>CALSFV010000336.1:0-329853 GCA_943737045.1 Parapristionchus giblindavisi
ATTGGTGGAGTGTACAGTAGATCTTCATTATATATATTTATTCAACATAAGGTAAACGTGTATGAAACAATAAATGGATGAAGTACACTGAGGATCGAGGAGGTAACGGAATTGAGGGGATTGAACATTAAATACAAGTATAATATAATAATGATAACGAAGTTGTGATCAACCTGATCAGTAATTATGTCAATCGCTCCTGAAAATAGCTTATACAATGAAAGCACATACATCGCAATGTATCATTTTTAAGTGGGACTCCGGGACACAATGCCTGGCCCCAAACTCGATTTGCACCGCAAAACAGTATGAATATGTGGGAGTGCGGTAGCACTATTTAGTTTCATTTCGGCTATTTCGGCCATTCCGGAAAACGGATATCTTATCACACACGTAATCGCTGTTTCTGAATTTAATAAGGATGTTGATGGAAAAAAAACGAATTATGTGAGGTTTGATTTACTTTTGCTCTTTAGCATTAAAAAAAATGATTTTTGCGATTTTTTTCTTATTTCATTTTTTCTTATGATTTTTAAGGGTATGGTTGTATTGAAGGAAGAAGAAAGACTTGTTGAAGGTACGGCAGTTGAGAGTGTTATTCCCCTATCACGTTTTCTGTCTTTATAGTTATACTTTAAAACACCTATTCATTCCTTGGCAACGACGATATAATGAGATCGTTCTTTGATCATGGCTGAGAGCGTGTAAATGTGAGAGAGTGCAGACAGAGTGAGAGAGTGTTGGTCTGCAAGAGAGTGCAGAGAAATAAGTACTGCACAATGTTCAACGATCTACCATCAATTGTGTTGACCCATTGGTCATTCCCTATCTTATCGATCTCTTCTCTTTGTTTTCGACTATGCCGTCTATGTCACTCTTCCTCTCTCTTTTCGTCATCCCATCCCTTTTTCGTTCACGCACTTCTCTTTCTGTCGTTTCCATTTTGAGATTAATCTCTGATCTTTGCTTTCGTGTCCCTCCTACTTGCGGCTTCATCTCTTTCTAGAGAAAGCATGCTGACGTACGAAAGAGCAGACAGAGCGAGAGAGTGGGAATTCGAGAAAGTGCAGAGAAAGAAAACCTACGCACTCGTCAATAATCTGCTATCGATAATGTTGATTCATTAACGTTTCCATCGATTCTATGTTGATTTACTGCCTGTTTAAGTGGAACTACTTCTCGCTATACCTTACTTCATATTTTTGTAGTTCAGACCCTTGCTATTCCTTCCGCCTCTTCCTCCTCTACCTTCTCTGTTCCTCCCTGCTTCCTGACTTCTCAATCTCTCCACCTCTCTACTCTCTCTCTCTCTCTCTCTCTCTCTCTCTCTCTCTCTCTCTCTCTCTCTCCAATTCTCCCTCTGGCCATGCTCTAGCCATGTTCTCTCTACCTCCGCCTCCCTCTCTACTTCTATCTTTCTTTTATCAGTAATGCTATAACATCCTTGTACTGTCGTTCAAAATCTATTGTCTTTCAATTTGCATATGATTATCATAATGATCTCTTCTTATTCTGTTCACTTACAGTCTTCGGTAGTTTTGTTCTCTCACTCTCTATGATTTTCTTCCGGTTCCATCTATGTCTCTTCCTTATTGTCTCTCTCTTCTCTACCTCTCTCGTGATTATCGATCTGTGATTGCCTTTTCTTATTTTCATTTTGTTCATTTACAGTCTATATTCTCTCGCTTCCCGATCTTAGTTCTCTGTTGCATGTCTAGGATTCATATTCTAAATTTCAAGCTCGCCGCTCTGGAAACTCTTTCGATTTTCATTACTTTTGTCTACGATGATAGAGTTGGCTAATGTCAAATCCATTTCAGATCACTAAGCCCACCCAGGAACCCAATCCTTGAAATGTGACGAATCGTCCTCTAATAGGACGACAAACGGCTTGGTCTACTGATGTCACCTGTGCCAAGTATCACCGAAGACGACAACGATCGGTAGCTGCTCTTGGAGGTACGAATCCTCCTTTATTAATCTTAGGCTCTGTTCAAAAGTCATAAAAGGAAGAGAAAAATAGAGAACATTTATCGTTTTATTCATTCGCCACTTTTTTCTCATCTTTTCGTGCCTTTTGTAACCGTATTTCTTTCATTTCCGATAACGGCATCTTTAAAAAATTTGTTCATAGCAGGTTATGTATGTATTTTCAAATAGAACAGGTTATGTATAGTGAGCGATGTCGTTATCGGAAGAAGTGAGCTCATTTATAGTCTTGTGCAATGATCGAAAGTTGCGAAAGGAAAAAAAAGGAGCTCGCTTATTTTTGTGATACTATAAACAGTGGATAGTTGTCCTTACGTGGCTTTTGAACACAAGTTAGATTATGGTTGGAATACAAATCGTTGAGCCAATATTGTAATTTATCAATCTTCATGTCTATTTCGGTGGAAGTCTGCGTCGTCGCTGCTAAAGAAGATCATCAGGTCGTCGTTGATGGTGAACTTCTCAATGGAATGGTGAAGATGTCAGCGTCTGCACAACCCTCGCCCTCTTCTGGACGACTGTTGCTGTAGCGACTGATATATACTCTTTTCAGAAATAATAAAGATGGTTTGGGTGTGTTATTGTTTGTACTCGGTGTCCAAGCCCGCGCCCTTAAATGGGCGGAGTCAGAATCACTATATGAAGGGGGCTAATCAGAAAGGGGCGGAGCGTCACATCGGTATATAAGTATTATATCAGTGATAGAGTGGCCAGATGGTCAGAGTAGGTCGATGGGCAGAGACACAGAGAGTCATCGGGCGCTCACTAAACTCGATATACCACCACTGTTGAGACTGGTGACGGGCGGGGATAACTACACTGAAAAAAATTATAAAATTTAAAAATTACAATTTTGAATAAATAAAGCCGCTAAATGATTCTAATAATTCGTTTGGAACAGGTTTCGTATGAAAAAGTCGAAATATAGGACAGTGTATTTGAAAGTTTTTGCAATTTTTACTCGGAAGCACATTTTGGACATGTTTTGTCATTTTGAAAGACACAAAGACAGATTTTGCATGTTTACTAAAGGACTGCCGTCTTTTTGATAGGAAACGTCATAGACAAAGTATGTTGAGCAAAAATAAACCCATGTTTGCAATTTTATTCCCATTCAAGTAGAAAATGGCAATAGGGTTCAAAAATGTCAAAACATATGATTTAAATCAATTTAATGCAATTCTAGCAACACAATGATTCTGCCCAGTTCATGCTCTGCAAGCATTCGCCATTTTTCATTTTGCCCAGTTCATGTAGTGCAATAACTCGCCATTTTTTCATTCTGCCCAGTTCATGCTGTGCAAGAACTCGCCATTTTTTTCATTCTGCCCAGTTCATGTAGTGCAATAACTCGCCATTTTTTCATTCTGCCCAGTTCATGCTGTGCAAGAACTCGCCATTTTTTCATTCTGCCCAGTTCATGCTGTGCAAGAACTCGCCATTTTTTTCATTCTGCCCAGTTCATGTAGTGCAATAACTCGCCATTTTTTCATTCTGCCCAGTTCATGCTGTGCAAGAACTCGCCATTTTTTTCATTCTGCCCAGTTCATGCTGTGCAAGAACTCGCCATTTTTAATTTTGCCCAGTTCATGCTGTGCAAGAACTGGGCAAAATGAAGGATACTCGCCTGGACACTCACCCTTCATTTTGCCCAGTTCTTGCACAGCATGAACTGGGCAAAATGAAGGACACTCGCCCCTTCATTTCGCCCAGTTCTTGCACAGCATGAACTGGGCAAAATGAAGCCTACCATCCATGCAGATGGAAAGGCGACGAACGCCCCAGCGGGACAGGGAAGAGCGTTCATCGCGAAGGCCCTCCCCCAAACCAAAATTCTCTCCTAGGATAGTGGCGCAACCGATGTATCAGAAGCGAAGAATGAGGATGAAGAGTGCCTTTTATAGGGAGACTATGAATCGAATTTGACTAATGAGAGTGAGAGAATGTGAGAGAGCTAGAGAGTACGCACTATCTAGCTCTCCCATTAGTCAAATTCGGTATGTAGTTTGTAGTGATCCCTATAAAAGGCACTCCTCATCCTCATTCTTCGCTTCTGATATATCGGTTGCGCCACTCTCCTAGGAGAGAATTTTGGATTGGGGGAGGGCCTTCACGATGAACGCCCTTCCCTGTCCCGTTGGGGCGTTCGTCGCCTTTCCATCTGCATGGATGGTAGGCTTCATTTTGCCCAGTTCATGCTGTGCAAGAACTGGGCGAAATGAAGGGGCGAGTGTCCTTCATTTTGCCCAGTTCTTGCACAGCATGAACTGGGCAAAATTAAAAATGGCGAGTTCTTGCACAGCATGAACTGGGCAGAATGAAAAAAATGGCGAGTTCTTTCACAGCATGAACTGGGCAGAATGAAAAAAAATGGCGAGTTCTTGCACAGCATGAACTGGGCAGAATGAAAAAATGGCTAGTTCTTGCACAGCATGAACTGGGCAAAATGAAAAAAATGGCGAGTTATTGCACGACATGAACTGGGCAATACTAAAAAAAGGACAGCTGTTGAACGGAGTTCTCGGGCAAAAAAAAGCCCCATTACTTTACGTTAAAAAAATGTCAGTTGAAGCAATAAATTGGCAAACAAATCAAAAAAATGTCCAACTGTGCAAAACATGGCAGTTCATATTTATTGGCATATTAAATCCAATGCCCTCTATGTCAGCCACACTTTTTTTATCATGGGCTGTGGCAATTATGAAAATCTATGTTTTATATCTTCCAAGCAGAAATTGCAAAAAATCTCAAATAAACTGTCCTATATATTTAACTGCAGGCCAGAAATGTACAAATTTGTTAGTTGATAAAGCTGAGTATGTACAAGTAATTATAACAAAAAAAGCTACAAAATGACTGTAATAAATTACCTGACACTGCCAAGGCTAGCTAATATTAATTTTTAATATTGAGAAAAAACAGAATGGCTAATTATGCCTGTGTAATTTACAGGAAGATCGCTCTTTTTTTGCAAAAAAATAATATTTTTGCGCTTTAATTTATATTTGCTTACTCATAAACTGAATAAGAAAATATAAATTACGAATATACGAATATAAATTAAAATTAAATTAGTCACGATAGTGGATTTATCCAATAATCTCACGATTGCTACAAAAATATTGGTTGACTTTTTTGGTTAGTTTTTCCCCGTAATCTTAATAATAATAATAAAATTATGCATTACAGTGATAACTTATAATAGTGAATAATTGACATCGTGATGAATTAAATAAAATACGATGCCACAACCTAGGTAGCAAAGAAATAACAACTATTTATTTATTCCATTTCGAGTAAAGACAAATTAATACTTTTCCTGAAGGATTTAACTGACAAGGGAAGTGTAAGAAATATCTTTTAGACCTATAGACGAGAGTATTTTTCCTCGATAGCTATACGCAATATAAGGTCGGAACCAAAAAATCAGCGGCTGGCATTCACTTTCCGATTTTATATAATTAATCAAATTTTGTACATTCGACCGCGCTGTTTTCAGGCTGTGTATGTTATGAAATAACACACCCCTGATAGAGCCCTTGAAAGAGCAGTGAGAACATGGCGACGTGGTGTAGCGGTAGCGTGTTCTCTTCTTGATCACTATGTGGGTGGTTCGAATACACCTATGGACATTTTTCTTTTGCTAATTTTTAAACGTTCCGGACTTGTAATTTTGATCAGAAAAAAAATTTAAAATCTTTTTCACAATTTTTATGTAGCTGTTGAACTTGAATTTCATCATCTAGGAAAACAAAAAATAAAGCTACATATCGTTTACCAGCATAGTGATCATTTAATTTTGGGAGAGTTACCCATTGTTCATTCAATTACCCATTGTTCATTCAATTGCTGTTGCGCCTCGGGCGTAGATAAAATATTATTATTATTAGTTCATCTGTACCAAGCGGCTGCGGAATATTATCATTTTGATAACTTGTAAAATTTTTTTTCAAACTTTCTAAACTACTCTTCCTGTCCACAGGGGCAATTAATCAGTGAGATTATTTATGAAATGCTCCAAATGTGAATGAATAGCCGATTGCAATACGGCAAAGTTATGGCCACAGGTTTATGGCAAAATTATAATATTACGCCCGTTGATAGGTTTGGATTCACCTTTGAGACTCCACCGATGTCCCCGTGCAAAGGAAGAGTAGTTTGGAAAATTTGATCAAACATATTTGCAGAAGTTATCAAAATAATATTCTTGCTGGTAAACGAAATGTAGCTTTATTTTTTGTTTTCCTAAATGATGAAATTCAAGTTCAACAGCTACATAAAACTTGTGAAAAAGATTTTAAATTTTTTTTCTGATCAAAATTACAAGTCCGAAACGTTTAAAAATTAGCAAAAGAAAAATGTCCATAGGTGTATTCGAACCACCCACATAGTGATTAAGAAGAGAACACGCTACCACTACACCACGTTGCCATGTTCTCACTGCTCTTTCAAGGGCTCTATCAGGGGTGTGTTATTTCATAACATACACAGTCTGGAAACAGTGAGGTTAAATGTACAAAATTTGATTAATTATATAAAATCGGAAAGTGCATGCCAGCCGCTGATTCTTTGGTTCCGACCTTATATTGCGTATAGCTATCGAGGAAAAATACTCTCGTCTATAGGTCTAAAAGATATTTCTTACACTTCCCTTGTGAGGGGCAGATAATAGAATTATTACTAAGTTTATTCCAATTGCTAACAACACGATTTGATATGAAGTTCGAGAAGCGAGTAGATTTAGCATCTTTGGTTTCGCATATTTAAAAAAAATCATACGAAATCTGTGCCAGGATAACTATTAGAACAATATTGCAGCTTTATTTAAACATTTTTTTTTAAATTTTCAATTTTTTCTCAGTGAAGCGTAATAAACGCGTAAATAACTTAATTTATATTTTCTTATTCAGTTTATGAGTAAGCAAATATAAATTAAAGCGCAAAAATATTATTTTTTTTGCAAAAAAAGAGCGATCTTCCTGTAAATTACACAGGCATTATTAGCCATTCTGTTTTTTCTCAATATTAAAAATTAATATTTTTGAGCGTTAGCTAGCCTTGGCAGTATCAGGTGATTTATTACAGTCATTTTGTAGCTTTTTTGTTATAATTACTTGTACATACTCAGCTTTATCAACTAACAAATTTGTACATTTCTGGCCTGCAGTTAAATATATTTCGACTTTTTCATACGAAACCTGTTCCAAACGAATTATTAGAATCATTTAGCGGCTTTATTTATTCAAAATTGTAATTTTTAAATTTTATAATTTTTTTCAGTGTAGTTATCCCCGCCCGTCACCCGTCTCAACAGTGGTGGTATATCGAGTTTAGTGAGCGCGCGATGACTCTCTGCGTCTCTGCCCATCGACCTACTCTGACCATCTGGCCTCTATCACTGATCTAATACTTATATACCGATGCGACGCTCCGCCCCTTTCTGATTAGCCCCCTTCATATAGTGATTCTGACTCCGCCCATTTAAGGGCGCGGGCTTGGACACCGAGTTCAAACAATAACACACCCAAATCATCTTTATTATTTCTGAAAAGAGTATATATCAGTCGCTACAGCAGCAGTCGTCCAGAAGAGGGCGAGGGTTGTGCAGACGCTGACATCTTCACCATTCCATTGAGAAGTTCACCATCAACGACGACCTGATGATCTTCTTTAGCAGCGAAGACGAAGACTCCCACCGAAATCGACATGAAGAATGATAAATTAGCATTTTGGTTCTACGATTTGTGATCCAACCATAATCTAGCTTGTGTTCAAAAACCACGCAAGGACAACTATTCACTGTTTATAGTATTCCAAAACAGACGAGCTCAATTTTTTCTCGTTTCGCAACTTTCGAACATTGCACAAGACTAGAAATGAGCTCACTTCTTCTGATGACGACATCGCTCACTATACATAACCTGTTTTATTTGAAAATACATACATAACCTGATATGAATAAATTTGTAAAGATGCCGTTATCGGAAATGAAAGAAATACGGTTTCAAAAGGCACGAAAAGAGGATAAAAAGTGGCGAATGAGCAAAACGATAAATGTTCTCTATTTTTCTCTTCCTTTTATGACTTTTGAACAGAGCCTAAGATTAACAAAGGAAGATTCGTACCTCCAAGAGCAGCTACCGATCGTTGTCGTCTTCGGTGATGATGGACACACGTCACGTCAGTAGTCCAAGCCGTTTGTCGTCATATCATAGCACGATTCGTCACACTTAATGGATTGGGTTCCCGGGTGGGCTTAGTGATCTGAAATGGATTTGACATTAGCCAACTCTATCATCGTAGAGTAAAGTAATGAAAAGCGAAAGAGTTGAGCGGCGAGCTTGAAATTTAGAATATGAATCCCAGACATGCAACAGAGATCTAAGATCGGGAAGCGAGTTAATATAGACTGCAAATGAACAAAATGAAAATAAGAAAAGGCAATCACAGATCGATAATCACGAGAGGGGTAGGGAAGAGAGAGACGATAAAGAAGAGACATAGCTGGGAAACGAAGAAAAATCATAGTTAGTGAGAGAACAAAACTACCGAAGACCGCAAGCGAACGGAATAAGAAGCGATCACATTCATAATGATAATCATATGCAAATTGAAAGATAGTAGATTATGAACGACAGTACAAGGATGTTATAGAAATACTGATGAAAGAAAGTTTGAAGAAGGGAAGGGGGCAGAGGTACATGACAATAGCATAGCCAGATTAGTAGAGAGGTGGAGAGATAGAGAGGTAGGGAGGAATAGAGGGGAAGAGGAAGAAGGATAGCAAGGGTCTGATATCCTTATCTGCACTTTCTCGCATGTCCACTCTCTCAATCTGTCTGCTCTTTCGTACAATAGCATGCTCTCTCTAGTAAGAGATAAAGTCGCAAGTAGGAGGGATACGAATGCAAAGATCAAAGATCAATCTCCAAATGAAAACGACAGTGCGTGAACGAAATAGCGATGAGATGACGAAAAGAGAGAGGAAGAGTGACATCTATGTCTATAGATGACACGAAAGCAGAGGAGAAGAGATCGATAAGATAGGGAATGACCAATGGGTCAACACAATTGATGGTAGATCGTTGAACATTGTGCAGTACTTATTTCTCTGCACTCTCTTGCTGACCAACACTCTCTCACTCTGTCTGTACTCTCTCACGTTTGCACGCTCTCTGCCATGATCAAAGAACGATCTCATTATATCGTCGTAGCCAAGGAATGAATAGGAGTTTTAAAGTATAACTATAAAGACAGAAAACGGAATAACACGCTCCATTACCTCACCTTCATCAATTTTTTTCGGTTTGGAGGAACCTGCTGGCTGTTCTTGCCCACTGACTCCTTGGCATTTCATCTGTTGAACACTTTGCCATGCTCTACAGTGAGCCGTGAAAATCACATCAGAAGGAGCCTCACCGACGAACTTTGATGTGAGCTCCTGGAGAGACGCTGGCCAATTGGATAAACGACGAGTGTTCTGGTATGTTTAAACAAATAAACGAATATCATGTTGTAAATGAAAATGAGTAATATAGACAATTATTAATAGACATTGATTATTAGATATTTCGGTGTATATCTGAACTAGGCCTAAAGATAAGGACTATAGACGATAAACGATGGTCAAGGAGACAAACAGTTTGGATGACGTATGGTCGAATACTCAACAGAGGACAAGGAAGACCGATAGAGAGATGGAGGAACGATATTTCAAAGAGAATGGGATAACGTTGGTGGAGCCTAACTGATGAAGAATGGACACCCTAAAGCCTGATAAGCGCAACTATACGACCCCTGATAAATTATGTTATGTTATGTTATTCTAGCTGTATACTGAACGACCTTCAAATGTTATTCATATTTATCAGCAAGTACATACATTTGACATAGTGAAATATTGTAATGAGACCAATCTTGAAATTTTAATTTAACTGATAATAATACTAATAATAATATTAAAATAAGGATAATGTCAATCTTCACATTTCACAATTCTCTGTAAAGTTAAAATGACTACATTTGAAATCGTTAAAATGCACCTTGCTAATATAAGTCTATAGGAATATTAATTTAAGGACAGGACACGAATCCTCACGACAGAGACAAAGATGGAGAAATAGTGTGTAAAATGAAGAGAGCACAGACATGGGCAAGGCTAGGACAGGTTATAGGCAAAATCGGCAGAAACGTTTGAGACAAATCCCGTCAAAGTGTTATAGGAAGTGCATTAAAAGTGTATGGGAACAAAGTGAAATCTCAATTTACATTGCAATGGTTACAAGTGAACATTAATCATTGATTCAGTGGAGGAGTATCACAGGCTTGGAGCTAAGATGGATGGACTAGGTAGTACGGTATGATGAGGGTTATGGTCAAATAATGGATACGGTAGGTACAGTGGTGATTATCGATTAATTAATGGATATTGGATCGAGGCGATGCTGGTGAAGTCATTCGGGATGAATTGTGACCGGAGGATGAGTGCCTAAATTTAAAAAAAAATCAAATTTAATTTAACCCAATCATCAGTTTCTTGATTGTTCAAGAGAAGACCCGAACCCCTATCTACACCCCTAGGTACACTCCAAGCTAATTTTACTGTCCTCCTCGGCAATTCTCTCTCGTAGAAAAAGAGATTACGAGACTAAAGCAGATGGTTTTTAGTTCGTGGACTTTAAGAGCTTGAAAAGTTACCAGCTAATTTACGTTATTCGGGAATTTCAACTCATTGTCAGAAAGATGTCTTAAAACTGCGAATACAACAATACCTGCTCGATCCCGAATCCTTTGATGATATGACTACGGGTGGCAGTGCGGGGAGAAGATTAGTGGGAGGAGGATGAGGAGGTGGCGAATTGTTGTATGACATACTGAATCATTGAGATCGATCGATCGATTACAGTATACTCGTTTATTACAGCACCCAACAAGCAATTGATTACAGCACTACGGGAACGAAATTTACTACGGTAGTGTAAACGACGATAAAAACCAAGTTGATTACGGCAATCATAAATTTAGTAAGATTATTGATATACAACTTACTGTAACTTACAGATTGACATGTCCATAGTGCATCATCTGACTCCGTCTACCAGCCTCAGCCATGGCTGCATTGTCATCCTCCTTCAACTTCATCGATCCCACGCCACGACGGTGATTATTCAACTGTAAACGGGGGATACGGTAGTTCTTTTAGAAGGGTTACGAAGTTACGGTAGCTGTCACCGACCGTATGAAGTTACAATGTAGTTGGATATGATAGAGTTACAAAATGAGAACATGGGACGAACAAAACCATGCATGGTGATGATACCGACGAGGAGAAAATAACGGAATTGCGTCCTTTCAACTCCGTTATTTTTTACCGACATAGAGAAATGATAACATACTCCGGTATTTTTTGCTCGCGGGGCACACCGTTGAGAGGCCAAATCTCGCGGGGTACACCGCGAGGCGCACCACGGTGTGGAAGTGACGGCGTGCCTCGCTGGGTGGACATCAAATCTCGCGGGGCAAACCGTCCCTCCTGCCCGCGAGGCACGCCGTCGTCCACCTCGCGGGGATCCCCGTCTAGAGGCTGCAGCTCGCGAGGTACCCCGTCTAAGTGTTCTACCCCGCGGTGTACCTCGCAGCGTACACCACGGGATTGAACGGTGTGCCCCGCGAGCAAAAATACCGGAGATGCATAATCACAATGGTGCTCAAGGAACAGACATCATTGTGTTACTCTCTCGTTTCTCGTGCTTTCTCATCACTGTCTATCTTATAATCATAAATTCTGCACTTGATCTCTATGACATGCAAGAAGGATAACGACAACATGCACGAACCAAGTTGTGTTCAAACTTCGAGAAAAGAAAAGAAAACTCTCGAGAGAGTGTGTAATAGTTTTGTTCCTTTTCACAAATTTTGAACAGCTACGACGGGTGTTTGGTAAACTTACGAAGAGAGATATGGTCCTCTGACCATTCTGGTTCTTGTTCTAGAAAGTGTACTTCAGATATTAAAATGAAAAGTGAGAATGAGAACTAAGCGACATAAAGTGTATGCACGGAAAGATAGAGAATGATCACACTATGGACATGAATAGTGATTGAGATATTGGAAATAAAAAATATATAAATAAATTAAACTAACCAAAATAATGATGAAAGCAATGACGAGAATGACGATGATTCCGACCTGAAATTAATTTCAGTATTACCGCACTCAACACTATTACGGAACCAGAATATATTATTTTCCATCTTACAGTTCCTATTCTTATTTATTGAAAGTCATAAGGTTGACAATACACTCATATTTTATAGCTGTCACATTTTTAAGCAAAAATAAAACAAAATTATAGAATTCGAATATGTAAATTGTAAATTGAATGGGTCCCAGAACGCCCAGACTCGTTTAGTGACAACCATTCCCTCTCAAATGGTGCTGTGCTGGACAAAGCACATAGTATCGTATTGAGAACAAACCGTAATGACTCCAGCAATGATGAACGTTATCGAAGTGTCAGCTGTATTGGAAGATTGCTGCACTCGTTCAATTGCGAGACGAGGTGCGATGCCTGGAAGGATATGTATTTTGTATATCTTTGTCATTTTTGTTATTTTTTTAATTCTTAGATAGAAATAAATGGAAGAAATCGTTTGCAAAACTCTCTGTAATCTCAAATCATATGTGTGAAACTTAAACGAACACACACCGAGCTAAACTCTCTGATCTGGCCATGCTCTCAGGCCTTCTTTGTCAACCAAAGAGCGCTGCCAGAGGGGGGGGGGCAGTAAGCTCGGGTTTTGCCTTTGACCACAGTTGAGTCCTCTTCATTTCTCGGTCATATCACACTTACCATTGATATGGATACTTCCTGATTCCACTTTGTTTCCTCCCACAGTCATATCAGCCTTGGTCAATTGTGTCTCGATCTTGTTGGCGGTCTCGTACAGATCAACGATACGACCATGAGTGTAGACCATACCTGATAGAATCATAGTATTGGTTGATTATATCAAGCTATACTGCAGAAATAAAATCTTAAAGATATTATTGTACATATATCGATTACTTATGTGGATGGGTGGTTGGAATCTAATACAATGTTCAATATCCATGAATAAATATGTTTATTCATAGCCATTTTTCAGTCACTCCACTGTTATTTATTGATCAATATTCACAAAAAGAAAAGAAAATCAGAGAAAATTCTCCTCTTTTTGCACATTCTCTCGTCTTAAGTTTCTTTACTTTTCTAATTTTTGAACTCAAAATTAAGAAGAGTTTTTAACATAATTGAACCATGTACCATGTACGACGACTCCTCTGTCTTTCTCGAATGATCCGATGTCGACTGCGATGAAGTCAGACAACGTCTTGTTGAAGAGATCGCGGAGCTGTGAAAAGATTATTAAACTACAGAGATCAAAGATCAACCACTCACCGAAGGTACGATCTGATCCCGTAGCTTTCGGAAACTTCCCGAGTATGCGTCGCCAAACTCCTCGAGGTACTCCAGTGAGTTGAGAGTCAGAGTGAATGGCGTTTTATGTGCAATCACAGGAGCTGCAATGAAGTAATGCAAGGTACGCTCCGAGCTTCTTTGAAACACTCCACTATGGCAATGCTCTCTCGTGATCTTTGTCTACGAGAGAGCGTTGCCAGAGCGGAGTAAAAGTTTTGCACAAATCAGAGCTGGAGCTAGTCCACCCTTTACTAGACACGCCCATTTCAGTATATCTTACCAGTAGTAGTACTAGCTACTCCTTCTTCAACGACGATTCTTCGCGTACTCGACTCTTCCTCACTGTCACCGAAGTGCATGGCCGTCTTGTCGAATGGTATATCTTCCGTTGTAGCTTCTACAAAAACATGAATCTACCAACGTCATACACGACCATAAAAAAAGATAATAATCAGCTTATGTGCCCTGAGCAACTATGTAGGCCCTAAAACAGTGAGGTTTGGAAACGTTGAAGTCTTTTAAGTTTGCGGTATATTAATTTTTGCAAAGGTGAAAATAAAGGTACAACACGTTATTCAAGACACACGAAGCACTGCAAGTGATGCACTACTAGACCGCTGTTTCTTAAATGATCATATCTTACCTTCTTCGAAGATGAATGTACCCGGAGTGGAGTGTTCGCGATGAACGCTAAATTGTTTTATTATTATTTTTAAAAAAATATTTAAAAAAATTAAAACATAACAGCTTTTTACGTGTTTAAAAACATTCTAAAGATCGTAAATAGAGCGAATGATTCAAGTATATTCATATTTTGTATTGAAGAATGACCCCAATTTTAAGTATTTTCATAAAGCACTCACTGGCCGCCGTCGACGCTGACAAAGTGCACTGGTTCTTCAGGAAGAGCCGCTACCGTATGTTCATGTCTCATTTCAGTTACTGTAGTTGTTGGAGTGGGCGTGGTCTCGGATACTGTAGGCGGTGGTCTCGTGTTGGTTGTCACGATCAGAGGAGCGATCTATCAATTTAAATAGAAATAGATCACAATAGAGATGCACATGTCCTCGGGTTATTAGTAAATCAAAAGTAGTTATTTGTAGCACCGAGATTCATTGGTTTGGGCATAAGGTTCTACAGGGTGTCCAAAAAGTATTGTTACACGAATAAATCCATGTAACTTACTCAAAAACAATCGTAGGCAATTCAAACAACGCACAGTATTTATCACTAACCATAGCAACATAACAATGAATGGTCACTCGATCTGGCCTCCGTTAGCCGCGATGACGCCTCTGAGGCTATGAGGGACAAAGTCGATGATGGGCAGCTGGTAGGGGATGCCGACTTTCTCAAATATTTTTTCCAAGCACTTCTCGGTCTTCAACAGACAGAACACGAGGATAATAGTCCAGTCTCCTCAGCAAGCGGATGCCAGTGGAGGAACCATCTCTTGCGTTGTCTACCCCCAAACAGTGATGGTTTTGGCTGGAGTGTGCTTGACGGCCAAGAGTCCCCGTTTGCTCGTGGATCTCAAAACGGTGTACTACGTCAGGATGATTTTCGAGAAGGCCCTTCTCCCATGGTCCCTCTCCCACTTCAATAGGCTTCACTAGAACTTCTAGCATGATTCAGCGCCCGCACATTCGGAAAAAAATGACCCAGGCATGGTGCCGCACCAATGTGTCCGACTTCATCTCGACTCCATAATGATCCTACAACTCCTCCGACCTGAACCCCTGGACTTCAACGTCAAAGCAGTATTGTAGAGGGAGACCTGCTCTACCCACAATAAATACCGCGAGTCTCTCAAGAAGTGCTTTTAAAAGACATGGGAGAAAGTCGGCATCCCCTACCAGCGGCTAATCATCGACTTTGTCCCTCATCGTCTCAGAGGCATCATCGCGGCTAACGGAGGACAGATCGAGTAACCATTCATTGTTATATTGCTATGGTTAGTGATAAATACTGTGCCTTGTTTGAATTGTCTACGATTGTTTTTGAGGAAGTTACATAGATTTATTCGTGTAACAATACTTTTTGGACACCCTGTAGACACCTCTGTGTCTTCTTCCATAGTCCTTCGCAGTGTATATATTTGTATATAACAATTACAAGTCTTACTTTTGTAAAGTTTGATATAACCGATCTAACCTGGAAGGGCGTGGTAGTGATGACCGTCGGCTCCATAGTAGTTGTAGTCGTTGATGTCGATTCAGTCGTAGTTATCTCGATTGGAGCGGTTGTGGATGCTTCAGAAGTCGACGTCGCCATATCCGTAGCCGTCGCTGATGCCTCGGCAGTCGTGTGCAACTCGTGATTTATGGCCTCCTCAAATTGTATCCAGTTTGTAGTTGATTTGTTCAAGAGCTTTAAAGTGCTTTAATTAATATTATACTTTCTAGGAATCAAAATTATCTGTTATTGTTTTCAAACGTTTTTTTGTCCTTTTATAAAATATAGTGTCACTATACATAGTAGAGTTGGCGATTCGGGGGTTGCGGGCCCGCAATGGCCTTGACTTTTATTGCTAATGATTGCGGGCCCGCAGTGCGGTGTAAAATCATTGCGGGCCCGCAATGCTATTGTACTTCTACTACTACTACTACTTCTACTTCGTAGTTAGCGCAGATGTATAAAGAACAGATCAAGATACGACACGATAGCCGATGAATGGAAGAAAGGAAACCCATTGATTTGTGAAGGACCCCTGCCATGACCCACCGCACCAATGTGCGAACGTGATAAAGTATTATTATTATTATTATTAATGATTTCTGTTCTCTGATGTAAACGAGAGAGCGAAGGAAAGTGAAGAGAACAGAGTAACGACCGATCACAAAAAGTGGCCACATAGGAATAAAGTAGTCATTGCGGACCCGCAATGATTTTACAGAGCATTGCGGGCCCGCAATGCGTGTGCGTTATTTGCCAACCCTAATACATAGTGTCAATAGAGTAAGTTATAAATTGATTTTAAAATTGCTGCCAAAAACTCTTGATCCCAAGTTTCTATGAAAGTATGGCAAGAGCGGATTTAAAAAAATTATTTATATTCCTTTGAAATTGCAAGTACCTTGAGTTCGCTGTCTTCCTTTTCAATGTCATCTTTGGTCTTCTGAAACAAATCAATCAATATTAAGCAATAATAAATCAATAATTCAGGGTACCTCGCTCTCAGTTGCAGGAAGTGCTTCGTCGAAAATCGATAGACTGTCGGCATTGAAGATGGTAGGGTCAACAGCTCCGAATGGAGGATCGGTGGCCTCAAAGTGTTGTCAGAAAATTTCGGCAAAAAGGTTCGTTCAGGATGAGATTCGAACTCACGCGGGGAAACCCCATTGGATTAGCAGTCCAACGCCTTAACCACTCGGCCACCTGAACATGATACGCAACAGAGAAACGCATGCTTACCTCGAGGCTTTCTGTAGCTGTTGTCTTTCGTGTTGGTTCTGGTGAGGGATTCTCTGAATTTTGATAGTTCATGTCAGATTTCATAAACGGTGAACAAACACTGCTCAACTTTTATACTAGTTTCTTCTCTTTTTCCGATTATTTAAAAAAAATCCAGTTGCAACCAATTTATAGGAAAGTTGTTTGTAAAATAATTAAATGAAAACCCACGAGTGTGATGACCTTCATGTCTCTGATCCATGGATTCAGTAGTCAAGACACGAGAGTGATCATGAGTTGTGAAGGCGGTTGGAGATGCTGAGCCCTATACAATGAGACGTGTTTTAGATAATATGAATACCACAAGTAATGGTAGATCTAACAATAAAGTCACGAAAATAGTTTTAAAATAGTGCCGAGATAGTGTGTAAAGCGCCTTTCTCAACTTTTTTATTTTCATAACTTTTAAGTTGCATTTCAGTTAAATTCAGTTAAAAAACATTTCAGTGTAAAACTATTTGTATTTCCTAAGACGGTTTGAATTCCATACAAACTTAAGTTGTTTGTCATGTATGAATCATCCACGGCTGATCTATATCCTCCATTGTCTCCTATCCTTCTCATCGTCAGTCCTTCGACCAAAACAAGATTATGATCAGGGAGGAGAAATGGAGATCATCCGAGTATGACTCATCATAGGAACAGTCATAGTAATGCTCAACTTTAAAGGGACATCATGGACTAATTTGAAACTCTCCGCGCTGGTAATGCTCTCTCGTAGGCAAAGAAAACGAGAAAGCATTTCCAGAGCGTAGAGTTTTAAATTATCTTGAGATGTGCCTATAAAACAAAGTACATCAATTCGGCCAAATACACTATCTATCGAGTTGTAATTACATATAAGTTTCAAATAGTGAGCAAAAGAAAATATAATAACTCAACCATGCTCGACAGTTGGGACATAATTCACTCAAAAATAATAAAAATGATGTCATAATTACGGTGTTAATAATAGCTGGAGAAGGCGATGGACGGAAGGAATGGAAGATCGTGGCTGCAGTTAGATTCTGGAAGGATTAACTAATCTAATCAAACTGATCATAGCCAAACTGAAGAAATGACTAACTATAAACTGAAAATTTCTTTTCATATCTATCTAAAATATTAATAAATTTAACTAATATAGCTATTTCAATTTGAATTCCATGCACTAAATACTTCTATTAACAGATATACATATAAAAAAGCAGAAAAAATATGTTGAAAACAAACTAAAATGTTTCACTATTTGGTATTTTCAGAGAATTTTTCCTTCTCATCTTCCTTTTTGAATACCTTATCCACTGGTAACTCTTCATTATTGATCGGTGCTTCTCCCTTGCTCCCATCGACTACCGTATCCTCGTCTTCATTATCGTATTCTCGAATCGGCATTGTCTCGCCTTGGGAGAGGGCGGAACCGAAACTAAAATTCATCGTATATTAAAAAATAAAGTGTATTGTTGGAATACTAAAGTGTATATTTTTGTAAACCTGAAATCGATCGCAGTACTGTTCGGCTTCATTGACGGTGTCAGTTCAACAACCTGTAAAGTAATTGCGTTTAACGAGTTTTTTTCAACTCTAATATTCTCAAGTATCCTATTTTGTATATTCACAGAGACAGTGAAATAACATAAAAATCTAAGAGACTGCTTCCCCTGTTGACAAGGGTTCCCAGTTCGCAAAGATACAGCTTTATATTTCAAACTCTCTTCACTCGTCATAAATATGTGTATCGTTTCGTGCATAAGCACGTTGATGAAATAGAACATACAAATGTGCAAAAAATTAGAATAAAATCTCACCTCTTCTCCATTCGCATCTCCAGTTCTCGTCATCAGGGTCGGGAATGGAGGGGGCGGAGTCTTGGCGAGTGGTTTCTGACCCGTTCGAGTATCCGTACGAATTCCATCCACTGGACGCTCTGATACAGCTGAAAATAGACATTATCGAAATTTAAAAAAATAGTCCTATTGTCTCTAAACAGTTTACTCGAGAGTACACGACTTGCCATGAGAATGATAAATACGATCTAATTGTTAGCTATTGACAGCTCTTTTCGGGTTCTGTGCCACAGCCTAATGTTTTTTAGACATGGCCAAACAAGGGATAATTCTTTTTTTTAATGCAAAACAGTTCGCACCAGGAATTTCAGTCACTGGCAGAATCTGGAGTTCCTTCTTCTCACTCTCACTAATCACAGGACCGTCCACCATAGCCGTCATTCGGGGGAAACCATCGGACCTGAAAAAAGTCAGTCCACGATTCGACTACTCGGTTAGAACTACCGTACCCTTCATTGATCTCGGAATCATCGGCATCCTCGATGAATCGACCGGCTGCATGGCGAGTGTGGAAGTGTGTATCGGTCTTGGGAGAGGGAGGAGGAGAGGGAGAGGCTGATTATCAATCGATACATTTAGTTTGCAAGGAATGTTTCTGCTTTAACAGCCTCTTCAAAACAAAAAGACAAAAATAGTTAGACTTTATGTACAAGATTTCCTAAATAAGTTTGAAACATTCCATTTTGATTTTAAATATTCAATTTTTTGAACGATATGGTTTTCAAAAATTTCATTTTTTCGATACGATACATCACATATGATACATTTCATTTTTTGTACGATGATTACACACAAAGAAAAAAAGGTGTAACCCACAGCACATAAGACCTGTGAAATGTTATATTTAACACTTTTTGGGTGTTAAAATTGCTCACAAAGTGTTAAATATAACACTTGACAGGTCTTATGTGCTTTGGATTACACCTCTTTTTTCTGTGTGTAAGTTATGTTCTTACCTAGGTCAATTGGTGGTGTCTTATCGATCGCTTCCAATCGTGGTGGTTCTTCGAAGATATCCTCAGAGTTCTCGTCCGTGTCGTCCAGCAATCGCTCTGTCAAAACAATTCTTTAAAAGTTTGAAACAATAAATTAACACCACAGTTGTTAGCTTTTTTCAGGAACACCCTTTTGCTTTTTCACATGAGAAAGGTATTTTTTTATTTTTTTTATACACTGTGAAAATTATCATTTAATTTGAGAAAGGGAACGTAAAGGTCATCCCATTAATCAAGTAGGGAGATCACTACTAGACCAATGTACTTTATTATCACTAAAATAATAATATAATAAACACTCTGAGTTGTTGATTATTATTATGCATTCACTCATCGACATGAACCCCTTGAGATCACTAACAATGTACACAAGAGCGAGTAGAACGACTATAAGAAGTTTTGCGCAAAAACAAGCGAAGTGAGTCCATAATAATCTTTTTGCTATCATCACCTTGACCGAGGAGTAATTACGCACCCTAGTCTAGTCCATCGATTGTCAGGATAAAGGATCAAGTAGATATAAGTAATTAATAGTGTAGCTGGTTTGTTGCTGGTATCATGTTAGAAGGGGCTATCAAAGATAATAGGAGGAGACGGGAGGATAGGGCAGTAAACTATAGCATAATGAGAGGGCCTGGATACTATTGTGCCACCGAAACAATGTTTTGTATGGATTGAGAGAACGGAAAAAGTGCACAAAGCTTTTCGGTTACTAATGACACATCACCTGTACTATCACAAAGTGTCTGAATATTATGTGTGACATAAAATTGAAAATTGACGAAAGTTTGAATATGATTTTTCTTTGCTATTTTTTTCTGACGTGCGATGCGAGTCAGTACAACTTAATTTAATTTATTTTTTTAAATAAAATTAGTGAAAAACAGAGGTTAATGTGATGCCTACAACAATTTCTGACGATATCAAAACTGTAACATACCCGGCCTCGCCGCCACGATCGTCCATAATAACGCGCAGATCACAATCAGGCGCATCCTAGCACGAATTCTCGATTATCGTAATCCTTCAGTATCGATTCGTACTTCACCAGTCTCGAGGAAAGATCTACAAGGGGAAAAGTGCGACATAAACCCACAAAACGCGACGAGGTTCCGGAATGGAAAAGATCGTATATGTATATAGGGAATAATAAAAGATACGAAGACAAGAGAACAAGAGTGCAAACATAATACAGTAGAGGAAGAAGAGGAAGAAGCAGAGGGAGAGGGAGAGAGAGGGGGGGGGAGAGGGAGAGAAAAAGAGAGGGGGAGAGGAGGAGGAGGAGTGGAGGGTGACAGGATACCCTCTAGGTAGAGAAAGTGTTTATCGTATATGAGTGCGAGATCCGGATGAACAGTTTCGAGGAGTATATCTTTTACATTTCTAAAGAGTTTAAAATAGGAATAGGTATCATGTCAATAGAGAAAAGAATATTAGCCATCGTACCAAATCTGTCGAAAATGTGCAAATGAAGAAAACGAGAGATCAAAGGAAAGTGAAGCGAGAAGCTTTTAAAAAATTGATTTTAGAAACGTCCAAAAGTGTATTGGTACGGCGGTTGTATTTTTTTTAAATATCGAGAAAGCGACCGCTTATATCAGACCATTCACACGACCCTATTTTTATGGCCACCACGCACCCTCATCGACTCTCTCCTAGAACACGTCAAAATACAAAACATGGGGAAGTTGATGACGCAGTTTAGCTTGGTACAGTGACAAGGTCATGGGGGTGACTCAATCGGGGAAAAGCTGACGGCTTTCTGTCTGTCTATTTCGCAAACGCCAGTAATTGCAGTTTAGTCATACATAACTCTTTCTCCTTGTCTCAACTATGTTTGTAAGTTCTCTGTCTTTTCCTACAGTACCGTGTTGTTCTTTTGTGCTTTTAGTGCAGAAGTGTAAGTTGTAATAGGTAAGTAAGAGTAAGTAAGTGAGAGAAGAGTGCAGGACTTTTCAATTATTTGCTCTTTTCTACAACCTACACCAACAAGACCCTACAAAAAACGATAACTATTTATCATTCTATAAGAAGTGGGATGAAATCCATAAACGTTCCCTCATATTCGTTTCACTGGCAGGCTGTTCGAACTGGGCACAAAAACAGGAATCACTGGAAAGAAGATCAGGGATATGCATAGGCGAGGGAGAGGAAGATATGAAAACAGAGAGGTAGAAGGAGAGATTGAAGAAAAAGCCACCCACTTTTGGTTGGCACTTCTCACTTTTCTTCATAACACTTTTCTTCATGACTGGGGTCACGACCCTTAGGGATGGAGGAAGAGAGAGAGGTAGAAGATGGGAGATGATTAAAGTGAAAGGATTGAATGGAGAAACGAATGAACTGTGGGAAGATAGGATATAGTTACGAACAGTTGCAATCAATGGTAAGACGGATGTTATAGGAAAATAGTAAGTGAATGCGATATCTATTGAAAATATAACTATGAATAATGATTGGAGATGTCTTGAATACTCAGTCATCAAAAAATAAAATTTATAAATTCCGAATCTGAAAAGAGCGAGTTGTAAAGTGGTAATTCTGTTTCGCATTGCGAGGATCCAACAGTGGACAGAAAATAACAGTGATGAGATGAGAATTGCATGACAGTGCTGTTTTGAACGGATCTTACAATATCGCTCGCTTTTAACGGTTTGGAACCGTACTGTCGAATAGCACATAATTATCGCTAAAGTGAGTCGAAAGGCAGTTAAAAACCACTAAAAGTGAATAAAAGTTGGTATGTGAGTCAAAAGAGTTCATGGCACTCGAGGTTTTATTCTCAGTGATTAGGAAGGAGGAATGCAGGAAAAAAGGCTGGGCAAGCGAGTTCGAGATGGGGAAATAGACGAAAGAGACTTGGAGAGATAGAGAGAGTCGGAGATATTTTCATCAGAACGAGACTACGGTATGACTGTCCCGCTTTATTATTAGCAAAAGAGATTAGAAACAAACTAAAGTACATTTGGAGTGCAATTAGTGTTGAGAAAACTGTTCAGCTGCGGTCGTTTCACTGGATTAAACTCTTTATTAAGTAGAGAAAAGATAAATAGTGCGCGAAACAAAGATTCAGTGGGCCGACAATTACGATAAGTTGAAGGAGTTATTGAAAATAACATGAAAAATATAAATATATGAAATGAAATTATATAAATTAAACATGTAAAAACTTAAACTATCTACAATATGACAATAATATCAAGAAAAATGGAGAGAATTACTAGAATGATATGTTATTACTAAAAGTAGTGGCTCTTTCGCGTCTATGTGCTCTTCAAGCGTCAATGAAATAAATGGAAGGAGGTCCAATCTTTGGGATACTATTGCCACATTAAAAGCTTTAACAGATAAACGATGATTAGGCAATCGTGTTCGGGATTGGAGAGAAACAACGTGAATACGATACGGGTCTAACTGTTCCCTCACCCCTCTTCTCTCTCTCTCTCTCTCTCCTCTCTCCCTCACTCTCTCTCACTACCACTCCAACTCCTTCTTTCTCTCTCTCTTTCTCTCTCTCTCTCTCTCTCCTCTTCCTCTCTCCCATCCTACCTTCCCCTTCCTCACTCACTCTTACCTCCTTCAATCTCCGGAAGGGACTGCATCAATTCACCTCTGCGCCCGGTTTATGAGCTTATCCATAGCCTATCTCTATGAGGCGTATGTTAGATCAGGGGTAAGAGATACAGGGGAGAGGGAGATGGAGAGAGAAGCAGGGAGAGAGAGAAAGAGAGAGGTAGGGAGAGAGGAGAGAGAGATGGATCTGAAAGAAAGCGAATACTGCCCAGTTATCGCCTTTTTCACAAAACAACCAGTAGTAGGCAGTGTTCCATGGCCTCATGTGTAGAGGTTAGGAGAGAGGGGGGAAGAGGATTGGGGGAGAGGGAGAGAGAAGGCGAGGGAGAGAGGGAGGAAGATGAGGGGATGAGAGAGGGGGGATAGGAGGAGAGGGGTTAGATACATTGATGGTAGGTAGAATATAAATCAGAAAGAGAAAAGACAGGAGGGATAAGCAGGGGGAGGAGGACATACCAAGGGAGAGAGAT
This sequence comes from Parapristionchus giblindavisi, assembly GCA_943737045.1. Taxonomy (NCBI): domain Eukaryota; kingdom Metazoa; phylum Nematoda; class Chromadorea; order Rhabditida; family Diplogasteridae; genus Parapristionchus; species Parapristionchus giblindavisi. The sequence continues at coordinate 23,768 of CALSFV010000336.1, forward strand.
GGAGAGATAGAGAGACTGTGTGAGAGAGTGGGAGAAGGGAGAGTGAGAGGGAGATAAACAGCGGTAGAGAGGGAGCTACGAAATGGGTGAAAGTGGTAGCAGCTACTTGAAACAGTGGAAGTATCTAGCAAAGGAGTAGAAATCATATGATAACTTATGGACTGATCACAATGTTGATAACGTTAGTGGTTGTAGCAACTGGATTATACGGCTGTGATAAGAAAGCGTTGAAATTAAAATTGTCTCCTTGATGTGACCATTGGACTCACTATCGTGCGCGTAAAAATCTTGATACATGATACAATGGTTTTTACATGTACCATATATCACAGTACCGTCTACAAAAACGTACTAAAAATAAAGAGAAATAGTTGACTTATAGGTGTGAAACCAAAGGATGATAGAATATATTGAAGAAATGATAGAGATAAGGAGGGCGTACAGTAGATAGCTTGACTGTGTTATGGGGAAATTGTCTTACAAATTTCCTAAAAAAATTATCCATGATAGACCGTTTATAATGGATGTACCACCTTTCTTGTTACTGTAGCAAGGATAAAAAATGCTAGGAGTGTGATCAGCAGTAGTGAAAGAAAAGCAACGAATCAGAGAGTGACACGATGCGAGAATGATGAAACTACATAGAGTGTCGATCAGGGATGCTCTCGGGGACGCATATCAGAGAACAATGGCTAATTGCAACTCGAACTGCTTAACCTGACAAGCTTGTGAGCAGTAATTTCATGAGGGAAATAAGCTGGGAGAGAGGGAGAGAAAGAGGAAAAGGGATAGTGAGAGAGAGAGAGAAATAAAGGAAGGGAGAGAGAGAGAGAGAGAGAGAGAGAGAGAGGGAGGGAGAGGGAGAGGGAGAGGGAGAGGGAGAGAGAGAGAGAGAGAGAGATGGAGAAGCTGAATGTGAATGGGTGAAAGTGTTATGCCCTGTACTGTTATTGTTAATGGGATGAGTGTGGCACAAACGGGTCAAAATGAAAGATATGGGAAGAGAAAGGGAGAGAGAGGGAGGGAGAGAGGGAGGGGGAGAGGGAGAGAGAGAGGGAGGGAGGGAGAGGGAGAGAGAGATACAGGGATATAACCAAAGGTAGAAAGAATAAGGCAAGTGGAACTGCCATTCATTACTCTATCCCTCAGCTGAGGGTCACTTAGAGTAATATGAACCGAATGGAAAAGGAATAGAAGGGTTAGAGAAGATTTGTAACGTTCAACACTTTTCATTGAAACTGTCAGATATGGTTTCTTCACTGTACATTTGAAACTCTCCCTTCTTCACATACTCTCTTATAGTATCAGAGAATTCACAAGGAAATTCTAATTATATTCGTATGCCCGAAACGAGACAAATAATGGTAACGAGAGATAAAGATTTCAAAAATATCAATTTATCAAATTAGCGAAGTGTTTCTAAAAGGACCCAAGCTAATTTTACTCTCCACATTGTAAATACTCTCTCGCAGACACAGAAAGCGAGAGAGTATGACCAGAATAGAGTTTCAAAATAGCTCGAGTATTCACTGCCTGATAGGATTTATTGATCGATTGATAGTGCAATTTTTGTCTGATAGGTTATCGTGATATCACGAGTAAATTCTGTTCTCGTATCTTCTCATTGCATAGGTCAAATCCCGTGCTAATCCAACAATAGTCTATGGAAATCTCACCGGAAGTAACTTATCTCGACCTATCCTCTTACTTTCTCAGTGTCCGTTCAATTGAGGGTGTGACCAGTTGGGATGATAATGAAATGGATATATGAGACAGAAAGAATAAATTAAAATAAAATAAATCAAAACAGATATGCAAATGCACTTATAGAATGGGGTTATGGGTAAAACAAAAGTAGTTATTAGCAGCGGCGAGATTCACTGTTTCGGCCATTAGGTAATAGATAGTGAACCAATAATAGTCTTATCTTGAAGAAATAATTTCAAGAACAGTTTAGAAAATAACCTTGATGGAAAGATTGTTGAAAGATATGCGAGGAAGGTGCCATGGAGAGTCCATTCCCTACTCACAATCAATTCTTCAGCATCAATCAATCAAACAATCAATATTTATCAGGTTCACACTATGGGGTGGTGGGATATGGTTGTTAGCCATTGGGAGAAGGGAATATTCCACCATCCTTTTCCTTAGGTCATCACGCCAGCGAGTAGGTCGCTTTCCAACAGCTCTTCGAGCAGCATATTGATAGGGTATCCAAGTAGTGATCATCCTCATCACGTATTTATATTATAAAGAGGCAAGGTTCATTTGTTGTTCCTTGTTGTGAATGGAAATCAACAATATCCTATTGTTCTTTATGTAATTGCATGCAGAGGGATCATCTGCATCGAAGCTTGACTAATTTATGTGGATTGGTGTAGTGTAATCCCTCTAACATCCGACCTTCCCCGATTTATTGCAGCTTGCTCTTTTTAGCTCACAACAAAATTCTTTAAGGCAACAGTAGCTAATTTTACTCATCGCTCTATCCACACTCTCTAGTAGACATAGAAAGTGATAGAGTGTAGCCTGAGCGGATAATTTCAAATTAGCTGTATCCTTTATGTTATTGGTTGCAAAGTGAGGGTAGCATTTTCTCTTGCCGAAAAGTACAAAATTAACGTTATGAATTGCCGAACTCGTTTTATTATTAGAGCATATTCAGTGATCTAAGATATTATCATTAAAAATATATGGATTGTTCTTCAAAACAACATATTTTTCATAAAGTATGATTATTAATATTAAACTTTGAGTCGAGTAATTTAAATCTACAAAATTTCTAAATAAATCCCTTCCTGACTAGAATCGTTGTTCCCTGGCCATTAGCCCCTGGTCCCTCCTTAGATCATCATGTCGAAATCCTTCACGTGTAATTAATCGTGACATGAGCGCTCCATGGTTCCTTCCCTCTCCCTCTCTCTTCTGCTCATCCTCCGCAAAACTCTCTCTCTCTCTCCCCCCTGTATACCTCTCTACCTCTCTACCTCTCTAACTCCCCCACTCTCCATTCCAATCACCCCCTCAAACTATCTCTCTCCTCTCTTTTTCTTCCGAACAGTCAATAAATTATCGCTCATCTTCGTCTATAGATGTCTATCTCCTGTACCATATGCGGATGTATGGCTCCTTATTTTTTGCACATCTGTGTTTTCCATTTTACGGTTTTCATCTAGGTCTATTTCCCGGCCACGGTTATCACCACTGTCTATTTCACTGCTCTGGTCCCCGCCACCGGTCCTAGAAGAAGCAGCTAGAAGAAAAAGAGAATGATTAATAACCGCCGCTCTCTGTTATTCCTGTAGTCTCTCGTCTGTCTTCTTCTATAATCGTCTCTTCTATGCGCTTTACTCTCTCGTCGTTTCTTTGGGACCTCCGAGTACATTTGTAACACAAATAAATGTGAATATGATGAGGAGGATAATTAGGTAAGTGAGAGATGACACATCCTGAGTTAGTGTATGTTTCAATAAAATAGATCAATGATCGATCAATATCAGCGGATTATCGATTAGTCAAATTACATTAAGTTAAAGCATTGATATCAACAAAAGCAAGATTTACTCAATTTGAACAAAGAATGTGGAACTGTTAGAACAGTTAAAAGTCTAAAGAGAGCCAACAAAAGTAAGAAAAGTATACTCAAAGTTGATTGGCATCAAAGAAAAACGAAAAAATTCTACAAAAAGTTAACTAAAATTAGGAGAAACAGCAGGAAGTATTTTTTTTAGTTAGAGCTGTCAGAGATGCTATCGTCCGAAAAATTAAACGTTAATGAGCATAGACAATGAGATTTGAATCGACCGAACGTTGGCAATAAAATTTTTATTTTCCAGAGACCACTTAAAAAACCTTTGTCTAAGACAACGAAATATCACAGCATTGTAAAGAAACCACTTGCGAAATTCGAAATCGTTTTCTTTCGATAAATTTCCAATAAATGATAGCCTTCGATAGAAATGAGAAGATGTAACAGTAATCGAACAGTTCTAAAATGTACCAAAAAGGCGCGAGAAACAAGTTTTGCAATAGAAAAATGAACGGAAGTATGAATGAGAATTCGAAAGAGTACGAAGAATTAGTAAAAAAAAACCATGATATGAAACTTGAATCGAGATGTATGACCAGCAAATGCATGACCTGTCATGACTTGAATGATTCTCGGTAGAGGGAAAAAGTGCAAATGAAATAAAATTGAGGCTTGATCCTCGCGCCATTGGTGATCTTTATCAATACTAGACTCTAGAAGCTAAAAGATAAGCGAAAGTTGGTTCTTTTCAACAGGGGTCATCAAGAAATAGTGAATGTCATGGAGAGACCACTTAACAGAGGTTTTAGATCAAATATCCCCCTTAAAGTGTACAAAATCCCATCAGTAGTTGTGACCTTGTGTACCACAGCGACGGATTAAGATTTAAGAGGGAGAGAGCGGGAGAGAGAGAGGAGAGAGAGAGAGAGAGAGAGAGAGAGTGGGAGGAGAGGGAGAGCGAGAGGGAGACATAGCTAAATTAATTCGCAAGAATGTCTGTGATAGTACAGTAAATGATAAAAGAGTAGCGATAATAGAATTGGACAGTATGAGAGAAAAAGGGATATATCGAGAAATGTAGAAAAAGAAAAGATTTAGAGGAAGCGCGAGGGAGATGGATAGAGAGAGGGACAAAAAGATAGAGATATGGGGTGAGGGAGAGGGAGAGGGAGAGGGAGAGGGAGAGAGAGAGGGAGAGGGAGAGGGAGAGGGAGAGGGAGAGGGAGAGGGAGAGGGAGAGGGAGAGGGAGAGGGAGAGGGAGAGGGAGAGGGAGAGGGAGAGGGAGAGGGAGAGGGAGAGGGAGAGGGAGAGGGAGAGAGAAATATAGAAGGGTGGTGAGAGAGCAGAGTAGTGGAGAGACATAAAGATAACGGTTGAATTCTTTATCACAAAAGAGATTGAAGAGTTATCGTTAAATTCGAGATCACAGATGAAACTTCTATGTTCGCCTTAGTTTTATATCTTGTTAAAGGTTTCATAGAGGAATCAGGTTTATCTTACAATTAACATACCTAAAAGCCTACCAAAGTGTTGATCTTGCCACAATAAAAGCTCAATACAGCCTCGATAACTACAGTATCTCTATCTACAATATTATCCAATCTTACAGTTCCTCCAATAGCATACACTCCACTCGTCCCTGGAGTTTTTTTCACGTCAATTCGTTCAAATGGAGTTCTAAGGCATACCAGCGCTTATTTACACTCCGCGCTGGCAACACTCTCGCAAACAAATAAATCCAACGCGGAGAGTTTCATATTACAGTTACAGTTTAAAGACCTTTATCAAGCACAGAACCATTGGGGTAGGGGAATGGTTGCCACTAAACGACTGAATAATCTGGGCGTACTGAGGTCCCATACAAGGGGTACTTCTATCATAAATAATTCATCGTTCATCTTCTTGTGATAAGCTACTGAAGACGTTATTCAAAATCAAAGCCGCTACACTTGATCTTTTTCGAATAGTGAATCATGAAAGAGAATTCAGAAAATAGATATAGATAACCCACGAAGTCCTCTAAGTAAGAAGAAGTTTCATATTAGTTCGTGATATTCCTTTGAAGCATGGCTACATTCATTCATGATGATCAACATTATGTAATGTACTATAACATTCAGTCATACAATAGTACTAGCTCCTCATTCAACCGAAAGATCGTAGAGAGATACAACGAGAGGGATAATGAGAGTGACCGAAACCGTTTAAGGGATTACTCGTGTAGTGGACAGTCAGAGCAGACGATTAAGGTGAGAATCATTAGGAAGATCACGGCATTGTCATTAGCATTGTCAATAGCACCGCGTTTCGAGAGCGGTTATGGTGTAAGAGCGAAAAAGGTTGAGAGCATGCAAAAATGAGAGATCACATACGATAAGAGAACACCATGACGCAGTCTTGCAGTAATTTGTGTTAGAGAAACACTGTGTAGACTAGGATAGATTAAGGTGAGAATAATTAGGCAATAGAAGGATCACTGTGTTGTCCGCTTTTTGACTTGTACTTCACGCAAGCCTTGTCAATAGAGGGAAAATGTCAGATATAGAAACAACAATAGAAGTAGCCACAATAGACATGGAAATCCTTTGCAAAGCAACAAAACACAGTCGATGTTGTAAAAGGTGGAGGTGAAATAGGTAAGATATGACACAATCGGAGGGAGAACTGGGGAGATCTGTTCCTTAGCCAGTGTGTCTATCTCTCTCCCTCTCCCTCTCTCTCTCCCTCTCTCTCTCCCTCCCTCTCTCTCTCCCTCTCTCCCTCTCTCTCTCCCTCTCTCTCTCCCTCTCCCTCTCCCTCTCCCTCTCCCTCTCCCTCTCTCCCTCTCCCTCTCTCTCTCCCTCTCCCTCTCCCTCTCCCTCTTTCTCTCTACCTCTCCCTCTTTCTCTCTACCTCTCTCTCTCTCCCTCTCTATCCCCATCTCTACAACCAATTCATTCTCTTTTTGTCTCCCCAAAACATGCCGTCGCTTATAGCGATAGGTAGTAAATCTCTGTATCGAGTGTGGAACGTCTAAGGAGAGAGGAGAGAGGAGAGGAGGAATAAGAGGAGGGGGAATGGAGAGGAGAGAGGAGGTATGTGAGGGAGAGGGAGGAGAGAGATGGGTAGAGAGAGATGGTTGAGAAGCAAGGAGAGGTAGTGATGGAGATAGAGAGGGTCAAAGACATAGAGAGAGGTAGATCACTTGTTGTGGGGTTGTAATTAGTCAACCTCCTGGTACATTTATCTCTCCCCCTACACCTATCTCTCCCTCTCTCTCTCCCTCTCAATCCCACTTCCCTCTCTCCACCCCCCCCCCTCATCTTCATTAGCTGGGATCGAACACGTTCCACTGATATGATACAAAATCGGATCAGGATCCAATAGTGCTAAATGAAGAAAGGGATGGAGTTATGATTGGACGAAAGCAATTTGAGAAGAAAGTGAACTTTAGTTTCACTGTCTAGAAGAAAATGGACGAAAGAGTGAATCTCACACTATTAATCACACTATTGTTATAGTAATAGTAGTCATATAATGGTATATCTAACTAAGCGTTATACCAAAAATGATTGTATTTTTTTGCGAAAAAAACGTGATATATTCTGAAATAGACGGGTCGGCGTAATTAGTGATATCCATTGTTTTGTGAAAGTGATCGCCAGAGCGAAGAGCTGAATTTGTGATAGCCCAAGAAGATTAGAAAGTGAAGGAAATATGATTAAATTTGAATATTTCCTATTCTGTCCAAAGCCAGAAAAAAACGAAGTTAACTCTTATAGTTTGAAATGCTCTTTTGTTGAACTTTAGATAAGCAAAACATTTTACCCTTACATAAATGATATTATCAATGATTTTAAATCTAGATCAAATGTATTTGCAGATAAGAAAATATATAAAAGCATTTGGAAGAGATTACGATATTTTCAATAAATAAATACTAATAGAGAAAAGCGATCCTCCCCCTCCTCCCTTAATTACTCTACTAATCACTAGCTCACTAACGATTCCTGCCCTCGAGTAATTACAAGCAACTTAAAACATGCTTAGCCCCAGTGGAAGAGCTCTCGAGATGGAGCTCCTGAGTAAGAGCTTCAAAGGATGAGCTCTCTACTATATATTGGCTTCGAGGTTTCGCAATGGATGAATATCGTTATACGATTGTACGTACGTCAGGAAATCGTGGAATCACGCCACACATGCAATATTGCATGATGATTGGAGGGTGAGAGGAACGGTGGGGGAAATTAGAGGGTCAGTGTCGAGAGGGGAAATGGAAGTTGGAGAGGGAGAGGAGGAGAGAGGTAGAGAGATAGAGAGGGAGAGAGAGAGGGAGAGAGAGGTAGAGGTAGAGATGAAGAGGTAAAGGGAGAAGCGTGAAACGAGGCATGAACACATTTGAGGAGATGACCATGTATCCATGACTGACGACGTTCCGTTGGTTCGGAGTGGTACGGTGGAAGGAGATGAGGGGAGTTGATGTTGTAGTGGGGAAGAGGAAGAAGGTCTGAGGAGTGGAAGAGCGAAGAAAAGGATCTGGGGATACAGGGTATGTTGTTATACTACTAAAGTAGGTGTACTTCTTCACAAAAATAATCCCCAAAGAATAAATGCCCGATACTAATGCCTAGGAAGTTTTAGACAAAGAGATCTTTGGACCATTTAGCCGTTTGGAAAGGGGTGAGAGGGAGTATTTCCTTCCGGAGAGCCAGATGGGGAAAGTGGTTGAAGGAGATAGTAAACCAGGTATATTATAGCAACAGCAATTCATATTAATGCAATGGATATGATGAACAGAGTTCGGCATCTGGGGTTACTTGTTAACATTAATTTCATTTCATTAAAGTGACACCCCAGGCTAATTTAAAACTCGCTTTGACAATGCTCTCTCGCTGACGAGAGAGAGAGAGTTTCCAGAGCTGACAATGAGAGTAAGTAAAATTAGCTCGGGGTGTGATTTTAATAACACATTTAACAAGTGTTCATTTGGCCGAGGATTCTTTTGTGCAATCAATAAAATCAAAATCAATCACATTTTTTTCACAGTTACAGAAAAGTACTCTTTATCAACATCGATTTTCCAATGATTTTCTGGCCATAAGCAACTTCAGAATTTACCGTAAAATGATGAAACGAAACAAAAGTAGTATAATGGCAATGCGCATTCTAATTATTATAGTTGAGCAATCACACGGATGGAGAAATGAAATAGATGAAAAGGAAGATGGAAATGGAAGATGAAGGAGAGATAAGAGGAAGACGATGAGAGGAAATAGAAACAGAGAAGAAGAGGAAGAAGTATGAGACCAATGACTCTGGTAAGATAGTGTAGTAGTAGTGAAGTGACCCATATCCCCTATCCTCCACCTTCTTCTTCTCTTCCTTCATTATTTCCTCCGGTTGATGAGCCATCCTGGCAAGAAAAAAGATGATGAGTGTGAGAGAGGAACACTGACTAGTAGGAGATGAGAAGAGACTGGGGCGCTACATGGATAATATGAATAGTACGGAAGTGTCCATAGGTATATAAAATATTCATTGTCAGGTTACTTGCGTTTTACAGTAGCGCTCAAAGAATTCACATTGGCATTTTGCCACTATTTCTTTTTTTGTAATGATGAAAATGGGGCGAAATTTGGAAAAAATGATCGTCAAGGTATTGGAATAACGATAGTCATTTAGTTTTTTTTTCGAGAAATTCGGAAATCCTGTACTTTATTGTGTATTAACTGCATTCTGTACTACAGGGTGCGCCAAATTACCCGAACTGATTTCACCATTATGATTCCCAGGCCCCCAATGCAAATGCGCAACCCCTATTGCAGCATCATGACGAGTGATCATTGGCCACTCCCTATTCAAGGTTTCAAGTCAGTTAGTCAAGTCTTCTAGTAATGGGGAAGTAAAGTCGACTGCGACCCCTCATTCTCAAGTGTACAAGGTAGATTGTCATAGTTCATTAGCTCGGCTTTCACGAGTCGGCTGTATCCGATACCGGTATCGTGTACCAAGATCTTGGTACTGACAAGGAACGTCCGGGTAGAGGTAGACCGATTTCAGTTTCCACCGCTACGAACCGAGATCTCATCCGAAAGATGGTGTTTCGAAACCACAAGTTTACGATCTGGAGACTCGATATCTCGAACACTTCCATTCTTCATCTCCTCAGGTCTCAGCTGACTCTTCTCCCTTACAAGTACAATAAACTGTTAGAACCGAATGAGCGACAGATCAAGCTCCGCTGAGAACGGTGACCTCAACTTTTTATGCGTTGTGCTAGGTCCGCGCACTTCAGCATGATGTTCAGCGAAGAGAATATCTTACCTTCAAAGACAACATGAATATCGAGAACAACAGAATTATTGCCTCTGATCTTAAAGAATCCTACAAGACGGCTGGGGTCGTGGGTCATATCAGTCTTCCACAATACGCCAAGGTTTTAGCTGCTGTTTGCCCAACTGGAAAGTCCATTCTTGTTTTGCCACTCCATGCGTCTAGATAAATAAGGCATATTTTACCAAGCACATCTTCGAAGACGCGCTTCTACTCCGATACCATACCCACTTCGGTCAGGACCACTAGACCTTTCGGTAAGATTCTGTCGTCAATGACATGACAAAGATGACCCAGTCGTGGTTTTTCACCCATGCACTCGGCAAAATCCATCACATTGAATTACTTCCGAACTCCCCCAATCTCAACCTCCTCGACTGCAGTGCTTGGAGGTGTTGTAGGCCAAGATGTCCTCTATCAAGCAGCAGAACCTCGACTCCCTCAGTGCTCCGCTTCTCAAGGCATGGGACGAACTCGATGACAACTACTTGCGGGAATCGGCAGTCGCATATGAGAAGAGACTCATGGCTTGTGTCAGAGCTAAAAGAGACCACGGCGAGATTCGCTAGTACACTACTGCTGCCCATATTCTTGATAAGCTTTACCATGAACCATATCACTCAGGTCACATTTCCAAGGGGAGATTCATATGGAGACAACAGTTCGGGTAATTATGGCGCACCCTGTAGAGCATGACCCTTATCTCACATGATAAACGAAAACATCGAGAAAAAACACATTTAATTTCGTTTCCGCTTAACAACAACAAAATCATTGCTGGAAAAACAGGCATATTTGAGAATCGATAAAATCAAATAAGCAATTCCTATTACAGTAATCATCAGAATAAATGAAATCCCGAGAAGTATATCGATGTTGTAATAGACGATGTAGGAGATGGTCCTTCCCTGAAAAATATAAAACAGATTTTCGAAAGAAAAAAACAGATTATTATGTTATCATTCTGTGGTTTCAGCTAGTCTTATCTTAAAGTTTGATAGGAATTGTGGCAACTAACTTCGGTTTCCAATGCTTTCTGCGGTCCCATCTTTGCCGCGAATTCCAAGTGCTTCACTAGTAATTCTCTCGGTTTAAATGGCCGTAAATCCATTATTCTTTTGATGTGATCGGCTCTCATCTGCTGACTGTAATACGACATTTCCGCGTATTTATTTGCTTGAAGGTCAATTTAATTTTTTTTTAGTTATTTGCTTTAAATTGCAATGTATGTAATTTCTTTGATTTGTTAAAAATACTTACTCTGGATCATTCAGAACAGCACTGATTGCGTGTGTGATCTTCTGAGAATCCGCCAGATCCAGTTTATTGAATAATATTCCGAACCCAGCATGGACAGCAGATGCGGCGTTTCTGTATTGATCACCGAATATAGGGACGAGAAGAGCAGGCTTGCCGCTGGAATGGAAATATCGTTTAGTGATGATTTCTTCGTCACTTGTCCGCCTGACAAATCCGAATGTATTGTGAGAGAGGTCTGAATGACCTGTCCAGGGAGTATCATTGACATCTTTATGTCAATTCGGGTCCTCTCAAATCCCTCATTCTGATCCTTCATTCCTAGATCCAATTTATCCATGAGGGATATTAATTTTAAAAAAAGATAACCTAGAAGCGATTTCAAAAAAAGATCCTTTTCCAGCATGCGATATGATTCCTTTCACTCTTTCGTCGCCTAAAACGACAAAACATTAAAACACCTAATTGTAAGATAATTTGAAACTTTTTGACCGACTCAGATCTCATCACATACTTTCCCAGTAGTTCAATGATCAAATTTACCTAGCAGATCATTTTGTGGCATCCACTTCGTCAGAATTAAATTATCGATTTGTTCGGCGAATGTATCTTTCTCTTCCGGCTTTTCGTATTTCCAAATGAATGTAGTATCATTGAATCGGGAAAATGCCTAAACAAAATAATTTCTTTTTTTCTCTCAATAGATTACTTATTTATTACATACGAGAATATGAAGCGACATTTTCATATCATCTTTTAAACAGTTTTATTTCTTTTAAATTGAAAAAAAAAAACTCACTTCAACTAAAGATTTCTTCTTATGTAGTGGGATAAGAGAGGCCCGAGCTACAGTCCCGAATGATACCAGCACAGTTCGAGGACGGATATTGAGGATGTCATCCCATTCCTGCAATTTATTTCTTAATTTTAATACTGGGGATATGAATTCGATATACAATTTTGACTAGTGAATTGCCATAACAAGAAATAAAAGGATCAAATTGTAAAGCAGTTATTATAGATCAACAACAGCTACGCTCACTTTATTCAACGACTGCCTTTCCTTCAGTCCAATTCCCCCAATCTCGACGACTTTTCTCAATGTTGGCCTTGCAAAATCAAGTAGTGAATCGGAGTTGGCGAGAACGAATGCAGATTTCGCTGTGATATCCTTGAAAATATCACATTATCATGATTTGTATTTGGAATAGGAAAAAATCGTACCCCAAGATCCGGGAAATCCTCTCCGTACAAGTTCTTGAACAGCGTTTCGGTTTTGCTCTCCATGATTTGAAAAGCATAAATAGCAGAGAATACGTCATACAAGTTCTCGATTCGACTGAACAATGAATATGGATTTACTGACGTACCATAGACAGCTGAATTATAAGAATATATGTTATGGATGCAATATTGCAGCTGTGTGGTCTAATTTAATTTAAGAAACAGACAAAACAATGATATTATTGCTTGCTGTATCAGTCCAGGGTTCTAGACATAGAATCGACACGTGGATTGGTTCGTGTATTGAAAAAAAAGAATAAAAAAGAATGTTTCGGTAAAACCTTAATTTCCTCGTACTAGCGCCAAATCAAGTGAGGACAAATGCAACCATTTTCCAAAGAAAATGCGTATCTTTCAATGTTTGCCACAATATTATCTTACCTGGTACATGACTCGGCAGTAGAGGTTGTCCCAATAGATAAGATTGATAATCATTCAATTGCGTAGTCGACACGGTGACCAGTGAACGAGCCTCGATCAAGTGGAAAATACCTGAAACCGAACTTTTCCCACTGTTTCAAAAAGTTTTTCTTGAAACATTATTCAGTATATCTTACTCATCTACGATGCTTTGAAAGAGCATGCGTGTATGAAAATTTCATGAGGTTAACCTATTTTTTGGTAACTGTTGTACTATAATTCATACCCATTGCACATTGATCGAATGTTTCCGCTATAAACAGATCATATTTCTCCCTCTTCAATCGATCGATAAGATCTCCATAATGTAGAGTTTGATTGCATTGAGCATGGAAGATATCCCGGAACAACTCCTTTGTCTGGAATTAACAATGAATAAAAAAAAACGACACCCAATGCTGCTTTGAAACTCTCCGCGTTGGCAATGCACTCTCGCTTTCTTTATCTATGACAGAGCACGGTCAGAGCGGATAGTCAAATTAGTTTGGGGTGTGCGTTAACGTCTCAATTAATACACAGAGATTAAAGTTGCCCGAGTGGAGGGTAGTGTACGAACGAATTGTCCTCATTCGGGCAAATTCTAGCCTAGACTGTATCGATATTTATGAAAGACATACAGAGCTGAACCGTGATTTATCCCATCCATCGGGATCGAAGATCACAGAGAAATCTGCCTCGACCAATTCAGAAAACACCTTTCGCGCATTTTCCTCGGCTGAAAATCGTTATTTGAAGAAAGGTAAGATCCATGCCACGTAAAGTTGTCGGCGTTTCACATTTACAAAGATTTTCGAAAGATACGAAGCCAAACGAAACGATAACAAAGTTCTGAACAATTTTGAAAGCAGTCCTAGTTGGTAAGTTCAATGGAAATGTAAATTTCTTTTCATAGACAAGGTTGCTCTTATCGCTCTGTGTAATTGATATCTAATCGAATTATATGAACAGAATGAACTGACCTGGAACTCGAATTACTCTTGATTTAGTTGTTCCATCTTTGAAAGAAGGATAGATTTCGGGAATAAGGGATGTCTGAAATCAATGAAATAATGATAACTTCGCGGCACTACTTCAGAACCAGTCCAAATGGAGGCAAAAATAATTTTAAAAAAAAACACGAAGAAAAGGGCCTTTTATACTAGTTTTTTCATATTTTACTTTTCGACTGTGGCCGTTTTTTTCATATTTTACTTTTCGACTGCAAGAACAACGGGAAATCCGTTTTCCGGAAAAATGTGACGTCATTAGCGTAGGCGGAGGACTTTTGGAAAACGCCTCTGCCTACACTAATGACGTCACATTTTCCGGGAAAATGGTTCTTGCATACGGCCACTGGTCCGAGTTCGGAAGTAGTGCCAGGTTCGCAACTTACCACGTCATGACCTTCTTCAACTAATATATCAGCAATGTTTCCAAGAAATACTGAGTGCGAATGAGCGAATTTGATATTGTACACAAGAATTTTCAAGGGGTCCTGGGCACTTACAAGGGTCAGTGATAAGGGGGCAAAAAAGGTCAAAAGCAGTCGTAGATAACGCCTCATTGATATGAAAGTGCGACTGATTAATGGCTAGACTTGGGAACTACATGTCCCGCCCACTTTTTGCCTTTCTTTGCCTTATCAAATCACAATCAAATCGAGAGCCTTCCCTTTTGTTAAATTGATCTGTGAGCCTATTTTAAAAGACATGAAGTTTCAGGGTAGTACTTATGGTTTAGAAGTATATTTTAAAGGCAGCTGGCATCCAAAAATTTCGATTCGAAATAGTTAAAATAGTTGATCTCATGTTGACAAGCTAAAAGAACTATTCAGAAATATGTATTTGAAAGTTTGAAAAGACGCTCTGGAAAGAAGTTGGATTACTGTAGCCTGCTCCACACCACGGGCGAGGTTTCCGAACTACAGTATGCTAACTCCATCGAAAAGCTGAAAATAGCCCATTATTGAGTTTAATTCTTCATAGTTCCCCACTGCGGATACAATTATCATAAGAAAATTCAATTTCAAGTCGAATTCAAAGAGTTGGTGTGGCAATTAGGAAAAGGCTCCCGCTATCAGGAGCAGACTGTAGTTTTTTAACTGCACCGTTCTCCTTACCAGAGAATTCTTATGATATAAGATGTATATATTTCGAAACAGAATTTCAAGCTCTTTTATATGAGATCAACTTGTTTTTCGTTTCCCGGTCCCTTTAAAACTACAACTACATTATGTTAAGTAAACAAATATGCGACGTTTAAAATCAATTCGTTTACCAATTAAGCCTAAATTTCAAAACAATTAAATTAGTCGTTCTTTTTTCGTGCGTCCAGAATATTTCCGGATTTGAACAAGCACTTGATAGCATATGATAACAATGCAAAAACGGAGATAACAAGAGATAATATGACAATAATAGCTCCGATCAGAATATCGATGTTGTAATAGACAATGTAGGACAGATTGCGACCCTATAACTGACTATAATTAACTGATTTTTTACGTAAAAATTAAAAGAAAAAAAATAAAAATATTACAGTTAACATTAATATTGTGGTATTACAAAATTTTTTAAAATTACAAAATCTTTTAAAATTAAAAGCATGAAACAATTTAATAATAATAACTTTATGTAGGTTCCTTAAAAAGAATGTGAAAACAAAGTGAATAATTTATTATTATAGGATTTTGTAATACCACAATATTAATGTTAACTGTAATATTTTAATTAAAATGTTAACTTAGAATAAAATTATTATTCAGATGTTTTCGCAAAAATATATCCCACCTGAGTGTTCAGTGGCTTCTGTGGTCCCATTTTCCCAGCGAACTCGACATGTCTCACGAGAAGGTCTCTTGCTGTGAACGGCCGCGCCTCCATGGCGTTTTTAATGTCGTTCGAACGTTGCTTTTGTCTGAAACAATGCCAATTATTCGTTCTTTCATACCAACAATGTCTATCATTTGTCTGAAGAGTATAATTGTTATGATTTGAAAATTTCTGCAATTCTTGTGAAGCAAAAAATGGCAAAATCATTTTCCCTTTCTTCTCCACTTTTTTCTCTTTCCGGTCTTTTGTGTTCGATGAACACTGCAAAAAAGTGAAAAATGATTCTGCCAGTTTTCTTTGCTTGACAAGAATTGCAAAAAAAATCAAATACTCTGGCCTATATTATCTTCTCTCATTTCTACTATCTCGTTCATGCGTGAGCATAAAATATAAAATGCAAGAATACATATAGTTCAGCTGTGGATTATCAGCATCAAAATCCCCCAAGAAATAAAAGAGATCAATAACTAACACTGGATCGCTCATGACACTCTCGACAGCTTCAGCCATCTTCTTCGGATTTACGAGATCCAATTTACTGAATAACTTCCCGAAGCCAGCGTGAACTGCGGATGCTGCGTTTCTGTACTGATCACCGAAGATCGGCACCAGTAAAGATGGTTTCCCGCTGAAAAAAACTTTATTCAGGACAAGATTATAGATCAATTTATTTATTTAAGGTCAGATCGATAGATGTGTGACTAGTTAAAGTACAGCAGAGTAAGAAAACACTCTGGCATACCCGAGCTAATTTTTCTCTCCACTCTGGCAACGTTCTCTCGAAGACGAAGACAGTGAGAGATCATTGCCAGAGAGGAAAATCTCAAAATATCTCCGGGTATGCCTTTAAATGAGTGGAAACATGAAAATAGTTAATGACTCACCTTGCTGCAACTTCGAAGAACGATCCTTTTCCTGCATGAGTGAGAATTCCGTTCACTCTGACGTCACCTGGACATAGTGGGTATTAAAATCAATAACCACCAATTATTGATCGATATTTCTCACCGAGTAGATCATTCTGAGGCATCCATTTGGTCACGATCAGATTGTCGATTCCCTCTGCGAACAAATCCTTTTCCTCGGGTTTTTCGTACTTCCAGATGAAGGTCGTGTTGGGAACTAGAGCGCAGGCCTGTAAAATTTTAAAACAAAATATATTGCGGTATATTGCACACAGAGAAAAAAGAGAAAAGACCTGTGATGTATTATATTCAACACTTTTTATGTTATCTTTAATGATTAATATAATATTAAAAAAGGTAGATATAACACTTTACAGGTCTTACTTATGTCTTGCTGATAACATTTTTCCCTTTGAGTATGACCCTCGATCGTTTCACTATTTCAGCTAGCAATAAAACATTGAAATAACTGCAGAAAGAACACAAAATTATCTAAACTGTGAACCTGCGCAATAGCCTTCTTCAGATGGAGAGGCATCAGATATGCTCGAATTATCGATCCAAAAGTGATCAAGAATGTTCTCTTTCGATGATTGAGCAAATCGTCCCATTCCTGAAATTATCAATAAATTGAATAAGCCATCGTCAACGTTTTCGAAAAAAATGACCTCAAAAACGTACTCATCAAAGAAATTCTTGTGAAATTACAAAAAACACCGAATTTTTTATCGAACCTGCTCAAGCTTCTTTGGTTTTCGTAATGTAATACCTCCGATCTCCACTACTTTTCTCAATGTTGGCCGAGCAAAGTCAAGGAAAGGATCGGAATTAGCGAGAACGAATGTAGACTCTGCGGTGAGATCCTAATAATAAGAATACATGTTTCAATAAATTATTTCTAAGATCTTCTATAGCACAGTTATGCAGTGTAGGATTAAAGGCGATATTTCAATTGTTTGAAATGAATTCAATCGAAGAAATAAATTATTACTAATATTATTAATAATGTGTTCAAAAGCATCAAAAAAGAAAAGAAGAGAAAAAATAAACTATAAAACTACATAGAAGTTAAACTAGGAGAGTTTTTCTGATCTTCTTTTCGTAACTTTGGAATTGGCAATGAACATACATACAGGTTAATACGTGGCGTTTTTTGCTTACCCCAAGATCGGGAAAATCTGGACCATAGAGGTTCTTGAAGAGTCTATCTGTTTTCGCCTCAATTTGACGGAAAGAGTAGATGGCAGTCAACATGTCGAAGATGTTTTCGATACGACTCAGAATAGAATCAGGCCTCACGGCAACGCCATAGGCGGCTGAAAGTAAAATTCATCTAGTATTTATTGTTACATCCTATCGAAAATTTTCAAGCGTTTTCATCTCTATTATTTCTCAAAACGATTTTTAAAGCTATATTGTTCCCGTTTTTTTTCAGCATAAAAAGTGAAAAAGAAACGTGTATGTGTTACAATCGGACGTACCTGGAACATGACTGGGAAGAATCGGCTGTCCGATCAAATATGATTGATAGTCGTTCAATTGAGTTGTCGATACTGTTATCAACGATTTAGGTTTTATCAAATGATAGATTCCTGAAAAGGAAGGATAAGTACATTTTATCTGATCTGTAGTTTATTTTTCTGGGTAGCTAGATAGAAAACAAATGCACCAGGCTGATAATAATATAAATATATAATGGAAAATCTGCATTTCTCTTTATCTTTTTGATCTTTTTTTGTCAAGAACACTATTTCAGAATACTACATAAATGTCTTTCTGCTGATAAGAAACATTCCTTATCATATCAACGAATCACTCACCCATTGAGCATTGATCGAATGTCTCGGCGATCATCACATCATATCGATCATTTCTCAATTGATCGATAAGACCATCATGATGCAGAGTGGCATTGCATTGGGCATGAAAACAGTCCCGGAAAGTTTCCAATTTCTGGAGATTCATAAATTAAATATTTGGAAAACAAAAAAAGTAAAACAGCACATTGCAAAATGGATAATCCTTACAATTAATCAAAGCATTGCCAGTGGCTTTTAGAAGCTAACTACCACTTTTTGTTTATTTTTATCGTACATGTAAAAATCATTGTATCATGTGTGAATGGATCTGAATGGATCAGGCCGATCAAGTAAATTATGAGTGATTCTACTTTGCTTTAATTTTCGTTATTTCTATTTCCTTTCATTGCTTTTCTCTCGTTCGAATTTACTATATTAAAAGAAATCAGGCCACAATATTGCTATTTAACAAAACCACGGTTTTCACGACGAATAAATTGCAAAGTTGACCTATTTATTCAGCGTATAATCGGAACAATTTATTCATCGCGAAAATGATGATTTGTGTTAAATGGCAATATTTTGGCCTGATTTCTTTTAATATAGTAAATTCGAACGAGAGAAAAGCAAAGAAAAGAAAGGGAAATAACGAAAATGAAAGCAAAGTAACGAAAATCCCTCATAATTTGCTTGATCGGCCTGATCCGTTCAGATCCATTCACACCGCTCATGATACAATGATTTTTACATGTACGATATATGCAATATATCTGTCGGTTGTTTTAGTAAACGAAAATAGGAAACGAACAGATGTGAATCTTGATTTATCCCATCCATCTTGATCAAATATAAGAGACTTTTTGGGTAGTATCAGCCTTGCCAGAATCTCCCCAGCTTCTTCGTTCACTAAACATGTTACAACAATATAAAAGAGGTGTTGTGAGATACCAGACATGAGATCACTAATAGTTGAAAATTAAAAAAAAGCAACTTACTCGGAACACGAATCACACGGGACTTAGTTGTTCCATCTTCATAGGCTGGGAAAATTTCGGGAATTAGTGAGGTCTGAAAGAAATTACACGAATAATCAAGGCGTTAAGGCCTTTAGCAACATTGTCATAGGTGTAATTACTTATGTTGGTTACAATAAAGTAACTAGATTAAATAAATTTTCAAAAACACATTTATACAAAGAACTAACAACTTGATGTCCTTCTTCCACAAGAATATCCGCGATGTTTCCGAGATAATTTGAATGTGAATGAGCGAATTTTACATTGTATACGAGTATCTTCAGGGGGTCTTTAGCGTAGGTTGACGAAGTCAAGAAAAGGAGAGAAAATGCTAGAGAGATCATTGCTGGGCCGAAAATTAAAGATAGTGCTTCGGAGTTAGACTTGCACTCTCGCCCTTTTCATTATTTCACTCTCTACTTTGTTATCAGATCATTGGTAATCACTTGGTGTTATCAGTGGTGATGACAATGTTCTATCAACTGTTTCCATTCCTCTGCCTTTCTGTACACTGTCTCTCTATATGAAGCAGAGAACAGAGAAATAGTGTGAGTAATGAAGAGACGGTTGAGAAAAAGAAGAAGAATAAGGAGGATTAGTGTTTTCTTGATCAGACTGTATAGTTTGTGTGTAACCAATGATCAGTTCATTGTAATCGATAGATTGGAAATCTTGCGCAATCGCGTCTCAATTAGTATCTAATCGTCCTTTCCACTCTCTCGCTTCAATATCGTTTCTCATGCTAGAGACAAAATATAGAGACAATTTATTGACGGTTCACTGTTTCTAACCTAACGAGAGATAATTGATAATGTACGAACTCTAAACAATATCTATCATGACTTATGAATATCGTTCCTTACAGGGCTGGGATTTTTTGATTTTGATTTTTTGAATTTTTTGAATTTTTTGACCATTTCAAAAAATTCAAAATCAAAAAAGTTTTTTAAATTTTTGTCAAAAAATCAAAAAAAAATTAATGTAAAAAAGTACCGTTAAAACGAGAAAAAGTGAAACATTTAAGGAAATTTATGGCAAAATTTTGAGAAAACTTAACAAGATTCCCATTTTTATCCTTTTCACCGTCTTGATGAAGAGGATTCTAAAGGTTTTAGTGTGGATTAGTTTGCCCAATGCACTGACGTAGAATGTTTAAAAAGTGAAAAATTTATTGTATCATGTTTTTCATGTTTCAGACTTCGGTTAATTACGTAATTGACTGTTTTAACCACTTTTCAGGCAAAAATGATGTGTCTGAATTGCTTATTATCCTTTTAAACAACGTAGAGAATTTTTTCAAAAAATTTTTGAATTCAAAAAAATTTTGAGCCATTTTTTGAATTTTTTGATCAAAAAATTTTTTGAAATTATTTTCAAAAAATCCCAGCCCTGGTTCCTTATTGTCGCTCTTTGCGATTTTCTTCTTCTTAGGACACGCATCAGGGCAAGTCCTGCAACGTACGCCATGATCAATATTCTTATTATAGTCGACTATCGATTGTGCGGTTGTTGAGGCTTATAATCTCAATCGAATATTGTAATCGAATTTAGTGTATATTGAAACAGGCGAGGACGGCTTCTCCAATCGTGACATTAAATACAATACCACAACGAGGTAGTAAGGTTGAACTAATAGATAATGATGATATAACTATAATTATAAAGCATAGGTAGAAATACAAATACGAAAGATTTTGACATTAGGACAAATTATGGTAGAATTAGGCAGTAAATTCCAAGAATTGACAACTCTGTTAGAGATAAAGTTCAAAAAACGTTTGGATTTACAATTATATTTGACAAGTTGAAAATTATTTCTACGAGAGGAGTTTCTATTGTAGGAAAATGATAGTCGGAAGATAGATGAATTGTCAAATTCTATGAATCTATTAAGTGCCTTATAAGTGAAACATAAAACACTGGATCGTTTTATCTCTAAATAATAAGTCTATAACTAGTCTTCATTCCAACACAACCTATTTTTATAAAAACATCCTTTCATTACTTGACTTTAATAAATCAATAAGTGCGCGTCTACGTTCAAGTGGTTCGAGATTTAGAGCTAATTTAGACTTGATGTCTTAAATATCTGCCAGTACAGAATTATTAAAGCTATTATTGGGGTGGATGTTTGAAATCCTATCCAAACAAAATCTACCATTTGCATTTTTTAATGTTTGGAACAAATCTATAATCAACTTGTGGATAGTAAAATAGTGTTGCCTGTGAGATTTGTTTTCTATTTCTACCTGGCATTGTACAAAAAAGTGTAATTGCTCTATGAAAAGACAATCATTAAATGCGAAGTATAGAAAAAAAGCAAAAAAAATAGTAATATTAATATTGGATACCATGCAATTTGAAATAAGTAAGGCCTTGCTGTTTCGGCCATTGGTTCTAGACAGCAGACCCCTACTCTGTATATAAATAGTCACGATCATTCACTTATCCGATAGCGCTGTGATCGCCACGGAAACAAAAAAAATTGGTTGACAATAATCTTGCCTAAATAAAATCATCCATATCGAATACTCTATCTGTATAGATGTTTTTGATACATATCATGAATCAGTTTATGATTAACATGGGATTGTATAATAGTGATCCTTTTATAAGCAATAAATGTGCAACAATTCTCAATTCGTCCATTGTTTCTTCACTTTCTTGCTCCTGATGTTGGAGCGTTATCTTATATTAGTCCTACTCGGTCTAACTACAGTAATCTCGTCGAAGATCGTGAAGAGGCAGACAGGTGTAATTTTTTTGATACCAAAAATCATATGCAAATCCGTAACATGCCGGTTGTGCAAAGGATAAGTGATGTGCAAGAAATTAACATAGTCATTCACTCCAGTTGCACAATGGTGAAAGTGTGGAGTTAACTTTGAGGATTCCTAAACTATTGACTAACTTTAAAATTTCGAAAAAATCACACTTTGCCAGTACTATCACGCATGACTCATTCTTGAATCTAGCGAAGAATAATCTGCATTTAATATGCGTGGCATGCAGAATAAATTCTGCCATCTGTTCGATAAAATATTCGCCTTTACCAACTACAATTTCTATAATATAATGGCGTGTTAAAATCTGGTGGAAAACCGAACAAAGCGTGTTTCCGGGTGTTAAAATGTACCCTGGAAAACCGAAAATGGAAAGTCGATATTTGAATTCGTGGCGTGAATAAGGTGCGGGAATTCAAATTCCGACTTTCCGACTGCCAATTTCTGTGTTTTAAAAATGAGATAAATCCGTAAATAATTTCTTTTCTTTCACTTTTCATCTACTTTAGACATCGGAAACTCGCACTAGCGAATGCAAATTTGAATTCCCGTACCTTCTTCGCGCCCGCGAATTCAAATAACGAATTCCCATCATCGGTTTTCCAGGGTACATTTTAACAATCGGAAACTCTTTTTTTTCGGTTTTCCACCATATTTTAACGCGCCATAAGTTAATCGTCTTACCTATAGATGCACCGATAACGTGTGCGAGCTTCACGGATGCTGGAAAGGGCACGTGCAAGTGTCGGGAAGAGGAACAAGGAGGAGTGAAAGTAATAACCAATGGATATTGCGCACAGTCATGTTGGTTACTTCTGATACAGTATCGACGAACAGTATTCATTCACTTTTCATATGATATCATTTTCATTGATCAACAGCTACAGCTGCCAGATATTTTTACATCTATCAGTTTCGCGGTGGATGATATTTTTGGTAGATACTGTATATTCATTGCTGAGGCAAAAAGTTCTTATGCAACCGCAGCGCATGGAACTCTCTTAAATCCCTCTGAATTTTGAGAAGGAGCTTAGACGTTAATCAAGTGCACACATTTCAGCACCCGACCCGTGCAAAGATGGACTGATCGAATTGTATGGGGTTTGCGTAGGAAATTTGGCTGTATGTGTTATTACAAAAACCTGTCTTTAATACCTGTTAATTATTCTATCAGGTTCACCATGACGTTTCGTGCATGTCTGGATTACGTGCTATATTCGGAAAGTGCGTCCCACTGGTAAGTTTATTATATTTAATATATACATGCATTCATGGGAATGCCACATTTATCATAAGAGTCTCGAAACATAAAAGGCTTATAGGCTAGGCAATATCTACCTTGTGAATCGAATTGACTTATATCTATATCAGTCTGTATTCACTAATTAAGAGTAAACCAATAGACGCTTAATTGCTTGAGCAAGTGATTGAGTGAGTAAGTCAATTCATTCTCATTGTCAGCGTATCAGCGATTCCAAAAATGCACATCATATTTATGATAGATTAAATATTTCAGGAGGGTATGCATGTTAATAGTGGCAAGCCAACAGCTCTGTGAGTTTGCTTGGCTTGACATATTTGAAAATTTGCAATTTTAGTGGAAAGACCACGTCGAAACGTGAATGCCCACTCCAATTGGCAGACAAAGGCGCTTGTGTCACAAATCCCAATATTATTAATATGGCTACAGGCAGCACCAAGAGTCAGGTAGCTCCCATAGCTCTAGCTCCAGCTCTAGCACTAGATCCGGCTCCGGCTAGTTCTTCAACACTAAATCGTGATCATGTTAGGTACTTGCATTCCGCAGAGACGGAAAACCGGCGTTCATTGGTGATTGCGTGTTCAAAGATATCTTTGTAAGATTTTTATTAAAAATAATTTTTTAAAGAAATTTTTAATTTATTTGGGTGAAAACCACGACGCATCACAAACTTCTTTGCAGCAAGACACATATTGTTCCGTTCAACCTGACTGGTTTTTCCCGAACTGCAGCCACGCTATGGGCCACATCGGTTCGCTATTCTTTATTTATTTCGATTGAGATGTATCGAATTTGGGACCAACTTTGGAAAATGCAT
The DNA here is from genome assembly GCA_943737045.1 of Parapristionchus giblindavisi. Classification (NCBI taxonomy): domain Eukaryota; kingdom Metazoa; phylum Nematoda; class Chromadorea; order Rhabditida; family Diplogasteridae; genus Parapristionchus; species Parapristionchus giblindavisi. The sequence continues at coordinate 47,962 of CALSFV010000336.1, forward strand.
CATTGCATGCTAATACTCCATCACTGATACTATGCAAATACACTAAAGATCATACTCAAGATGTGTTATTTTACCTTTAAGGCTGGACCGTCACCTTTAATCCTGCCGGGTGCGCTCCGAATGATCTTTGGCCAACGTAAGTTCTGTGAAAAAAAGCGTGATGCTTTTCCTCAATAAATGAATAGGTTATAATGTACAAGTATACGTTTGCGTGCACATTATATTTAAAAGTTAAATATGTGAACTTTAATAAATTAATATTTGTGCTTCATGGTATTTCGGCCGCTATGTACCATTGACAATGGTGGAAGCTACAGAGTCAATTTTTCAACTTGAGGTTTCGGTCAAGTAGTGTCATATTTATGAACTAGGCTTTTATATATCTGTGAATACAACCCTCATCAATCATTTTTCAGCAGTACCTGTGATTCCAAAGCAGTGGCTGTAACAGGATTGGATGGAACGGATCACTGCTTCGGATATGTTAAAGGAGGAATCGTTTCACGAATTGCCAAGTAAGTTTGGTGGCAATAGAGCATAACAAAAATATTAATAAATAATAATATTTATTTAACAAAACCATACAATTTCGTTTGCAGCGATTGGGTTACATGGGATGGAAAGCTTCCAATGTCAGGAGAACGCGTTTCCAGTGACACGCTAGCAATGATGCCCAAAGTGGTGGTATATCCAACTGTGGTTTGATAGATAATGACGAGGATCTACGAATTCTTTCCATGTTTAAATGTTTATCTAATAAACGCATACAAGTATGATTTGCATACCCAGCCTTTTCGTCTGGAATACATCTTCAAATTCTTAGAAAAATAAAAGCATTCATTAATCAGTTTACGATTCTACGATGATGTAGCGATGTTCGGTTTCCAAACTTCTATAAACAATTTATCGATTTAATCATGATTATCTAATTGGAAAAATAAGAGAGTGAATGCGCTTTCCACTGTGTAAGTGTGGACAACGAAGTCTGAACACTACTCTAATGTGGATGGTACTACGATATAGAACTGTGTGCTATGAATTGTTTCCTTTATCATGGTAAGTCGTTTCATGCGGGCATGCTAAAATAATAGCGCTTTCGTCATATCCATGTATAAGCTTGATCACTACTATTTGAATCAATGAATCAAATAAAACTCATGATCTTAAGATGAAGAACTTTGACAAACATCTAAGCCTTGTGATGACACACTTTATGGACTGCTCTGGGTTTATCATATATTGTTTAAGGACTCTCAGTGAACATGATCTCCATACTTCTCTCTGTTATTTTCTTCAATATTTCTTAATTTTTATCACGATAAAGTTAATCGCTTTTCCGGAATTGAACAGCAGCAGTTTGAACCGGAATGTCTTTCATATATGTTTATTTTTAAATTCTTTTGTAGTTCTGAGCATCTACTGAAAGAATATTTCCTAGTGCAAAGATACTGATTAAAATAGTATTCAAAAATTGTAATGTAGGTGTTGTAATCAAAACTAAGTCAAAATGTTGTAAAAAAACTGCTGTAAACTGTTGTAATCAATGCTATCAAGCATAAATTTTGTGGTTTTTGTTGACATGGAGAACAGGAATTGGTGTGTAAAATGATGAGATCACTGACATCGTTCCCGATATTTCAATTCATCGTCAATTATGACTAACTAAACAAATATAACTTTGAATCGAGAGTACTGCGTAATCTTCATTATATGATGGTAGATGATATAGATTGTTATGTGAGACTAGTAAGGCAATGAAGCATTATTGAATTCTTTATTCGCAGACGTTTCGAAATCATAATCATAATCAGTGCAGGGATTACCTTTAAAGGAAAACCATGAAACAGGAAAACATTAGGCAACATATAGCAATAACGAAAGAGTGAGTGAATGAATAGAGAGTTGGAGGGAGAGTGTGAGAGGGTAGTTGGGTCAAAGATTTGGCTAGAGGAAAAGATAGAGTAGAGAAAATTGAGTTCAGAGGCGAACTCAGTGCGAATATTGATTTGAGGTTCTTGTCCTCGATTTGAATCCCTTCATCCTACGAATCAACTTGCCTCCATGACTGTGTTAAGTGATGGTACTAGTGATTCCTTTTTGTCCCGTCACTCTCATTCCCTCTCCTATGCCTCTAAATCCTCACGCAGAGATGATGTCACCCTTGAATTCGAAATGGCCGAGCTTCGAGATGCCCTTGATCGTCGACTTCGGTATTTCCTCGTGCTTCACAGTTCCCAGATGCACCGAAACTCCTCGAAGCAGTTTCCCAATGGTGAGGACGACGAACATCTGCTCGTGAGTGTCGATGTTCTTCTCCTTTCCCATGAATATCTTCATCTTCGTCTTGTAATACGAGCAGTGTAAGCAAAGAGCACCGTTTCGTTGTGAATCGGTTACATTGCACAACAATTGCTTATGAAAAAACGGATTTTCTAAAATATCTTGAATACGGTCAAATTTCATGACTTGTAATACTAAGTCAATTTTATAGAGCTCGTCGAGAGCTTTCGATTGGTATACATTGATTGCAAATTTTGCAGAAAAAAATGAACAGAGATGGGATAAGAATTGTTTTTTAAAGAAAAAAACGCTAAGTCCGGTTCCCCTCTGAGAAACGGTATCGAGTGCCGCGAATTATGACGGCTGAAGTATGTACGTACCTCAATTCGAGGATGGAGAATCAGAATCGCGAATAAAAATCGTATCCTTTGTGGAAAAATTTTGAGAAAATTAGCATATTGTACTCAAAAAATCAGTTTTTCGAAGAAAACAGATACCTTCTCCTTTACGTCATTATGGTCAATCATATAAATCTCATCCAAATCGGTGAGAAAAATTTAAAAAAACTGTCGATTGGCTTCTTTCATTCTTACAGGAGATCCGTGCTAAAGATGATACTCAAGATGTGTTATTTTACCTTTAAGGCTGGACCGTCACCTTTAATCCTGCCGGGTGCGCTCCGAATGATCTTTGGCCAACGTAAGTTCCGTGAAAAAAAAGCGTGATGCTTTTCCTCAATAAATGAATAGGTTATAATGTACAAGTATACGTTTGCGTGCACATTATATTTAAAAGTTAAATATGTGAACTTTAATAAATTAATATTTGTGCTTCATGGTATTTCGGCCGCTATGTACCATTGACAATGGTGGAAGCTACAGAGTCAATTTTTCAACTTGAGGTTTCGGTCAAGTAGTGTCATATTTATGAACTAGGCTTTTATATATCTGTGAATACAACCCTCATCAATCATTTTTCAGCAGTACCTGTGATTCCAAAGCAGTGGCTGTAACAGGATTGGATGGAACGGATCACTGCTTCGGATATGTTAAAGGAGGAATCGTTTCACGAATTGCCAAGTAAGTTTGGTGGCAATAGAGCATAACAAAAATATTAATAAATAATAATATTTATTTAACAAAACCATACAATTTCGTTTGCAGCGATTGGGTTACATGGGATGGAAAGCTTCCAATGTCAGGAGAACGCGTTTCCAGTGACACGCTAGCAATGATGCCCAAAGTGGTGGTATATCCAACTGTGGTTTGATAGATAATGACGAGGATCTACGAATTCTTTCCATGTTTAAATGTTTATCTAATAAACGCATACAAGTATGATTTGCATACCCAGCCTTTTCGTCTGGAATACATCTTCAAATTCTTAGAAAAATAAAAGCATTCATTAATCAGTTTACGATTCTACGATGATGTAGCGATGTTCGGTTTCCAAACTTCTATAAACAATTTATCGATTTAATCATGATTATCTAATTGGAAAAATAAGAGAGTGAATGCGCTTTCCACTGTGTAAGTGTGGACAACGAAGTCTGAACACTACTCTAATGTGGATGGTACTACGATATAGAACTGTGTGCTATGAATTGTTTCCTTTATCATGGTAAGTCGTTTCATGCGGGCATGCTAAAATAATAGCGCTTTCGTCATATCCATGTATAAGCTTGATCACTACTATTTGAATCAATGAATCAAATAAAACTCATGATCTTAAGATGAAGAACTTTGACAAACATCTAAGCCTTGTGATGACACACTTTATGGACTGCTCTGGGTTTATCATATATTGTTTAAGGACTCTCAGTGAACATGATCTCCATACTTCTCTCTGTTATTTTCTTCAATATTTCTTAATTTTTATCACGATAAAGTTAATCGCTTTTCCGGAATTGAACAGCAGCAGTTTGAACCGGAATGTCTTTCATATATGTTTATTTTTAAATTCTTTTGTAGTTCTGAGCATCTACTGAAAGAATATTTCCTAGTGCAAAGATACTGATTAAAATAGTATTCAAAAATTGTAATGTAGGTGTTGTAATCAAAACTAAGTCAAAATGTTGTAAAAAAACTGCTGTAAACTGTTGTAATCAATGCTATCAAGCATAAATTTTGTGGTTTTTGTTGACATGGAGAACAGGAATTGGTGTGTAAAATGATGAGATCACTGACATCGTTCCCGATATTTCAATTCATCGTCAATTATGACTAACTAAACAAATATAACTTTGAATCGAGAGTACTGCGTAATCTTCATTATATGATGGTAGATGATATAGATTGTTATGTGAGACTAGTAAGGCAATGAAGCATTATTGAATTCTTTATTCGCAGACGTTTCGAAATCATAATCATAATCAGTGCAGGGATTACCTTTAAAGGAAAACCATGAAACAGGAAAACAGGAGGCAACATATAGCAATAACGAAAGAGTGAGTGAATGAATAGAGAGTTGGAGGGAGAGTGTGAGAGGGTTGTTGGGTCAAAGATTTGGCTAGAGGAAAAGATAGAGTAGAGAAAATTGAGTTCAGAGGCGAACTCAGTGCGAATATTGATTGGTGGTTCTTGTCCTTGGATCAATAAAGCCCTTGACATTTTTCTTTATTGTCTATGTATGTCAAACAAAAAACGTTGAACAATAAAAGCATCGCTAAAGGAAGATGCACATATTTGCTAATTAACCAATAATCACCAAATCATAAATAACTCAATTTAATTTGCTTTAATTTGATTTGCATGAAGTCAATCCATCTTTCATTCTTCTTTCCATTTCATTCTTCATTCGAGCTATCATTAGAAGTGGTCGCTCGCTAATATGGCTGACCCCAACGATGCTGCTGCCGTCCCAGATTCTCCTCCTCCAGTCGATTCTCCGCCCACTTCGTCATCAACAAAAGGGCAGGACAACGCCATGGGCAAACCAGCGTAAGTTCCTTCAACAATGACACTAGTATAGTGCAATGTTAATGGAAAACCCCGAGTATATTTCACACTCCACTCTGTCAATTCTGTCTCGCAGAGAAAGAAAGCCAGAGAGTATTGCCAGAGCGGCGAGTCTGAAATACGCTCTTGATGTGCCTTTAAGAAGGTCACTGTGGAGGTCACTGATGATTAACTTTTCAGCGAAACTAAGTCGGGGAAGAAGAGAAAGATTCCGTCATCAAATAGAAAGAAAGATCCTATAGCGCAGTCTGCGTTAAGCAAAGACTTATTCTACAATCTAATCAAGAGTCAATCACAGCAAAAATATGTAGAAAATATGGTTAGTTACATAGACCATACCATTTTGTCATGGTGCTCATTCCTCACCTCATAACATTTTCTTGTTCTCGATTGAATACACTATTTTTTTTATTCTATATTCTTAATTCAGCGTATTAAAAAAACGAGATTGTAGTCTTAGGGTATATAATTGGGTGATCAGATAATGGCTTAATTATTAGCTAACTTATTTATTTTAAAAAATCTACATATAAAGTGCATGCATACTTTTATTCGTACATCTATTAATACTATTAATTTAATTGAATTATCGGAGCAAGCACCCGTACTTTGTATAAATGGAAAAAAAAAGTTTAAAAAAAGTAATTTCAGTTTGATTATAAATACTCTGATGTAGTTCGTGTGCTTATTTCGGTCAAGGAAATCTTCATGGAAGAACCACCACTTGTTCGATGTGAACATCCAGTGATCATTGTCGGCGATCTTCATGGACAGGTACGGTGGAGAGGAGTACGGTATTGATTACGGTAGAATAGATAATGATACGGTGGAATGTAGATCGGAATGGAATACTTACTCTATGCAAGCGTTCATTATGTTAAAGATGCTTCGATGTTGAATATTGCACAAAGATTAAAGATCAAAGATCACTGTATGGTTTCAGTACAACGATCTCATGCGTGTATTCAACCATTACAATAAAGGAAAGGAACCGGGATATCTGAAAAATCGATTCGTCTTTCTCGGTGATTACGTTGACAGGTTTGATCTTTCATCTTTTATATTTCAAATCTTTAAGCTTTCAGAGGCGAGCAGTCACTCGAAGTGATCATGATGTGCTTCATGCTCAAATGTCGTTTTCCAAATTCGGTAAAAGATCAAAGATCAAAGATTAAAGAACAATTCGACTTTTCAGTATTACCTACTACGAGGAAATCATGAGTGCAAGCCGATCAACCGCGTTTATGGATTTTTCACTGAGCTTACCGAACGATTCACAAAGGTTGAAAGTTGTCTGTCGAAGATCAAAGATCAAAGATCATTTATTAGGACGAGGCGAATAATCTCTTCCACATGTTCAATGAGGCCTTCTCGTTCATGCCTCTCGCTTGTGTTATTGGTAAGTGAAATACAAGACAACCTCAACCATACGTCATCTCCTCTGCATCGTTGCATTTGCCTTACGTGTCTACGCAGCAACCTCCGCCGTAACGACGGAGACGCGGCGTAGACAATGCCTACTAGGCAGGCAAGGAAATGTAACGATGCATTACCGTTTTACGTCTTTCCGTAACTTCAATCCTATCTGCGATGCGATATACATTTTATTTATTTAATTATTGCCTTTCAGGAGGAACAATTCTCTGCTGCCATGGTGGTATCTCGCCCAAGCTGACCAGTCTCGACGAGATCTTGAAGGTATCGATCCCAGGACATTGATCTTTGATCTTTGAACTTTACAGATTCCCAAGCCGCTGCCAGATCCTAATGTGCACGAGCTCGCCACTGATCTGATGTGGTCCGACCCAATGTTCGGACTCAAAGGGTACTGTAGCTACCGTAACCGAGTAATCGTAACCAAAAGATTGCGGTTTTTTTTAAAGATATCGTCCCAATAAGATAAGAGGAGTGAGCGTTCACTTCGGTGAAGATGCACTAGATGAATGTCTGAAGAGACTTGGTCTCAAAATGGTCGTACGAGGACATCAGGTAATCAAAGATCAAAGATCAAATATGAAAGATCAATCTTCAGATGATGATGAACGGCTTCAACTTCTATCACAATAAGAAGCTGGTTACGATCTTCACTGCAGCATCGTACTATCCTGATAAGGTGTTATATTCAATTTAAAAAAAATAAATATAATATTGATTTTCTTTAATGCCTTAGGCGAACCACGGAGCTGTCATGAGAGTCAACAAGAACGGTCGGATTGGATTCACGATTCTTGTGCCCGAGAAGATTAAAGCAGGAGGTGAGCGCAAATATCAAAGATCAAATATAAGAGATCAAAGATTAAAGATCATTTTCTTGCAGGTCTGAAAGTGTTCCGTGGTGAGCATGACGAAGCCAACGACGAGGACATGGGTTACATTAAGAGCAATACTTGATCTTTGATCTTTTGCTCTCTGGTCCTTCGCCAATCTCAACTTTGACCTTTGATCTTTCATGTAGCTTATGAGTTGCTCATGCTACAGTATGATAAAGTGAGAGAAGTCAGCCTAGATGTACTCTATATTTTATTATATTTTACAAGTTAAACTCATTTCAAAACATAAACATTTTAATGTAAAAAAAATTTATTCATCGATTTTCTGCAAATTATATGTAATGCAATTGGAATGCAATTCGAGAATTATTTTGCAACAAGCGAAAGCTGCTCAATTTCTGTTTTTATCGCAGCGAAATTTCCCAAAACGACCGCTCTTCCAGTCTCATCACTCTTATAGTGATTATTGTGCGTATAAAATGTACTTGCATAAGAAGATGACAAATGGTGCTAACGAACGGAAGTCATAATCGAGAGGCGATCGAGATGTAACCTTCTACATCTCGCCCCGCCTCTCGATTGTCTCTCCGGTGCCTCTCTCTAACCCGGCTGACCTTCGCCGCGCGCTATATTATATATAAAAGAGATCGGCATAGTTTCTGAACCATGCAAAGCAAGAAAGTCTCTTGTGGGAGTGATTGGCTACTCTCGTACCAAATAAACAAGTGTATTTTATACGGTCAATAATAGTCAATCATGTTGATCTTTGATATTTGATATCACTATATGACTGGACCGCGTTACACCTACTTGCCCTCCAAAGATCTATTCTACCGCAGACAGAACAGGAACTGAAGTGGAGTGAAGTGAGATACAGACTCCAATAACTACCAATCTACGAGCCATGCTGCTCAAAATGCGATGTTCCTGTCTGAGGCTGTGTAAAACGACAATATTTTACTTATCTATTATTCTGAATGATAGAGCCTCAGTTTGTGTGTCCTACTGTTTGTGTTCAAATGCAATACCAGCTAATAAATGTGTTTATTACTTAACGATGAAGTAACAACGGTATGGAAGGATTAAAAATTGATCACCAAACTTCTGAATGAAGTTTGACTGATTTAATCATGATTCTTACTTTGAAAAGGTTAATGCAAATCGATAATGTGTTAAAGATGTAGTTGAATCGTATGAATGTAATAGAATAAGCAACAGGAAATCATAAATTCGATGATATGAATGTTTTCGGCCACGAATCGATGTCACTTTGCGAGACTTCAGTTCCGATCATAGGTAGTAAGCCGCCCCACGTTACCCATTTACTGAATTAATTGTTATTAGTCAAATCAGTATTGAATGTTTAAATACTCTCTACACGCTCTCGCCATTTCAATTTTTCGTCTCTATTGGCAGGCAGGCATTACTGTCTAATTATCAAGATTGGTCGGATATTCATTCTCCTCTAAAGAAACATCATAAGTAGTTATATTCTTTTTATGTCTTTAACTGCTAAAGATAAACAACATACGTTTCCTTTCCTGATTTCGTGGAAAGAAAAACAAAAACTCACTCGTGTAGTTTCGACACGATATCTCCTCTAGTGTATCCGAAACAGTACTGCTGGCCATTGAATCCCTGTATGCCGACTGACTTTCGGTCGCACGAACTTCTGTAAATCATGAAGTGGGATTAGTTCTTTAGATAGGCATATTTTAAGAAGGAAATAGGCGAAAAACAGTATGTAGTCGTTGCTCATATCTCACTAATTTATGTTTATTAATATTACGGTGAGTACTGAAATTTTATATTGCTGATACTACTGATGACTTACGCTGGCCAGAGGTTATTAACGCATCCTGTCGTATCCCACGTTACCGTCCAACCTTAACGACCAAACGATTGATTTGTTCTAGAGTATTATCCAAAAGTACGGATGCGGCTAGGAATATTCCCAGAGGCTTTGAAATAATACGTTACGATTCAATGCAATATTTCGCACGCTGGTGCGATGTGTCATACTAGGGGTCATTCACTGGCTGAAGAGATCTTCTAGCGGTTCCGGGTCGAGGCCATATATACACAAAACTTGGCCCTCTTTTACCCGGAACCTCTAAAGTTTAAATATGGAACTGAACGTCTCTTGAAGCGTTGGATGCTCCTCATATCACGTTATCGCTCTATTTATCGATCCAAATGTTAGAATAAAAAGGTTGCCAAAAGCAAAATGGTAAATTTGCATCTCACGTTTTCTCTCTCGTTCTATATCGTTTGGCAGAAGCATAACGGAAATGAGAGAGCATGCAAAAGTGAGTGGGCAAATTGACCATTTTGATTCTAGGCATCTTTGTATGCAAAAAAAGTTACCGATGTTTCCAGCCGCATGTAAGCAGTTAGGGAATAACCAATCAGGTTGCACGGAACAGTATGTTTCTTGCTGAATATGAGCATACGTATTTTTTATGAACACTATTTTCTTTATTTCATACGAAAATAATACTTGTAAAAATATACGCAAAATGCAAAATAAAACAAATATGATACCGGTCGGTCCTTGAAAACGCAATCTCCAATGAATACAGGCTTTTCGTTTTGTGTGAACGCCAGTACCTAATCAAATATTTTATGTTAGAAATATTATCTCGTAATATCTTATCTTATGCATCTTATGCATCATTTCCCAATGTTGTATTTTGACAATGATACGTAACTAAATACTCCAGGCAAATCTGCATGACCCTCTAATTAGATGCTCTCGTACGATGAGAAAGTGAGAGAGTATGGCCATCGTAAAAGCCTACCTGGGTGTCGACTTGTCCAGTCTTCATCTTCACGTTGTATGGACTCTTGACGCACGTTCCACCTTGCTTCATCTTCCACGGACAACTATCGTCATGATAAACATCGCCAGCAGTGAGTAAACTGTATATGGTGAGGTTAAGCGATACAGTAACTATATTCGTTCTAAAGGCACACTAATTTGCAACTCCACTTTGACATTGCCCTCTCGCTTTCTTTCTTTACGAGAGAGTTTTGCCAGAGCGGAGAGTAACATTTGCTTCAGGTTTGCGTTTAGTGAGCGTTTAGTTCAGTAAGTTCTTTGACATATGAGAATATAAAAAATAAACGCACGCTCCTGTTTTACGGCCGACATGAAGGGCTTCCTGAAAGACGTGGGAGGGAATAGAGTGTATTAAAAAAAAGAAACAAAAGGTGAAAAAATTAAGTGTTCTTCTGTTATTATTTGACATTTATTATATCAAAACATCGTAAGAATCATTAAAGGTGGACTCCCGCGAATATTTTCGTGTACAAACTGTGAAGACAGAATGATAGCAAAAGTTATTCTGCATACCGTACACTATTTATTTTATGCTAATTGAGCTTATTGATCGCTAGAATCATGAATGAATCATGCAATCAAACTCAGGCAAAGGCGCGCTTTTTGAAAATAGGAATGTTCGGCAATAGGATTCGAACCCGCGACCATGCGCTCTCTTGTCAGAAGCTTTGCCACTACGCCAAGGGGACAATGTGTAGTTTCCCTATCTTCTTGCATATCACTGGACACTTGCATAAGCGAGATGTAAGGGATTTGCATGATCATTCGCGGGTCTCCACCTTTAATGACATCATTAAAATAGCGGGATTCCATGGTAAGACTCTCTCTCTCTCTCTGATAGACTCTTCTAATTATTACTATTTAATTGAAAAATCATTGTGCACACGAAAATCAATTATGACATTTGAATAAACAAGATGTCGATTCTGGGTTCCTAATTGCATAACCAAATTTACATTAATAGCTCACTTCTGGTATGCAAAGACCTGAGGGAAACTGGTAGCCGCTTGTGCATCGTTTACTGATCTGCAAAAGAGTGGTAACGCAAACCTGGGCTAATTTAAAACTGTCCGCTCCGGCAACACTCTCTGGCTTCCTCGTCTGCGAGAGAGTGGTACCAGTGCAGAGAGTCAAACTATCTCGGGATGTGCCTTAACATAATTTATCCCTTCAAGATATATTTGTTATCACTGGTATTACTATTATTATTAGTATTATGTCCTCAAAGGTAAACGCGCTTACATGAACAGTGTTGAAACCAGCACAGACTCCATACACGCTCAGAAGACCTCCGGAACAAGGATCAGACGCTGAAAAAAGCGCAAATTCCAAGAGTAACTGTCGAGTGGATTGTTATTAAATCGTTCTTGAAACAATTCAGCGGCAATCGGCAAAATGATATTGAAATGAAGAAGATATCATTTTACCAATCACCACAGATGTTTTCTCCCTCAGAGATATCCAATTCTTCTATTCGAAAAATGTGGTTTTGAACAATTTTGAGCCATTTCAGTTATTTTTCTCATTAAAACCCGTTTATTTCAAAGATCTCTTCAGCACTATCGGAGTTGAAAACTTATAAAGAGATGAAAAAAAAACACTCACTAGCGAGTGTGCACATTCCATTCGTGACGATTCCTCCATGTTCAGGACGACACTTGCAACTATTAGAACCCCTCGTGCCGACGAAGCTGCTACAAGTGACTGTAAATATTGTTAATGCGCTACTGTTCTAGTAGTTTCACAAGTCTGTGTAACTTTTCAATGCTTCTTATTATTCGATGTCATCTAAACGTCATATCACGCCTGTCACGAGAAAATCGAGCTGAGAATGGGAAAAAAGCGAAAATGGTGAAATGAGTTAGGATCATTTTTGGACATCTCTAGGCATGCCCTACCATCCGCCAAAGTCTCATTATGCAATTTTCATTTTGGGGCTCAATACACCGGTTCGGTAATGTGAAGTCCCAACTTTGAGCTTGGTTTTCTCGCTTCAGGTGTGTTTTAGCGAAAAAGTGTCACAAGTGTGACCCCCGCTATTTTTTCGAGCTCTATCGATCTAAACAAACCAGAGGTCATGAAAATGTCTCTGAACAGAGCTTCACTTCGAAGCAAATAACTCAAAAATTTAGGAAAAGGAGGTGCTCTTCTTCCAGTATGTTATTAAGTTTTTGATGCGCTTTCGAATGAGTGGTTTGCGAAAAAAATACGTTAATGTGTTGGTATGGTTCTTCCCCTTGGAAATTTCCTGATGATTTGAAGTCATTTTCGCCACCCACAATCTCTCGTTTTACACACTCTCTCGCCCATTCCTTTTCATTCCATTCCATTCCATTCTGCACCGCACGGTCTCGAGTGCGCGGTGCGGAATGAAACATATCGTTTTCTCCCTTTCTCTTCCCTGTATTTCTTTCACTATCCGGCGAGAGAGTGTGCGAATCGAGAGATTGTGGTTGGGCGAAAATGACTTCAGATCATCAGGAAATTTCCAAGGGGGTGAACCATACGAACGCATTAACGTATTTTTTTCTTAAGCCCCTCATTCGAAAGCGCATCAAAAACTTAATAACATACTGGAAGAAGAGCACCTCCTTTTCCTAAATTTTTGAGTTATTTGCTTCGAAGTGTAGCTTTTTTCAGAGGCATTTTCATGACCTCTGGTTTGTTTAGATCGATAGAGCTCGAAAAAATAGCGGGGGTCACTCTTGTGACACTTTTGCGCTAAAACGAACCTGAAACGAGAAAACCAAGCTCAAAGTTGGGACTTCACATTACCGAACCGGTGTATTGAGTCCCAAAATGAAAATTGCATAATGATACTATGGGGGCTGGTAGGGCATGCCTCGAGATGTCCAAAGATGGTCCTAACTCATTTCACCATTTTCGCTTTTTTCCCAAAAATGGTCAATTTAGCTCGATTCTCTCGTGACAGGCGTGATATACGTTTTTGGAAATGGAATTGTTATGTTAGAATTAGTATAATTTTATCACATTAAATAACGAACTTGTTTCGGCATCATTGCCGCCGACAATGCAGCCAGACGCCGGTGCCAATTGGTTGTTCGGACAGTAGCATCCATTTCCATTGTAAGTAGAGCCGATAGGGCAGTCTTAAACATTAGCTTTCCACTCGGAATTTTGCCCCAAGTGAACCGAAATCGATGACTAACACAAAGTAGAGATCCATCCAGAATATTTTTTAATCTATAATACAAAAACTTACTGATCGTGCATCCTGTAGGGGGAGCGATCTGACCGTCGGAGCAATAGCAGTAGCCGTACTTGAAGGTCGATCCCGCGAGACATTCTGAATCCATATCCATGAACGGAAGCAAACCGTTCGACAATCGTGATGTCACAAGTGCAGGGGGTGGGATTTTCGGCAAACACCTCACCCTACGCTTGTAACGTCACGTTTATCGGCAAACGGTTTGCCACGGATGCGTATACTAATTAACAATATAGTACGATCCTATTCTATTTTTATGTTTCTATTTTTTCTTAAATTTTACTGAGTCAGAGGACATTTCATCAGGTTAGGTCATTGAGGTCAGAGGCATCATTTCATGGGATCTCATAGTGTCTTCTAATTATTATTATTTTGTTAAGTATACATGACTAGATGCTATCATAACAGAGTCACTCACGCATGCACTGTCCATTGTATTGTAACAGTGGATTGAATCCGGGATTGCACACGCAAGCTCCTTGCGCGTTCACGTATCCATTTGTGCATGTTACTGCAAATATTTTTTTATTTATTTAAAATAAAATCATGCATTATAAAAATGTTTCAGCAAGTAAAAACCTATTTAAATGAAGAAACTTTGTATTTTCGCGATTTTGTATGCAGAAGAACTGACAATGCTACAGTTTTTGGAAATCAGATTTATGGCACTTATAAGCAAGCGAACATGATAATTACATAAACTGTCACGTCGGGTAAAATTCTCTCATTGTTTTTTTTGTCAATGTGCGATACAGTGTGAAGAGTTTTGAGAACTAATAAGGAATGAATAAAACTGTGAATTGTCTCAATACCGGTGGCTGGACAGCTTCCAGTGGCAGGTGCCGGCTGTCCATTGGCACAGTAGCAGTAACCGTTGTTGAATGATGATCCCGCCGGACATTCTTAAAGGAAGATTAGTACAAAGTTCATACATGGGCGCCGGCAATGTGGAATTAGGGCCTGTAAAATTCGGGCTTTTCGAAAATTGTGCGGAATGCCCCTGTAAAAAACGTTTAGGTGGAATTTTCGGAAAATTCTCCCATGTAAAATTAACCATTTTCGTCCGGATGCTCCCCCTGTAGAATCGTGTTCCATGTACCCTGCCCATGTATGATACGAAAGTAAGCGGTCTCGATGATAAAGGTAGATAATGATATGAGAAATCGTTATTAGATCACAGAGTAGTACATGAGAGCTGAGGTACTTCTATAACCGAGAAAATGCAACTCACGCATGCATTGTCCGTTATATAGGGCTAGTGGATAGTATCCGGTATTACACACGCATTTTCCTTGTGCGTTCACTAATCCATTAGTGCATGTGGTTGCTATAATTTTCGAAATTATATATATATATAACATAAGTTTTTACTTTGCTTGTTAAAATGTTCATTATATTTTTCCGGGATGAAGCGTTGGCTTGATAATACAGAATATGAACAAAAGCATTTTTTGTCTTTAACCAATAACACACTCGAACTGTTCCGGGGATAGACCCCAGAGTTTAAAGAGTTTAAAATCTTCTGGGGTTATGGATTTAAAATTTGTATATTGACTCAATACCTGGACAGCTCCCACTAGCTGGTGCAGGCTGAAAATTGGCACAGTAGCAGTATCCATTGAAGAAAGACGTAGATCCTACCGGACATTCTGAAGTGAATATCCACAATTTATATTCTTTAATTTATTTTTTTTATGTAAAAAATATGATTTAAAAGAAAGAGAACGGCTGAGAGAGATCGTTACTAGATCGCAGAGTGCCAACTTTGTTCTACCGTCTTCAAGTAGCAATGAAAAATGCTACTCACGCCTGCATTGGCCGTTGTATTGAGCAAGTGGAAAATATCCGTCATTACACACGCAAGCTCCTTGTGCGTTCACAACTCCATTGGTGCAGGGAGCTGTAAATAAGACTACTTTAGCCACGCTAATTGTCAATTCGCCGTGGTTTGGGTGCTTGAATACATTCTTCATTTAACTTCATTTATCAAATAGATTTTGGGTTTTTAAATAAAGTTTCGAGAATGGAAAGGTTTAGGGCATTGTTTGTAAGGGACTGTGTTTAAAGGGAGCATAACCTCACTCAATGGTCTCTTCGGCGCGCAATGCTCTCTCGTTGTTAGAGAACAGAAAAATAGTGTGAGCAATGAAGAGACCATTGAGTGAGGTAACGCTCCCTTTAACGCTTCTGATCTCTAAAATCGACACCATCTTCATCATTTTACTAGAGGTTATGTTCATAACGGTACATTTGAAGAAAAATCTGTTGAATAAATCTTCTATCATATCTAATCTTCTACATTTCACTATTTCAAATGCGCTTTAGCCATTTCGCTGGTAAATCACTGAACCTCACACCCTTTCATCATTTTGCATTGAAATTCGACTTATTACACCGACCACAGATTATATGAACATGAAAGTGTTCTCACTCGAACATCCGTTGCTGGTGCTGGACGATTATCGCTGCAGTAGCAATATCCCTTGTCATAGTAGGACGATCCATCCGGACACCCTAGAATCGGAACTTCTTTGATTTCTGGCCCAGCCCCCTCGTTCACCCCCCCCCCTTTCTCATTTCGATCTTTTCGATCGAATGGAGGGATCGTCCTCCTCACTGGGAGGACGACGTCCACGGGGGCGAAATGCTCCCCGAGCTCTCCTCAAAATGGGAGAGCTCTGGACTGAACCGGAGAGAAGGAATCGAATGCTTTTATAGGGGAATGAGGTGATATGGAAATGAATTTGGATTAGGATGAGAGAGTATGGGAAAGGAGGAGGCAAAACTCTCATTTCCTCATTCTATCAATCATGATACGGTTGGTTTTACCACAACCGAGAAAAGGATCGGTTACTACGAGAAATGAATAATGAGTGATGAGGAATGAGAAATGACTAGAATTAATCTGTAATATCACCTGGGCCAGAAATCAAAGAAGTGCCCTAGAATCAATTTGCACCATTAGAAATGTAAATTATCCATGAGTGATCATATATTGGGGATAATATGAGCAGTAGAACAGTAAAAGTTGAGCAAGAAAGAACTGAATTAATCCTCTATATGCAGAATAGAATTTCTTACGCAAGCACTGTCCGTTATATTGTGTCTGAGCATAGTATCCGGCATTGCAAACGCAAACTCCTTGTGCGTTCACTACTCCATTGGTGCATGTAACTATAAACAATATTTTTGAAAATATATGAGTACATCTAAAAAAAAACGCATACTCAACATGTTCACTTACCGACACAACCATTCGATGGGGCCGCTTGTCCATTAGAGCAAAAGCATTTTCCATTAGAATAAGATGCTCCTGACGGGCATTCTGAAAGTTTGCGTAATTTTGCTATATTAGAACGCGTTTATTGCATCGCGACGCTATGGTACCACTTCATCGTAAATAAGGAAAGCGACAATCATTGGGCATCAAATTAGATTGGAATATCTTTAAAACTCACTCGCACATTGTCCATTATACTGCGTTAGTGGATAGAATCCAGAATTGCACAAACAAACTCCTTGTGCATTCACTACTCCATTGGTGCATGTAACTAAAAAACAATAAAATGTATATTTAGTATATTAGAATGCGTTTCACAGGATTATTTGGCCACATCGGCTATCGAAAATAGAAATTTAACTCATAAATACTCGTAACTTTTCTCTTACCGACACAGCCATTCGATGGGGCCACTTGTCCATTCGAACAGAAGCATTTGCCATTAGAATAAGAAGCTCCGGACGGGCATTCTGAACGTTCGCATAATTTAGTTATAATATATTACCCCGTGTTTATTGCATCGTGTGCACCAACAAGCAATTCGTTTAAAACTCAATATGTTCGTATAAAGGTTAAGGTAAAGGTACAACCCGTTATTCAAGGCACACGAAGTCCTGCGGGTTATCACTGCTAGGCCAGTGATATTTCAAGGTCAATTCAGTCCGGAGGGCCTAATCTCTTAATCTCTTAGAGAGGCGAAGTGGTGTAGTGGTCTTTGGCGCGCCCCATCATTCCATCTGTCCTTTGTTCGATTCCCGGTCGTTTCACCGCCTCCGCCTCACCAAGGCGCCCGAAAGGGGAATTGGTAGTGACTAGATCATGCGGTAAAGTAGGTCCGAAGAAGATGTTCATATTGCCCGATCAATTTTCAATCAACCAATCAATCAATTTTATCAAATCAGGCAATATATGCTCAGATGAGGATGGGTCTATATTCATCATAGGTTGGTCGTATTGACCGGACTAAACATTAAAAAATCGTAAACCGTATTGTTACGTGAATGCATTATGATCGTAAAACTTCAAGAGATTTCAAAAAAAAAGTGATACTCACGCCCACATTGACCATTAAGTGGATAGAATCCAGAATTGCAAACACAAACTCCTTGTGCATTCACTACTCCATTGGTGCATGTAACTAAAAACAATAGTTTTTGAATTTTAAAACGGAAAATGTATGATCATATTAGAATGCGTTTCACAGGATTATTTGGCCACATCGGCTATCGACAATAAAAATTTAACTCATAATCGAAAATTTTATCTTACCGACACAGCCATTCGATGGGGCCACTTGTCCATTCGAACAGAAGCATTTTCCATTAGAATAAGAAGCACCGGACGGGCATTCTGAACGTTCGCGTAATTTAGTTATTATATGTTGCATTTATTGCGTGGTGATGATGTACAAGCAATTCGCGCAAAACTCAATATTTTCGTATTGCCCTGATTAAATAGTTTTAAAAAATCGTAAACTTATTGTTATGTGTATGCATTATACACCGTAAAACTTCAAGAGATTTAAAAAAGTGATACTCACGCCCACATTGACCATTAAGTGTATAGAATCCAGAATTGCACACACAAACTCCCTGTGAATCAATTACTCCATTCGTACAAGGTACTGAAAACTTTTCAATCATAGAAAAATTCCTAAAACTTATTGTTAGTGAAAATTCGCTTCTTTAGCGCATATTTTTGATGTATGATAAATTAAATTAAATTAAATTGTTGGAAAATTTGATAGTATTATATCATTGATATCATTGATAATTTGATAATATGATATCGAATTTCAAATCAATTTGATCGAATAATTATTCAAGATGGAAGTGCGTCTTGTACGAGAGCTGAGCTAGACTAATCGGTCATTTAGTAGATACCAGGGCTGGGATTTTTTTGTTTGGTATTTTTTGGTTTTTGGTTTTTTTGGGTTTTTGAGAATTTTTTGTTTGTTTTTTTTTAAATAACAAAAAAATACGGAAATAGAAAATTAACACAAATTTGCTTGAACAGTTAGTTTGTGATCAGTTTAGTTGACAATTTTTTACCGCAAGATAATTTTGGGGAATGTAATATTACGAGACAGTGTTAAAGAAGGGGACCCTAAGTTTTCTCGCGATCAAACTGACCGCCAGGACTATCTATATATATATATATCTCATTGTGAGCTACACTGGCTATGCTTTCGTCTCTCGAATCTAATAGAGAACAGAATGTCACATAATTGGTCCCACGTTCTTTATGATAATAGCGCACCAAAATTTCCAGATTTCCCTTCATTGAAAAAATCAATAAAATTCTGCCGATAAATAATCAAATTTAACTTCTATCTTTGATTTAGTTGTTAATTTTAAATTTTTTTACTCTCAATTAAGAGTAGCTGTTATTTAAAGGAAGACCAACACGAGATAAAGTCGGAAGAGTGGGAAAAAATAATTTTATTTTTATTTTTTGGTTTTTTTGTTTTTTATGTTTGGTGAGAAATTTTTTTTGTTAGACCCAAACAAAAATGTTTTTGGTCGAAATAATTTTTTGTCCCAGCCCTGGTAGATACCATGATTTTATGCACGATAATGGCCAGTAGGGTAGGCAATAACGCACACGCATTGTGGGCCCGCAATGCCCTGTAAAATCATTGCCGGCCCGCAACCTCGAAGGGAGGGGACGGGGAGTGATATTGCATTGGCCCGCAACCTTGAAGGGAGGGGACGGGGAGTGATATTGCATTGGCCCGCAACCTCGAAGGGAGGGGACGGGGAGTGATATTGCATTGGCCCGCAACCTCGAAGGGAGGGGACGGGGAGTGATATTGCATTGGCCCGCAACCTCGAAGGGAGGGGACGGGGGAGTGATATTGCATTGACCCGCAATGATTTTACACCGCACTACGGGCCCGCAATCATTAACAATATAGAGTCAAGGCCATTGCGGGCCAGCAACCCCCGAATGGCCAACCATTCTGACCAGTACTTTATTGCACGATCGAAGAGCTTAGAGCATGCTTACCGGTTGGATCACGACATGCTTCATTCGGAGAGGGGCGCGAGGAGCCAGGCATACAGATACATACATTGTTTGACAGCACTTCATACTCTCTACAGTTTCCTGCAATTCGGGATATATATCGTGAGTCGATATTATCTCTTGTTCAAATCGTATAATGCTCGTATAGTGAAAAATCAGTACCTTTTCGTAGTACACATCCACTTGTTGCACTTGGTCGGTAATATCCTCGGACACAAACGCACTTATTGAGCGTGGAATTGAACACCTCGTTTGTACTACATCCCGCAATCACTTCAATAATCTGTTTCGCAAGCAATTAGCTTGGATTGAAATACCTGCTTGACGCTTCGTAATGTTGTGCGTGGATACGGTAGCAATACAGTAGGACACACATAGTATACGAAAGATATTACGTGGATCCGAAATCGTCCCCATGCTTGGAGGGCTGATGAACGACAGGGGCTTTTAAAGGGAATCAAGCAGTTGTTGATCATTCTATTTCACATTATTTCGCTGATCTCTGACTGCTAGATAGCATTAAGCTTCGAAGAGATCAATGAGAAACGTTTCTTCATTGATGATAGAATGATGGCACTTTGGAAACATTGCTGAAAGGAAAAGAGAAGAGAGACATTGCCTCACTGGAGATTTGGCACATAGCTTCATCAGAAATATAATTATCGATTCGTGAAATACAATATAGTGATTTATTCACTAACGTAAATTTTTCCAGTAATACTCACAATCAGCGGCGAGTATACTTTATTTTAGAATATATATAGTATTTTCATATTTTATTATAAATATCGTAGTATTGTATTGCATGTCCTCCTGGCGGTCATTGGTCCCAAACCGCCCAAGACCGTAATGCACTGTTTCATTTGCCTTATGTGCCTACGCCGTAACCCCCTCCGCCGCGTGTCCGACGCGACGGAGGGGGTTACGGCGAAGACACGTAAGGCAAATGTAACAGTGAATAACAAATGGAAGACACACATCGACGCCAACGTCATCGATAGCAGAGCATCCGTCATCCAAGCATCCAAATAAGTATTGCATTCTCTGATTAAAGTTGTACGTGTATCCTACATTTGACGAAGCACAACTATTGTACAACAAAATCCAACCGTTTGTCTTTATTCGTCATTTGCTTATTTATTTGAGCCATGAAAATAATTCAATGTTTCCATGTAAATAATCAATACAGCCTTACTGGAATCAATAGCCACGTCTTCAACAACGTGTCATAACCATTTCTGAATCAGAAGTGCCATCATAATCACATGAAAAGCTCCCCCACTGCTACAATACATAACGATGTTTTTTTTAAATTTCATCATCCATTTATTTGTTGTCCATCACATGACAAGTAATGAACGAATCGTTAAAGGCACACCCTAATGTAAGATAATTTTACTCTCCGCATTGGTAATATTCTCTCGCAGACAAAGAGAGCGAGAGAGTGTGGCCAGAGCGGAGAGTTTTAAATTAGCTTTGGTGTCGCTGTAAATGTATATTCAACACTAATAAAAACCATCAAAGTTGATACAAAGTCATGTCGTTTCGAAACCTTTATCAATAGTATTATTAGAGTTGGAGTACACATATACCATGAAAGCAACCAAGTTCTCTTAGCCAATTAACTCTGATATGATCGTGTTTAAGGACACGTTCCATTTGGGAGTACCATCCAATTGTTCTTATCACAAATGCACCCGGCAGCGGACGTCCACGTCGCATTTGGAGGACATTTACCTGCATAAATATATTTGTTTAAGTAAAATTAATATATGAAATTAAAACAAAATATGCAATGCAACATGTTGTTTATGCAATGCAACATGTTGTTGCTGAAACATGTTGTTGTCTGTTTCGATAAATATAAAGTTCTGATATAGCAGTAGCGCAATGTACACAGAGAAAAAAATAATATCCACAGAGCATACGATCAGTAAAGTGTTTTACTTAACACTTTTGTGTCACTTTTAACGCAAAAAGTGCTAAAATCACGACTTCATAGGGGATAACAAGTTTTCTCTGTGTGTCTAGTAAAGGAATTACCAACTGCCTGACAGCCATTAGGAGTCATAACAGAACCATCAGTACAGATGCATCCTCTGACTGGATCTTTTATTGTATTGATTGGGCAAGTAACTGAAATGAAATTTGTTCAAATAACCGAAGAAATTATTGTGTCATTCAAATCTGAGGATTTACTTATCAATCATTGATAAACCAATAAAATTTGCGTTGGCGGTGAAACTCAACTCATAGCCACAACGTCCACCACTATATGTTTTCGGATTTATGCCAAAAATGCATGGTTTTCTGATAATTGTTTTCGAAGTATGACTGACCGCATCCTCCATTGAAGTAAACTGCGTCGCCGGGACATGTGCAGACACCATTTGCATTCATGAAGCTGGGTGGTAGGCATGTAACTGGGCCTGAAATGCTCAGAATAGATCATTGTATAAGATCGTATGTAAACTTCTCTACCGTTGAGAAAAACGCACTCCAAAATTTTCGCCAATTTTCAGTAACTTTTTCCGAACGTTTTTTAAAATGCATATAATCTTATTTTTGCTGATAGCCCAATGAAATGACGAAAACGCCATAAAATTCGATAAACTAAGCGAGAATTCTATTTCGCGCGAAGAAGTGGGCGCAGTCAGAGTACTGCGCGGCAAAGAGCGGCATTTGCATTGTCCGGACAGTTTTGCTTACATTGTTTCAAAGTCAATTTAATCTTATTTATTTATTGTATTCATTTATTTATGCAATGCAACATGTTGTTGCTGAAACATGTTGTTGTCTGTTTCGATAAATATAAAGTTCTGATATAGCAGTAGCGCAATGTACACAGAGAAAAAATTATATCCACAGAGCATACGATCAGTAAAGTGTTTTACTTAACACTTTTGTGTCACTTTTAACGCAAAAAGTGCTAAAATCACGACTTCATAGGGGATAACAAGTTTTCTCTGTGTGTCTAGTAAAGGAATTACCAACTGCCTGACAGCCATTAGGAGTCATAACAGAACCATCAGTACAGATGCATCCTCTGACTGGATCTTTTATTGTATTGATTGGGCAAGTAACTGAAATGAAATTTGTTCAAATAACCGAAGAAATTATTGTGTCATTCAAATCTGAGGATTTACTTATCAATCATTGATAAACCAATAAAATTTGCGTTGGCGGTGAAACTCAACTCATAGCCACAACGTCCACCACTATATGTTTTCGGATTTATGCCAAAAATGCATGGTTTTCTGATAATTGTTTTCGAAGTATGACTGACCGCATCCTCCATTGAAGTAAACTGCGTCGCCGGGACATGTGCAGACACCATTTGCATTCATGAAGCTGGGTGGTAGGCATGTAACTGGGCCTGAAATGCTCAGAATAGATCATTGTATAAGATCGTATGTAAACTTCTCTACCGTTGAGAAAAACGCACTCCAAAATTTTCGCCAATTTTCAGTAACTTTTTCCGAACGTTTTTTTTAAATGCATATAATCTTATTTTTGCTGATAGCCCAATGAAATGACGAAAACGCCATAAAATTCGATAAACTAAGCGAGAATTCTATTTCGCGCGAAGAAGTGGGCGCAGTCAGAGTACTGCGCGGCAAAGAGCGGCATTTGCATTGTCCGGACAGTTTTGCTTACATTGTTTCAAAGTCAATTTAATCTTATTTATTTATTGTATTCATTTATTTATGCAATGCAACATGTTGTTGCTGAAACATGTTGTTGTCTGTTTCGATAAATATAAAGTTCTGATATAGCAGTAGCG
This sequence comes from Parapristionchus giblindavisi, assembly GCA_943737045.1. Taxonomy (NCBI): domain Eukaryota; kingdom Metazoa; phylum Nematoda; class Chromadorea; order Rhabditida; family Diplogasteridae; genus Parapristionchus; species Parapristionchus giblindavisi. Next base: position 71,631 of record CALSFV010000336.1, read on the forward strand.
CAATGTACACAGAGAAAAAATTATATCCACAGAGCATACGATCAGTAAAGTGTTTTACTTAACACTTTTGTGTCACTTTTAACGCAAAAAGTGCTAAAATCACGACTTCATAGGGGATAACAAGTTTTCTCTGTGTGTCTAGTAAAGGAATTACCAACTGCCTGACAGCCATTAGGAGTCATAACAGAACCATCAGTAGTACAGATGCATCATCTGATAGGATCTTTTATTACATTGATTGGGCAAGTAAATGATATTCATGCCAGCTTTACTTGATACCGTAGAGATTCAATATTTTGATCATTTTATAGTCAATGGCAGAGCATAGAATCGTTTCAGATCTTTGATGTTTTTTCCAATCGATATTCATATTTAAAATATCTTACAGTACCTTTGCATGGCAGTCCTTTGTTGACCAGACTTCCATCGCTACAGACACAACCGAGAGCGTTATCGTAGACCGAACCAGACGGACAGCTCTCTGATGTGTTCATTTTGATATATTAATCATTTTATAGTCAAGGACATAACAACGGTTCAGATTTTCGATTTTGGAGGCTCTAAAGGATATGCATTTCTAAAATTTCTTACAGTACCTTGGCACGTCGATCCATCATTTATTGTATATCCATTATGACAAACACAACCTTTAGCGTTATAGTAGATCGTACCAGGCGGGCAGTTATCTGATATGTGATTGTTATAATTCTATTTTTTCTATATTTTTTCTGTAATAATTTTAAATGATCATCTATGCAACTAGAAAATCACCGCTTCACACCAGGGCTGGGATTTTTTGAAAATAATTTCAAAAACATTTTTGATCAAAAAATTCAAAAAATGGCTCAAAAAATTGTTGAATTCAAAAAAGTTCTTTACTTCATTTAAAAGCTTACTAAGCAATTCAAACACATCATTTTTTGCCTGAAAAGTGGTTAAAACGTTCAATTACGCAATTAACCAAATTCTGAAACATGAAAAACATCATACAATATTTTTTCACTTTTTAAAAATTCTACGTCAGTGCTTTGGGCACAGTAATCCACACTAAAAGTCATAGAATCCGTCATCAAGACCGTAAAAATGATAAAAATGGGAATTTAGCTAAGTTTTGTCAAATGTTGTCACAATTTTCCACAAATGTTTCACTTTTTGTCGTTTTAACGGCACTTTTTTTGCATTTAATTTTTTTTGATTTTTGAGAAAAATTCAAAAAATTCAAAAAAATCAAAATCAAAAAAATCCCAGCCCTGCTTCACACATACGTTTATATTGACCGAAAAAAACACTTGTTTATTTGGTACGAGAGTAGCCAATCACTCCCACAAGAGACTTTCTTGTTTTGCATGGTTCAGAAACTATGCCGATCTCTTTTATATATAATATAGCGCGCGGCGAAGGTCAGCCGGGTTAGAGAGAGGCAGCGGAGAGACAATCAAGAGGCGGGGCGAGATGTAGAAGGCTAAATCTCGCTCGCCTCTCGATTGTGACTTCCGTTCGTTAGCACCATTTGTCATTTTCTTATGCAAGTACATTTTATACGCACAATACAATAAACTCTTTTTTTTGCTCTCTGAAATGGACGGACTATCACATTTTGTTCTCACTAATTTGAAAATATGAACTCACCGCACACTCCATCAAATGCAACAGAGCCATTGTAGCATATACATCCACGATCATAGTCGAAGACTGTATCGCCAATGCAGACAACTGTAACAAGGACATTTATTGATCTATCACATGCTCTATCATTTTTTTAAAAAAAATATCGTAAAAAAACACTTACTGCATTTGCCGTTAAAGTCATTCTCATTTTCTCCAGCACAAACACATTCGCCATTGACCATTATCATACCTGGCCTGCATGTTTCTGAAAAAGCGTTATATATCTATATGTTTCTGCTCTACACTACGAACAAGCAGGAGGTTTCACTATTTGAAAGAACAAGATCTTACTTTTCGCTTACATTGTTTCAAAGTCAATTATATCTCATTTATTTATTGTATTTATTTATTTATGCAATGAAACATGTTGTTGCTGAAACATGTTGTTGACTGCTTTGATAGTATTAGAGTTCTTACATAGCAGTAGCACAATGTACACAGAGAAAAATAATATCCATATAGCATACGATCAATGATACGATCACTGTCAAGCAGGCCTAATGGACGATAGCGGAACGTTTTCGTGGGTTTACTACTTCGATCAACAAGTTTCAGTTCGATCGTTTTCTTGAATGGAGAATAACATCTCTCAGAGACGGAAGAATAAGAACTTGCAAGAAAATTCCCCCTGCCCCTGACTTACTCTTCTGCACTTAGTGCTGATAAGATAAATGTATTGTATACGATCAATGAAGTGTTTCACTTAACACTTGTTGAGTGACTTTTAATGGAAAATGTGCTAAAATCAAGACTTGATAGGGGATAACGCATTTTCTCTGAGTGTCTAGTAAAGGAATTACCAACTGCCTGACAGCCATTAGGAGTCATAACAGAACCATCAGTACAGATGCATCCTCTGACTGGATCTTTTATTGTATTGATTGGGCAAGTAACTGAATATCATTCCAGCTTTACTTGATACCGTAGAGATTCAATATTTTGATCATTTTATAGTCAATGGCAGAGCATAGAATCGTTTCAGATCTTTGATGTTTTTTCCAATCGATATTCATATTTAAAATATCTTACAGTACCTTTGCATGGCAGTCCTTTGTTGACCAGACTTCCATCGCTACAGACACAACCGAGAGCGTTATCGTAGACCGAACCAGACGGACAGCTCTCTGATGTGTTCATTTTAATATATTAATCATTTTATAGTCAAGGACATGTAGAGCTTAACAACGGTTCAGATTTTCGATTTTGGAGGCTCTAAAGGATATGCATTTCTAAAATTTCTTACAGTACCTTGGCACGTCGATCCATCATTTATCGTATATCCATTATGACAAACACAACCTTTAGCGTTATAGTAGATCGTACCAGGCGGGCAGTTATCTGATATGTGATTGTTATAATTCTATTTTTTCTATATTTTTTTTCTATAATAATTTTAAATGATCATCTGTGCAACTAGAAAATCACCGCTTCACACATAAGTTTATACAATAAACTTTTTTTGCTCTCTGAAATGGACGGACTATCACATTTTGTTCTCACTAATTTGAAAATATGAACTCACCGCACACTCCATCAAATGCAACAGAGCCATTGTAGCAAATACATCCACGATCATAGTCGAAGACTGTATCGCCAATGCAGACAACTGTAACAAGAACATTTATTGATCTATCACATGCTCTATCATTTTTTTAAAAAAGATATCGTAAAAAAACACTTACTGCATTTGCCGTTAAAGTCATTCTCATTTTCTCCAGCACAAACACATTCGCCATTGACCATTATCATACCTGGCCTGCATGTTTCTGAAAAAGCGTTATATATCTATATGTTTCTGCTCTACACTACGAACAAGCAGGAGGTTTCACTATTTGAAAGAACAAGATCTTACTTTTCGCTTACATTGTTTCAAAGTCAATTATATCTCATTTATTTATTGTATTTATTTATTTATTTATTTATTTATGCAATGAAACATGTTGTTGCTGAAACATGTTGTTGTCTGTTTGATAGTATTAGAGTTCTTACATAGCAGTAGCACAATGTACACAGAGAAAAATAATATCCATATAGCATACGATAAATGAAGTGTTTCACTTAACACTTTTTCGTCACTTTTAACGGAAAAAAGTGCTAGAATCACGACTTCATAAGGGAAACCCCGTTTTCTCTGTGTGTCTAGTAAAGGAATTACCAATTGCCTGACAGCCATTGGGTGTCATAACAAAACCATCAGTGCAGATGCATCCTCTGACTGGATCTTTTATTGCATTGATAGGGCAAGTAACTGAAATGAAATTCGTTCAAATAACAGAAGAAATTGTTGTACAATTCAAGTAATTTTCCAATCACTGAAAAACCTATTTCAAAAATTGCATTGACTGTCACAGCCACAACGTCCACCACTGTGTTTTCGGATTTATGCCAAAAATGAATGTTTTTCTGATATTTTTTTCGAAGTATGACTGACCGCATCCTCCATTGAAGTAAACTGTGTCGTCGGGACATGTGCAGACGCCATTTGCATTCATGACGAGGGGTGATGGGCATGTAGTTGGGCCTGTAATGCTCAGAATAGATCATTGTACAAGATCGTATAATTCTCACACTTAAAGGGAGCGTTACCTCACTCAATGGTCTCTTCATTGTACACACTATTTTTCTGTTCTCTAACAACGAGAGAGCATTGCGCGTCGAATAAACCATGAGTAAGGTTACTCTCCCTTTAAAGATGGATACCCTCGAGTTTTTTCGTAATAAGACTGTTCGAATAGAATGATAGAGACACGAATCGAAAGACATATCTGATATTGATTCCCGATATGTCATTATGCGCATTGAAAGTACAACTTTCAAAGCATGTAGAGAGTGCCCATCCGATTTTTATACTCTCATTTTCTCATTATCCCTTACTCCAATTACCATATAATATAAACTATAGCCAACATGCTTATCGTGGCGGGAGTCAGTTAAGCCAACTCACGGGTCTCCTTCTTTAAAGCTGGATAACGTTTAAGTTTTTTTTCAATAATGAGAGATATAATTGATTAATTTCCCTTTCTTCTTTGAAAAAAATCAAAAAAAAATCGTATTACGATAGGGAAATTGTTTATCATAATTTCAGCTCTGGTAAGATTCATAAATTAAAACACGTGTCTTTCATATCGATTTTAAACTTTTAACCTTGAAATACTGCAGTTCGATTAGGAGATAACAACTCATATGAATTTTCATGGATGCGAAACATGGTCGTTAAGAGATTGTGATAAGGAAAGATTGAGAGTTGTGCAACGTAAAATGGAAAGAAGGATGATAGGAGTAACTCGACTAGACCGATGGAGCAATGAACGAATAAGAATGATGACTTGTTTACGGGATTGGATTGATGAGGCAACGAAGAGAAAGTGTAGATGGTCGATCAGGATTCGAGAGATGGAAGATGATAGATGGGCACGACGCAGCACGTATTGGATTCCATATACTTTTGTCAAACGCCGTTCTCCAGGTCAACCCCGTGTTCGATGGCGAGATGAGTTCAAGAGGATCACTGTGCAATAGTGGTCAATACCATTGGAGGAACTGAAGAACGGCCCTCCCTTCATCTAGTATATTACTTGATATGAATAAATTGAATTGATGAATTGTCATTATTCAACATTTTTTCAATATGTATCGACGATTCCGTCAATAAAACATTAATTGCCCTTATAACAACTCGACTATACAATTACAAGGTATATTATTAATAATAATTTTAAAATATTCCATGAAAGGTAAAGGTTAAAAAAGAAATGGAATATTGAAATATGTTTTTATAGTAGATCTATGATGTCGAGCTATGTTTTTTTTCCTTCATATCAAATCCCTCAAATCCTCTTATTCCTACATCTTCTTCATGGTTCAATAGTACGATTGTTGCTTAGCACTCCGTTCTACTTGGGTTCGGGTTTCCTTCTTGTCGGCGATTTTTGCAAGCTTTAAGAGATCTCATCTAACAGAATTAGTGACACCATATTTATTTCAGCTGCCAGAGTGTTTCTATCTTATCCAAAAAAACCGTGCATTCGAATCTTAATTATCACTGAATATGCTTGAAAAAAAAGTAGAACAACACTTAAAATTTAAAAAAAAGGCGCAAGAAGAACTAAACTTGGGAGAATCAAAAAATAGTATGCTTACAAATGAAAGACGAAGGTGTGACGCAGGTTGAGTTGTACCATTCTTGACCTGTTGGACACCGACAGGCAAATCCATCGTATGTTCTTGGACTAATGCATGCAACTAAAAATGTAGATTACTGCGTTCCTTTCTGACCTGCTTTTCGCGACTTTTTTTCATTTTGATTTACTCTGACGCTGCAGTCTATGATATTGAGCGTATAAAATTCACTTCATTCTTGTCCGTAATGAGTATTTCTTGTTTTGCATAGAAATAGAAACTAAAACGATCTCTTTTAGATATCAAATCAGCGCGGCCAAGGTCAGACGGGTTAGGTGTGAGGAAGTCGAGAGGCAATCGGGAGTTAGGCGTGAGAGTGCAGGTACCTGTTGTCTCGGTATTTACATATAGTATATAATTTTCTTATGCAAGTACATTTTTTAATGTATAATACTAGAGCTGAACTGAACCGATTACGGGTGTACATCTAATCAATTATTTTGTTGGAATTGAGAGGGAGCACTAATGTCCGTACGAAGTAACCATAATAAGAATACCTTTCGGTGCACTACAAGATACTCCGTCCCATTCCAGATTCGATGGGCATTCAAACTTGCGAGTGACCGTGTTCCAAAAGCGAGTAGCAGCACAGGAAACTGGAGTATTTATTTCATAGGCTTAGCATATTACACATTAAAATCTCAAGAAAATTTCATTGGATTAAATTCAAGAATGAAGGAATAATACACACATGATAAATATTTTAATGTCAATATTGATATGATGGTTTTTTTTTCTGCCGAAACAATATTTCCTACTAACACATTTTTCGCGATCATAACGTTATATCGATCGATATCATACGAAATATCGATTTTCAAGAAACGACATGTATCATGTATCCATTGATATCAGCTTGGTCGACTTTATATACCCATATTTTCGTTTTATGTTAATTTTTAAGCTGTACAAAGCATAATTCAAAGTTTATATACGACATTATTTTAACGGCATCTGGCAAGGAAAATTCACGATTTTTAAAAAGCATGTTAGATTAATGTATTAAGAAACATTTGGATAAATGAGGATATAAAATATACCAGTCAGTGTAACGCATGAATTTCCGTTCCATTCAAGACCATCGCCGCATTCGCATTGTTTTGTAAATGGATTCACACGACGATTTGCAGAACATACTAGAATTACCCAATGAAACAATGAAATAAGAGAGACTATCTGATTGGATCGAGATACTGCGTATACTTGGCCTCTCTGTTATTTGTAATGCACATTTATTTTTCGTGATGCACTGAGAAATGTCAAACGTAAAGATTAAAAATACATACTTTTAGGTGCCACACATTCCGATCCAGTCCAGTCTAGGCCATGTTCGCATTGACAGCGATCGCCCACAAATATCCGTCCACCAAAACAATCAGTTGCTAAAAATGGATTAAAATCAAAGAGTTACAATTTATTTTCGTAATTATTAATGAGAAACAAAGTTACATGTATAGGAGCTGCACTTTTCACCGTCCCATTCGAGGCCTGGTTCACATTCGCATCTCGCAGTTACATTATTCCAGATCCGACTGAATAGACATGTAGCTGCAAAGACCATTATAAGACATTTTAACGGCATCTGTCCAGGAAAAGTTACGATTTAAAAAAAGCATGAATAATATATTTGGAAACATTTGGATAAATGAGGATATAAAATATACCAGTCAGTGTAACGCATGAATTTCCGTTCCATTCAAGACCATCGCCGCATTCGCATTGTTTTGTAAATGGATTCACACGACGATTTGCAGAACATACTAGAATTACCCAATGAAACAATGAAATAAGAGAGACTATCTGATTGGATCGAGATACTGCGTATACTTGGCCTCTCTGTTATTTGTAATGCACATTTATTTTTCGTGATGCACTGAGAAATGTCAAACGTAAAGATTAAAAATACATACTTTTAGGTGCCACACATTCCGATCCAGTCCAGTCTAGGCCATGTTCGCATTGACAGCGATCGCCCACAAATATCCGTCCACCAAAACAATCAGTTGCTAAAAATGGATTAAAATCAAAGAGTTACAATTTATTTTCGTAATTATTAATGAGAAACAAAGTTACATGTATAGGAGCTGCACTTTTCACCGTCCCATTCGAGGCCTGGTTCACATTCGCATCTCGCAGTTACATTATTCCAGATCCGACTGAATAGACATGTAGCTGCAAAGACCATTATAAGACATTTTAACGGCATCTGTCCAGGAAAAGTTACGATTTAAAAAAAGCATGAATAATATATTTGGAAACATTTGGATAAATGAGGATATAAAATATACCAGTCAGTGTAACGCATGAATTACCGTTCCATTCAAGACCATCGCCGCATTCGCATTGTTTTGTAAATGGATTCACACGACGATTTGCAGAACATACTAGAATTACCCAATGAAACAATGAAATAAGAGAGACTATCTGATTGGATCGAGATACTGCGTATACTTGGCCTCTCTGTTATTTGTAATGCACATTTATTTTTCGTGATGCACTGAGAAATGTCAAACGTAAAGATTAAAAATACATACTTTTAGGTGCCACACATTCCGATCCAGTCCAGTCTAGGCCATGTTCGCATTGACAGCGATCGCCCACAAATATCCGTCCACCAAAACAATCAGTTGCTAAAAATGGATTAAAATCAAAGAGTTACAATTTATTTTCGTAATTATTAATGAGAAACAAAGTTACATGTATAGGAGCTGCACTTTTCACCGTCCCATTCGAGGCCTGGTTCACATTCGCATCTCGCAGTTACATTATTCCAGATCCGACTGAATAGACATGTAGCTGCAAAGACCATTATAAGACATTTTAACGGCATCTGTCCAGGAAAAGTTACGATTTAAAAAAAGCATGAATAATATATTTGGAAACATTTGGATAAATGAGGATATAAAATATACCAGTCAGTGTAACGCATGAATTTCCGTTCCATTCAAGACCATCGCCGCATTCGCATTGTTTTGTAAATGGATTCACACGACGATTTGCAGAACATACTAGAATTACCCAATGAAACAATGAAATAAGAGAGACTATCTGATTGGATCGAGATACTGCGTATACTTGGCCTCTCTGTTATTTGTAATGCACATTTATTTTTCGTGATGCACTGAGAAATGTCAAACGTAAAGATTAAAAATACATACTTTTAGGTGCCACACATTCCGATCCAGTCCAGTCTAGGCCATGTTCGCATTGACAGCGATCGCCCACAAATATCCGTCCACCAAAACAATCAGTTGCTAAAAATGGATTAAAATCAAAGAGTTACAATTTATTTTCGTAATTATTAATGAGAAACAAAGTTACATGTATAGGAGCTGCACTTTTCACCGTCCCATTCGAGGCCTGGTTCACATTCGCATCTCGCAGTTACATTATTCCAGATCCGACTGAATAGACATGTAGCTGCAAAGACCATTATAAGACATTTTAACGGCATCTGTCCAGGAAAAGTTACGATTTAAAAAAAGCATGAATAATATATTTGGAAACATTTGGATAAATGAGGATATAAAATATACCAGTCAGTGTAACGCATGAATTTCCGTTCCATTCAAGACCATCGCCGCATTCGCATTGTTTTGTAAATGGATTCACACGACGATTTGCAGAGCATACTAGAATTACCCAATGAAACAATGAAATAAGAGAGACTATCTGATTGGATCGAGATACTGCGTATACTTGGCCTCTCTGTTATTTGTAATGCACATTTATTTTTCGTGATGCACTGAGAAATGTCAAACGTAAAGATTAAAAATACATACTTTTAGGTGCCACACATTCCGATCCAGTCCAGTCTAGGCCATGTTCGCATTGACAGCGATCGCCCACAAATATCCGTCCACCAAAACAATCAGTTGCTAAAATGGATTAAAATCAAAGAGTTACAATTTATTTTCGTAATTATTAATGAGAAACAAAGTTACATGTATAGGAGCTGCACTTTTCACCGTCCCATTCGAGGCCTGGTTCACATTCGCATCTCGCAGTTACATTATTCCAGATCCGACTGAATAGACATGTAGCTGCAAAGACCATTATAAGACATTTTAACGGCATCTGTCCAGGAAAAGTTACGATTTAAAAAAAAAGCATGAATAATATATTTGGAAACATTTGGATAAATGAGGATATAAAATATACCAGTCAGTGTAACGCATGAATTTCCGTTCCATTCAAGACCATCGCCGCATTCGCATTGTTTTGTAAATGGATTCACACGACGATTTGCAGAACATACTAGAATTACCCAATGAAACAATGAAATAAGAGAGACTATCTGATTGGATCGAGATACTGCGTATACTTGGCCTCTCTGTTATTTGTAATGCACATTTATTTTTCGTGATGCACTGAGAAATGTCAAACGTAAAGATTAAAAATACATACTTTTAGGTGCCACACATTCCGATCCAGTCCAGTCTAGGCCATGTTCGCATTGACAGCGATCGCCCACAAATATCCGTCCACCAAAACAATCAGTTGCTAAAAATGGATTAAAATCAAAGAGTTACAATTTATTTTCGTAATTATTAATGAGAAACAAAGTTACATGTATAGGAGCTGCACTTTTCACCGTCCCATTCGAGGCCTGGTTCACATTCGCATCTCGCAGTTACATTATTCCAGATCCGACTGAATAGACATGTAGCTGCAAAGACCATTATAAGACATTTTAACGGCATCTGTCCAGGAAAAGTTACGATTTAAAAAAAAAGCATGAATAATATATTTGGAAACGTTTGGATAAATGAGGATATAAAATATACCAGTCAGTGTAACGCATGAATTTCCGTTCCATTCAAGACCATCGCCGCATTCGCATTGTTTTGTAAATGGATTCACACGACGATTTGCAGAACATACTAGAATTACCCAATGAAACAATGAAATAAGAGAGACTATCTGATTGGATCGAGATACTGCGTATACTTGGCCTCTCTGTTATTTGTAATGCACATTTATTTTTCGTGATGCACTGAGAAATGTCAAACGTAAAGATTAAAAATACATACTTTTAGGTGCCACACATTCCGATCCAGTCCAGTCTAGGCCATGTTCGCATTGACAGCGATCGCCCACAAATATCCGTCCACCAAAACAATCAGTTGCTAAAAATGGATTAAAATCAAAGAGTTACAATTTATTTTCGTAATTATTAATGAGAAACAAAGTTACATGTATAGGAGCTGCACTTTTCACCGTCCCATTCGAGGCCTGGTTCACATTCGCATCTCGCAGTTACATTATTCCAGATCCGACTGAATAGACATGTAGCTGCAAAGACCATTATAAGACATTTTAACGGCATCTGTCCAGGAAAAGTTACGATTTAAAAAAAAGCATGAATAATATATTTGGAAACATTTGGATAAATGAGGATATAAAATATACCAGTCAGTGTAACGCATGAATTTCCGTTCCATTCAAGACCATCGCCGCATTCGCATTGTTTTGTAAATGGATTCACACGACGATTTGCAGAACATACTAGAATTACCCAATGAAACAATGAAATAAGAGAGACTATCTGATTGGATCGAGATACTGCGTATACTTGGCCTCTCTGTTATTTGTAATGCACATTTATTTTTCGTGATGCACTGAGAAATGTCAAACGTAAAGATTAAAAATACATACTTTTAGGTGCCACACATTCCGATCCAGTCCAGTCTAGGCCATGTTCGCATTGACAGCGATCGCCCACAAATATCCGTCCACCAAAACAATCAGTTGCTAAAAATGGATTAAAATCAAAGAGTTACAATTTATTTTCGTAATTATTAATGAGAAACAAAGTTACATGTATAGGAGCTGCACTTTTCACCGTCCCATTCGAGGCCTGGTTCACATTCGCATCTCGCAGTTACATTATTCCAGATCCGACTGAATAGACATGTAGCTGCAAAGACCATTATAAGACATTTTAACGGCATCTGTCCAGGAAAAGTTACGATTTAAAAAAAAGCATGAATAATATATTTGGAAACATTTGGATAAATGAGGATATAAAATATACCAGTCAGTGTAACGCATGAATTTCCGTTCCATTCAAGACCATCGCCGCATTCGCATTGTTTTGTAAATGGATTCACACGACGATTTGCAGAACATACTAGAATTACCCAATGAAACAATGAAATAAGAGAGACTATCTGATTGGATCGAGATACTGCGTATACTTGGCCTCTCTGTTATTTGTAATGCACATTTATTTTTCGTGATGCACTGAGAAATGTCAAACGTAAAGATTAAAAATACATACTTTTAGGTGCCACACATTCCGATCCAGTCCAGTCTAGGCCATGTTCGCATTGACAGCGATCGCCCACAAATATCCGTCCACCAAAACAATCAGTTGCTAAAAATGGATTAAAATCAAAGAGTTACAATTTATTTTCGTAATTATTAATGAGAAACAAAGTTACATGTATAGGAGCTGCACTTTTCACCGTCCCATTCGAGGCCTGGTTCACATTCGCATCTCGCAGTTACATTATTCCAGATCCGACTGAATAGACATGTAGCTGCAAAGACCATTATAAGACATTTTAACGGCATCTGTCCAGGAAAAGTTACGATTTAAAAAAAAGCATGAATAATATATTTGGAAACATTTGGATAAATGAGGATATAAAATATACCAGTCAGTGTAACGCATGAATTTCCGTTCCATTCAAGACCATCGCCGCATTCGCATTGTTTTGTAAATGGATTCACACGACGATTTGCAGAACATACTAGAATTACCCAATGAAACAATGAAATAAGAGAGACTATCTGATTGGATCGAGATACTGCGTATACTTGGCCTCTCTGTTATTTGTAATGCACATTTATTTTTCGTGATGCACTGAGAAATGTCAAACGTAAAGATTAAAAATACATACTTTTAGGTGCCACACATTCCGATCCAGTCCAGTCTAGGCCATGTTCGCATTGACAGCGATCGCCCACAAATATCCGTCCACCAAAACAATCAGTTGCTAAAAATGGATTAAAATCAAAGAGTTACAATTTATTTTCGTAATTATTAATGAGAAACAAAGTTACATGTATAGGAGCTGCACTTTTCACCGTCCCATTCGAGGCCTGGTTCACATTCGCATCTCGCAGTTACATTATTCCAGATCCGACTGAATAGACATGTAGCTGCAAAGACCATTATAAGACATTTTAACGGCATCTGTCCAGGAAAAGTTACGATTTAAAAAAAAGCATGAATAATATATTTGGAAACATTTGGATAAATGAGGATATAAAATATACCAGTCAGTGTAACGCATGAATTTCCGTTCCATTCAAGACCATCGCCGCATTCGCATTGTTTTGTAAATGGATTCACACGACGATTTGCAGAACATACTAGAATTACCCAATGAAACAATGAAATAAGAGAGACTATCTGATTGGATCGAGATACTGCGTATACTTGGCCTCTCTGTTATTTGTAATGCACATTTATTTTTCGTGATGCACTGAGAAATGTCAAACGTAAAGATTAAAAATACATACTTTTAGGTGCCACACATTCCGATCCAGTCCAGTCTAGGCCATGTTCGCATTGACAGCGATCGCCCACAAATATCCGTCCACCAAAACAATCAGTTGCTAAAAATGGATTAAAATCAAAGAGTTACAATTTATTTTCGTAATTATTAATGAGAAACAAAGTTACATGTATAGGAGCTGCACTTTTCACCGTCCCATTCGAGGCCTGGTTCACATTCGCATCTCGCAGTTACATTATTCCAGATCCGACTGAATAGACATGTAGCTGCAAAGACCATTATAAGACATTTTAACGGCATCTGTCCAGGAAAAGTTACGATTTAAAAAAAAGCATGAATAATATATTTGGAAACATTTGGATAAATGAGGATATAAAATATACCAGTCAGTGTAACGCATGAATTTCCGTTCCATTCAAGACCATCGCCGCATTCGCATTGTTTTGTAAATGGATTCACACGACGATTTGCAGAACATACTAGAATTACCCAATGAAACAATGAAATAAGAGAGACTATCTGATTGGATCGAGATACTGCGTATACTTGGCCTCTCTGTTATTTGTAATGCACATTTATTTTTCGTGATGCACTGAGAAATGTCAAACGTAAAGATTAAAAATACATACTTTTAGGTGCCACACATTCCGATCCAGTCCAGTCTAGGCCATGTTCGCATTGACAGCGATCGCCCACAAATATCCGTCCACCAAAACAATCAGTTGCTAAAAATGGATTAAAATCAAAGAGTTACAATTTATTTTCGTAATTATTAATGAGAAACAAAGTTACATGTATAGGAGCTGCACTTTTCACCGTCCCATTCGAGGCCTGGTTCACATTCGCATCTCGCAGTTACATTATTCCAGATCCGACTGAATAGACATGTAGCTGCAAAGACCATTATAAGACATTTTAACGGCATCTGTCCAGGAAAAGTTACGATTTTAAAAAAAGCATGAATAATATATTTGGAAACATTTGGATAAATGAGGATATAAAATATACCAGTCAGTGTAACGCATGAATTTCCGTTCCATTCAAGACCATCGCCGCATTCGCATTGTTTTGTAAATGGATTCACACGACGATTTGCAGAACATACTAGAATTACCCAATGAAACAATGAAATAAGAGAGACTATCTGATTGGATCGAGATACTGCGTATACTTGGCCTCTCTGTTATTTGTAATGCACATTTATTTTTCGTGATGCACTGAGAAATGTCAAACGTAAAGATTAAAAATACATACTTTTAGGTGCCACACATTCCGATCCAGTCCAGTCTAGGCCATGTTCGCATTGACAGCGATCGCCCACAAATATCCGTCCACCGAAACAATCAGTTGCTAAAAATGGATTAAAATCAAAGAGTTACAATTTATTTTCGTAATTATTAATGAGAAACAAAGTTACATGTATAGGAGCTGCACTTTTCACCGTCCCATTCGAGGCCTGGTTCACATTCGCATCTCGCAGTTACATTATTCCAGATCCGACTGAATAGACATGTAGCTGCAAAGACCATTATAAGACATTTTAACGGCATCTGTCCAGGAAAAGTTACGATTTAAAAAAGCCTGAATAATATATTTGGAAACATTTTTAAATTTGGACATTGACAATTCTCATCGATGAACACGCGATCACTTTGACATTGACATTGAGCTACTACAATAGAATCATTTTTTTCTCAATTAATACATATTGCATTTTTCATAAGTGTGCAATTAAATAATTAATTCATACGAATCCAATGAGCGCATTTAGAGCCATTCCATTCAAGACCTGGTCCACATTCACATGTTTTGGTAGTATTGTTCCAGACCAGGTGTAAGCTGCACGTCGCTACAATTTGAAAGGATCAACTATTTCAAAAGTGTAACGCATGAATTTCCGTTCCATTCAAGACCATCGTCGCATTCGCATTGTTTTGTGAATGGATTCACATGACGATTAGCAGAACATACTAGAATCATACAATGAAACAATGAAATAAGAAAGACTATCCATCTACACCCATATTTTTCGTAGCTGTTTCAAGCATAACTCGATAGTCTCATAACAAATTAAATATTGATCTTTCGATTTTCTCAATGTTCGCAAATAACACGTGATAAAATGACGACAGTACAAAACTGTCGGGGAGTGTATGATTGGGACTGAATATAACAGACTGTAAGTGACCTTCAGGTGTAATGCATCTGAATCCATTCCAATCTGTGCCAGTTGGACATTGACAATGTCCGTCGATGATTACGCGATTACTTTGGCATTGACTTGCTACAATATCTTTTTTTGTTTAAGGCATAATTGCTGTTATCATAAGTGTGTAATGAAATAAACAATACATACGTATCCAAGGAGCGCATTCAAAGCCATTCCATTCAAGACCTGGTTCACATTCACATCTTTTAGTACTATTGTTCCAGACCAGGTGGGAACTGCACGTCGCTACAATTTTTAAAAAAATCAACTATTTCAAAATCCGGACATATCACATCATTGTTGGATTAGAATTGATTTTTTTCAATTTCGATTTAACATTTTGTTGTTTTGAATGACTTAAAGTATAACTAAATTCATACGTTTCCAAATACTGCATTGTGAGCCATCCTATTCGAGACCAGGAGCACATTCACATTTATTAGAGTTCTCGTTAAAGACCCGACCGGCACCGCACGATGCTGAAATGTTAATTTTATGACAATTGTATAAAATTTAAGTTCTCATTCCCTTTCATAGCGGATTTTTCACTTTGGCATTGACTTGCTATAATAGAATTATTTTTTCGTTAATGCGACACCCAAGTTAATTTAAAACTCTTCGCTATGGCCACACTCTCTCGCTTTCTTTGTCTACGAGAAAGTATTGCCAATGCTGAGAGCAAAATTAGCTTGGGGTATGGCTTTAAAGGCAGTGATATTTTTAATTTCTGCGTAATTAAATAACCAATGCATACGTTTCCAAGTACTGCATTTTGTGCCATCCCATTCGAGACCCGAGGGGCATTCACATTTATTAGTGAAGCCGTTGGGGACTCTTCCTGCACTGCATGTTGCTGAAATGTTTTTAGATAACAATTGATATTCAATTTCAATAAGTTTTAATATGGAAGATATGGAAATGAAATTGGATTAGAATGAGAGTATGGGAAAAGAGGAAGAAACTCTCATTTCATCATTCTATCTATCAGGATGCGGTTGGTTTTACCACAACCGAGAAAAGGGTCGGTTACTACGCGAAATGAATAATGCGTGATGAGGAATGAGAAATGACTATAATTGATCTTAAATGCTTTAAGTCTTCTTTTCTCACGTCTACCTCTAATATTTCTATGATTATTAGTCATTAGCATTTCTTTCTATGATTATTAATCATTAGCACATCATAGTTCAATTTTTTTTTTATTTTGATTGATTATTTTGTAGTTTTGAACAACTTAAAGCAGAACTGAATTTATACGTTTCCAAGCACTGCATTTTGTGCCATCCCATTCGAGACCCGATGGGCATTCACATTTATTAGTGAAGCCGTTGGGGACTCTTCCTGCACTGCACGCTGCTGAAATGTTATTTAAACAACAATTGATATTGAATTTCAATAAGGTTTATGTTCTGAGTCCGTTTTAGTAGGTTCTTTGTATTTTGATTCAATAACAGATGACTGAATATCTTTTTTAAATTTATTGTAATGAGTTAATTCTGAATTCGTTGGACTGTCGTGAATAATTCTTATTGTCTCAGTTTATGATGAGATCTACCATAAATGAATAATTCGCTGGTTTCAAACGATGTAATGTTTGCAACTATTTCGTCTATTTTATCATTTCTTTCTATGCCATTTCTTTCAATGATCATTAATCATTAGCCCATCATTGTTCAATTTTCAACAGATTTTTTTTCAATT
The DNA here is from genome assembly GCA_943737045.1 of Parapristionchus giblindavisi. Classification (NCBI taxonomy): domain Eukaryota; kingdom Metazoa; phylum Nematoda; class Chromadorea; order Rhabditida; family Diplogasteridae; genus Parapristionchus; species Parapristionchus giblindavisi. Next base: position 88,917 of record CALSFV010000336.1, read on the forward strand.
TTGATTATCTTGTAGTTTTGAATGACTTAAAGCAGAACTAAATTCATACGTTTCCAAATACTGCATTGCGAGCCATCCCATTCGAGACCGGAAGGACATTCACATTTATTAGTGAAGCCGTTAAAGGTTCTTCCTGCACTGCACGCTGCTGAAATGTTATTTTGATATTAATTGATATTGAAATGCAATAAGTTTTAAGCTCTGAGTCCGTTTTGGAAGGTTTTTTTTAAAATAATTTTTTATTTAATAACAGATGACTGAATATTTGTTTTATTTATTGTAATGAGTTAATTCTGAAAATCGTTGGTCAGTCGTTTATAATTCCAATTGTCTCAGTTTATCACGGATCTCCTGTAAAAGTGTATGAAAATAAAAACCTTTTTGCACAGAAAAAAATAATTTTCCTCTTTTTTTTATTGATAGTTGTTAGACTGGCCTAACTGAGTGCGAAAACAACATTTTGAAATTTTGTTTTTCGTAATTTGCATAATTATGCAATTTTTTTACCGTTAACTTCAAATGAGTGTAACTCGCTTCGTTTTTGAGCAACCGTGTAATATTTTTTTTCATTCGGTTCCTAATGACCTCCTCTACAAATAACTCAACTAAGGATATGGTCGGAAATGTTGTTGTTCATGTGTTATTGTATGAAAACTGTTTTTTTGCATACAAAATGCGATGTTTCTCAAAATTTTTCTCTAAAGGATAAGAGTTTTATTGCAGATTCGGATTCCCCGTCCTCGAATTGGGGTATCCTGATACATCATTTAACCCAACTCTGTCCGCCCAATAGGGATACTGTATATCGTCGTCCTGGACTTAGTGCAATTTTCGCTCAAATCACATTCTTGGTTGTAAATCAGCTCAAACTTATGTTAATGTACTCATTAGCATATCTAAACCCGGTATCTCGACCAACCTGAAAAAAATGTCTTAGTGGTTCGAATTCTCAACAACAACCATTTTTGAGTTATGAATCGAAAACTGATTTTATTAGCGGTTTTTCGCCTTTCTGACTTGATGCAACTTAAAAACTCCAGCGTTTTCGTTTTGTTTTCAAATATAATGATGTTTTCTTTTTCAATTCACTTTAAACCATCGATTCATCATGTCCGAGAGAAGAGAACATTCGAGGATGCGAGAGTGATAACTTCGGATGCATTCTATGATATAATAATAATAATAATAATAATAGTGAGTTCTCAGAGTTTTGCGAAGGTTCAGTGGATAAGAATGGATAACTGTTTGAGTCAAGAATGATTCAAACAGTTTCTTCGACCTTAACGATCAATAAACAAATACCAATAAACGATAAATAGGAACAGTGAAAGTCATATCGTTAATAAAATCAGTGTTCGATTCATAACTCAAAGATGGTGGTTGTTGAGAATTCGAACCACTAAGACAATTTATTCAGGTTGGTCGAGATACAGGGTTTAAATATGCTAATGAGTACATTAACATAAGTTTGAGCTCATTTACAACCAAAAATGTGATTTGAGCGAAAATTGCACTAAGTCCAGGAAGACGATATACAGTATCCCTATTGGGCGGACAGAGTTGGGTTAAATGATACATCAGGATACCCCAATTCGAGGATGGGGAATCCGAATCTGCAATAAAACTCTTATCCTTTAGAGAAAAATTTCGAGAAACATCGCATTTTGTATGCAAAAAAACAGTTTTCTTACAATAACACATGAAGAATAACATTTCCGACCATATCCTTAGTTGAGTTATTTGTAGAGGAGATCATTAGGAACCGAGTGAAAAAAAATATTACACGGTTGCTCAAAAACGAAGCGAGTTACACTCATTTAAAGTTGACGGTAAAAAAATTGCATAATTATGCAAATTACGAAAACCAAAGTTTCAAAATGTTGTTTTCGCACTCAGTTAGGCCAGTCTAACAACTATTAATAAAAAAAGAAGAAAATTATTTTTTTCTGTGCAATGGCTTCATACACTTTTGCAGGAGATCCGTGTTATGATGAGATAGTGATCTACCGTAAATGAATAATTCTCTAGATTCCAACGATGTAAGGTCTGCAACTATTTCGTCTATTGGATTGTAAATTATGCTAATGCTTTGGGTCTTCTTTCCTTACGTCTACCTCTATTCTTTCTATGATTATAGATCATCTGCACATCATTGTTCAATTTTTCAAGATTTTTTTCCAATTTGATTGATTATTTTCCAGTTTTGAATGACTTAAAGGAAAACTAAATTCATACGTTTCCAAATACTGCATTGTGAACCATCCCATTCGAGACCCGGAGCACATTCACATTTATTAGTGAAGCCGTTAAAGACTCTTCCTGCACTGCACGCGGCTGAAATGTTATTTTGATAACAATTGATATTCAATTTCAATAAAATTTGTTCTGAGTCCGTTTTAGAAGGTTATTTGTATTCTTTTCCAATAATAGCGACAGATGATGATTTTTTTAAAATTTATTTATTGTAATGAGTTAATTCTGAAAATCGTTGGTCTGTCGTGAATAATTCTAATTGTCTCAGTTTATGATGATATAGTGATCTACCATAAATGAATAATTCTCTAAATTCTAACGATGTAATGTCTGCAACTATTTCGTCTATTGGATTTGTACACTGTGCTAATGCTTTAGCTCTTATTTTCTTACGTCTACCTCTATTCTTTCTATGATTATTAATCATCCGCACATCATTGTTCAATTTTTCAAGATTTTTTTTCCAATTTTGATTGATTATTTTCCAGTTTTGAATGACTTAAAGGAAAACTAAATTCATACGTTTCCAAATACTGCATTTTGTGCCATCCCATTCGAGACCCGAGGGGCATTCACATTTATTAATGAAGCAGTTGAAGATTCGTCCTGCACTACACTCTGCTGAAATGTTATTGAGATAACAATTGATATTCATTTTCAATAAGTTTTAAGTTCTGAGTCTGTCTGTTTTTGAAAGTTCTTTATATTTTTTCCAATAAAAGGGACTGATGACTGAATCAGGGTTGTGCGGAAAATATTTTTTCGGAAAAAAATTCGGAAAAATTTTTTTCCGTCTGAAATACCGGAAAAAATCCGGAATAAATTCTGTAAAACGCATTTTCTAGTGTTTTATCTAACAATTACCTTCGAAAACAATGAAACCGAATGTTCATTATGATCAAAAATCATTTAGTAGCAAATAAAAGATAACAATCATCCTAAAACATATAAACGGACAATATGAAGCTTAGAATTTTAGGAGTTGAATGTTTGCGTTAAGAAATAACAACGTTGTAAACTTTGTTGATCATTATTTGCGAATCATGTGTAAGAACTATGACCAGTACAGGGTGGGCATTAATTATGAAAACTAAATTCATACGTTTCCAAATACTGCATTGTGAACCATCCCATTCGAGACCCGGAGCACATTCACATTTATTAGTGAAGCCGTTACACCGTAAAAAACGAAATAACTTTTTTCAAAAAAATCGAGTTCCGTTCAAATATGTACCAGACAATCTTCAATCATGTTGGAATACAATAAAACAGCCATAGCTCGATTCTGCCTCCATTGGTTTCTATGACGTCCTTGATAAGGGAGAGGTACGCGAGTGTCAAAACACGCAGGTAAGTGGTGTCCATCTTCGATCACTCTTTCTACAAGACTGCAAGCCGTCTACAGTCCCCAGAGTCGCCGAATGCTTACAACGGACCCCCAGAGTGCTAACTGCAATGGTCGGATTGCCCATACCACCTCCCAACCCCTATAAAGTAATTGTATTGACCAGGATGTGCCCCTCCGTGGAGACACACCTGGTTTTTCAGAATTCGGGCGCCAAGATCGATAAGGAGTGCTACGTAGAGAAGATAGTCGAAGACGCCCAGCTCCCCCGTAGCCGTTCCCACTTCGGAAATTCATCGTGGAGCTTAGAGAATGATGGAGCGCTACTTTATATGACAAAGTTCGTTAAGGCGTGGTGAAAAGAGTAGTTTCTCGACTTCATTCGTGAAGATTGGTGGCTGCCTTCTCGCCCGATCTCAGCCCCTTGTCTACTCAGTCTGGGGTACCTTGGATTATGGGCCTGGGCACCACCCAAATCTGAGGTCCCTTGAGAAAGTCTTGTAGAAGGAGTTATCGATGATGGACACCACTTACCTGCGTGTTTTGACACCCGCGCACCTCTCCCTTCTCAAGGACGTCATAAACACCAATGGAGGCAGAATCGAGCTATGACTGTTTTATTGTATTCTAACATGATTGAAGATTGTCTGGTACATATTTGAACGGAACTCGATTTTCTTGAAAAAAAATTATTTCGTTTTTACGGTGTCGCAATAATTAATGCCCATCCTGTATGATAAAAATGACTACAGAATCTTCAAATGTTGTGTTTCATATGTATTTTTTACTCTGTATTGCATTTAATTTTTCCGGTTTTCCGAAAAGGGGTCGCAAAACCGGTAAAATGTTCCGGTCGGAAAATTTTCCGCACAACCCTGGACTCAATAGATTAAAATAAAAATTTCTTTCTATGATTATTAATCATCGGCACATCATTGTTCAATTTTTCAGCAGATTCTTTTTCTATTTTGATTGATTATTTTGTAGTTTTGAACGACTTAAAGCAGAACTAAATTCATACGTTTCCAAATACTGCATTGTGAACCATCCCATTCGAGACCGGAAGAACATTCACATTTATTAGTGAAGCCGTTAAAGACTCTTCCTGCACTACACGCTGCTGAAATGTTATTTAGATAATAATTGATATTCATTTTAAATAAGTTTTAAGCTCTGAATCCGTTTTAGAATGTTCTTTATATTTTTTCCAATAATAGGGACAGATGACTGAATAGATTAAAAAAAATTCTTCATTGTTCATTTTTTCAACAGAATATTTTGTAGTTTTGAATGACTTAAAGCAGAACTAAATTCATACGTTTCCAAATACTGCATTGTGAACCATCCCATTCGAAACCAGGAGCACATTCACATTTATTAGTGAAGCCGTTAAAGACTCTTCCTGCACTGCACGCGGCTGAAATGTTATTTTGATAACAATTGATATTCAATTTCAATAAAATTTGTTCTGAGTCCGTTTTAGAAGGTTATTTGTATTCTTTTCCAATAATAGCGACAGATGATGATTTTTTTAAAATTTATTTACTGCACTACACTCTGCTGAAATGTTATTTAGATAACAATTGATATTCAATTTCAATAGGTTTTAAGTTCTGAGTCTGAAATTTAATGTCGTTCCAAGATTTGGAGAGAGTCGTATTACACAATGAGAAAAAATTGGAGAAATGTACCAGTAAATGGAATGCATGAATATCCGTTCCATTCAAAACCATCATGACATTCACATTGCTGTGTAGTTTGATTCAAATGACGATTTGCAGAACATACTGGAATCGCACAATGAAATAATTAGCTAACTGTAAGAAGACTATCAGACTACATCGAGATACTGTTGTAAGGTACGTCTCGAACATAACATGAGAGGAATTTTTTTTTTAAATTGGTCTTGTTAGAGTGCTCGACTGAATAATATGGTCGTTCTAAAGTTCAAGTTCAAGTAAAATTCATTATTGTTATGTTTGATTGCAAGCACGAAGCCATCAGGCCAAAAAATTCCATTGCCCGAACCCTTGTCTAGATCATCCATATATTAGTGCTCAAAAATATGATTATAAAATTCTTAGAACCTTACCCAGCTAAACAGTTGAATTTTAGTGTTTGAAACCTTTCCAATATGTGTTTGACTATGATTAAAGGGAGCGCAACCTTTCTCAATGGTCTCTTCATTGTGCACACTATTTCTCTGTTCTCTAACACCGAAATAGCATTACGCGTCGAAGAAACCATTGAGAGAGGTTACGCTCCCTTTAAGTGTAGTTCAAAACGTACTCTGCATGGGCGCGCATACGAGTCCGTTCCATTCTGATCCCACCGGACACCGACATGCATCTCCTATCCACTGTCGACCCTTGTCGCACACGGCTGCAATTGTGACGTAGTCAATTCATTTTTGCTGCTCATATGAGAAATCCAAACGGGCAGACTCATCCTTCGCTCCCCCTAGCCTCTCTAGGAGGTTGTGGTCCCGCAATGATTTTACGAACCATTGCGGGCCCGCAATCCCCCGAATAACAAACTGTACTCAAAAGTCGATAATTCGTTTGATATCGAACGATGCAGTTGACCAAAAGCTATATATTTTTCCTTTATCATTTTTTATCAAGTTTTTCTTCTTAATACACCGGATCAGTAAGATTCGAGGGTTGAGCCACTGACCCCGGACATCGACCTCACCGATTTGGCTCAAAATTTTTTTGTGGATACCCCCATGGGCCCCTATCACAAAATGGGTATTCATTTAGGCTAGGAAACACAGATGTGGCGGGTTCTCGAAATTTTCAAACTCGATTTTCACCAAACATTAGTGGAGCAACCTAGGTCCAATATTAGTGTGGAATTATTATATGTGGGCCTATGCAACAAAAACTCGCTATAGGACGGTCCGGATATCCGATCGCAAACTGATTTCTTTACCTCCCAATATATTCTAAATTAAATTAAAAATTTAAAACATAAAACGGCAGCCTAATTTTAACCTCATTTTATAGAGCAAAAAATTCCGCGTCGAACATGAATTAAGAGTTATTGGATCCAAATATATTTTATCGCTTGTATCTTGAGAACAAACGACTTTCATAGAATACGACCAACATTAAAAATGATGTGCTCGACGAGTTCTTTAAAATGAGCATAAACATGGCAAGGTTTCGACAACTTTTTTTTCATGACCACTTTAGAGGCCATGTTTTTCAGCAAAAGGTATGGATTAAGTATGGATTTTTGAGTTCTACAATATAGGCGTAATCACTTTGTGCACAAAAAATATTTTACTTTCGATTTACTCTAAATTGACTGAAAAACTGTGAGAATAAATAAAACAGATGCATTTCTCTTGTACATGAGTTTCAAACAAAACGTTCAACATGAGACTTGTTCTACTCGACGAGCTCTTCAATATGAGTACAAATATGAGGGGGTTTGAAAACAAAAATATTTTCGGGTCATCTTCAGGTTCATTTATCTCAAAACATGGGTCGATCGAATTTTGATTTTTTTCCTTATTCGACGCGGAATTTTTTGCTCTATAAAATGAAGCTAAAATTGGGCTGCCGTTTTTTTGTTTTAAAATTTGAATAATTAAATTTAGAATGTTTTGAGGAGGTAAAAAATCAGTTTGCGATCGGATATCCGGACCGTTCAATAGCGAGTTTTTGTTGCATAGGTATATATGTTATTATTCCACACTAATATACCTAGGTCGCTCCACTAATTTTTGGTGAAAATCGAGTTTTCAAATTTCGAGAACCCGCCACATCTGTGTTTCAAGCACCCAGCCCAAATGAATACCCATTTTGTGATAGGGGGCCATGGGGTATCCACAAAAACATTTTGAGCCAAATCGGTGAGGTCGATGTCCGGCACTTCCTGGAATCTCACTGAGCCGGTGTCTTAACAAACATTCTATTCTTTGCCAACTCTATTCCGCGGTATCTCGAGATTCTACAGGGCCCCCCGTGTATCCGAACGAAAAATGGTTTATTTTTAGGGGGCTTCACTTTTTTTCAAAATTTCGCATAAACGTAATTTTTACACATGGCATTAAATAAATTATCGAAAAGCAATATTTTTACAGGGGGCACCCCAATGTCGGCGCCCATGTATGGTCACGAGTCAAAAATACCCGGTACATAATGGCGGAATGGTGTGAATACAAAACATTAATCGGGTGTTCCTAATTGTAAGGAATGATAATCTAACCATGACACGTCGATAACTCGTAGTCAAATCCAGCATCTGCAAGAAAATATTCAGCGTTGAATAGTGTTAATTTGACATTTAAAACTAATTGTAAGATTTATTCTTTACCATGTGAATTAAGTGAACGTGTCACAAATGCGAAGACTTACTGCAACGACATCTTCCATTGATGAAAACGCTGTTATCGGGACACTTGCACATATTTCCATCGTAGACGACCCCAACGGCGAAGTTACAGGTGCACGTGTTGTTGGATAGCAATACCTCATACGGTCCACATTGAGCTGCAACAAGTCTACATTTTTAACCACTTTCACTTTAATTAGACTTGTAAGTTTACTTAGACTTCCAATTATGAGATTTTCATTTAATAGATTTTTGAGTTGATTTGAGATGTTTTACTTACCTTGACAATATCCATGTGTGGAATGCTTCGAATATCCAGGTTCTAACAATGAAAAAAAAAAGTTACGGATGTCTGCATGGTCATAGGTAAACTAATTAATGCACTAACCACATTGGCAATGTCCATTATAAAATGTGCTGTGGTTGGGACAACTACATACTCCACCATAGTTGACGACACCGGCGTCATAATTACAAGTACAACTGCCATCACTATTAGCTACTTCGTAATCTTGTTTGCATTGTCCTGCAAGGCATATGTTTCAAAATCTACTTCCGTATTACAATGCTTACTTTGACAGAATCCTAATGAATTGCGCACAAAACCTGGTGCTGCAATGATGAACGAGTGTAAAACTTTTTTTTAAATATCAAAACGTACAGCATTCACAGAAACTTCCAGTCGAGAAACTATTGTCAGGACACTCGCATGTTCCACCTTTATCGATCGAACCGATAACACAAACGCATTTATTGTTCCCATTGAGTTCTTCAAGATTTCCGCACACTCCTAAAAATTGTTAGAGCATTATTTCCATTTAAGTTTATTCAAACTCTACTTTGACAAATTCCACGTGTGTGATGCATCGAATATCCAGTTTCTGTAAAATCAAATGAATTGTTACGGATGCCTACATTTTCATAGGTAAACAATTTATGAACTAACCGCATTTACATAATCCATTAATAAAGGTACTGTGGTCGGGACAACTACATACTCCACCATAGTTGACGACACCGGCGTCATAATTACAAGTACAACTGCCATCACTGTTAACTACTTCGTAATCTTGTTTGCATTGTCCTACAATGTATTATTTTCAAAACCTACTTTCGTATTAAAATGCTTACTTTGACAGAATCCGAATGAATTTCGCTCAAAACCAGGTGCTGTAGCGATGAACAAGTGTGAATGCTGTACGTTTTGATATAAAAATATCAAAACGTACAGCATTCACAATATTTTCCAATCAATTCACTATTATCAGGACAGAAGCATTTTCCAACTGTTCCGATAGATCCGTACCCACAAACGCATTGATTGTTTCCATTGAGTTCCTCAAGATTTCCGCATACTCCTAAAAATTGCTTGGGAATTAGGTCCATTTTAAAATAATCAAACTCTACGTTGACAGTATCCAACAGCCGGATTGAAAATGAAGCCTCGAACTGCAAATGCATTTCAATAATGAATATCGTTATCTATTTGAGCTAATCCGATCTCACCACAGTCGCAACCTCCTCCGCTTGCCAATACACTATTCGCGGGACATTGGCAGACCTTATCGATTCGGGACGAACCGTACCCACAAATACATTGGTTATTGGCATCCAATACTTCCAGAGAGGAACATTCTCCTGGACGGTATATTTTCATTTGACAATTTTATAGGAATGTCTTACTTCTGCAATATGAAAACTGAACGTCGTAGTAGAAGCCGGATACTGTAATGATAAAACGTTATTTGCCGGGGGGTTAGTGTTAATGACCTCGCAAAGCTACAACAAGCAATCACTTTTCTCTGTGTCTAAGAAATTGCAATGAATTTTGGAAGCAAAATATTTTGCATTTTTAAATCATTAAAATGTATTTTATTAAGTCACCACATTCGCAACGATTTGTTGTATGGTTGAAGTAGCTGTTGGACGGACACACGCATTCTCCGTTGAAGCTCCGTTGAAGACGTCGATCGGCCAGACAGTAGCATCCACCCTTATCATCCGGCGTCTCGTACGGACCGCAAGGATCTGCATTTAATAATTATAATTATTTTATTTATTTATAAGTAGGATATTTTTGATTTTGACTATTATTGTGTATAAGAAAACATAGGTTGTAAAAATTAGAAATTGATGCACAACCCGTTAAATATAATATTTATATTCGGAAGGAACTCACAATCGCAGACTAGTTGTCCTGAGCTATCTTTTTTCGTAATGTATGGGGTTCCTAGAAGAGAGTGATATTATTGTACCGAGATTGCAGAAACTCTCAATACTGATACATTTAAATATTCTCACCGCAAGTGCATGATTTCTTGTCCTTTGAGAGAACAGCGTTCTTCAAGCAGACGCACTTTCCGTTATCGGTAAAGTCCGAGACGAACAGCTTTTCGGGATCTTTGGTGCACTCACACCGATTCGTCACTTTGTTACGCTTTGTGTCAGCAGGGCATTTTCCTAAATTTATATAAATGTCCAAATGCTATTGTCAGAAACCGCAAAAAATATCAGCAAATAAATCAGAAACATTTGCGAGACATATACGAGTTCGCCAACATCACTTTGGGATGTGTTGGGTCTCGAGTGGTAAACACTAATGTGTAATAATATTACTGTAAAAGATCATTGATCCGTATGCAAGAACATCGGGAAAAGCGTTTTCCGGGAAAATTAGCGAGGAGTTTTGTAAAACGGCTCCGCCTACGCTAATGACGTCACATTTTCCCGGGAAACGGTTGTTGCATACGGCCACTGTATTGATCTGTGGTTATGGTAAATTCTAATTATTAATCAGGATTTCCACTCTAGACCTAACACACTAAAAAATTGAAGTTGCCGGACACGAATTCAAATTTAACATAAGGACTATGAAAATTTGGAACTCCTTCGGTTTCTGGCCCCTATGAAAATAATCACGGTTCGTTTAGACTTCATTCGTTCCTTATATGAAATATCAATGATCCAATGAAGGCAAACATAGCATTCGGGTGATCTTTCAGCAGATTTACAAAAATTGAGAAAAAAATATACCTTCTTTCTCCTCAGAGGAGGAGCCGGAGTCGACGATGCTTTGCAAGCATAATATTAGTAGTAAAGGAAGTGCTAACCGTTTCATGTAAGAATAATATTATCTGGCTTTCATGGCTGCTTTAATACTCGACGAAGATGAGATTTTATGATGAGTGTGTGAAAAAATGATTGCTCATTTTCATATATACATTGATTGCACGTTTTTGTATGATTATATTTAGCAACAATCGTTGCTTTATTCTGTATTAGAGTCTAGTTTGATACCGATTTGCATTTATGATAAGAAATATTTCTAAATGTTTGATATTGAGTTGAAATCATGAAAGCTCCGCTCACCTCAAGATTCCTTGCAGAATATTGATAAGAATAATATATTACATATCTTGTTACTCCATAAACCCATGTCCAAGAATCTAGCCAGAAAGTTGCCGAGTTTTGAAAAACGGTTTATTGCTAGAAAGTTTCGAGGTTTCGAGATTTTTCTTCCGTATAACATGTACTTGTGTAAAAACATTGTTACTATCTGCTTTAAACAGGCGTGCTCTCTGTTTATACAGAAATATTCGATGAGTAATCTCAATCCTCCGCCTCTTTCCCTCCTTTGCTTCCTAACTTTCTTACTATCTCGCTCGTTACCAAACCCTCCTAAAGTTAGTGAGTTGTCTGAAATCAGGGAAAATTACTGTTGTTGAAATTCTGTTACATTTTTCTTAAAGGAGACAAGCCTTTGTCACAAGCCGTAATCTAATCAACAGCCAACAATATTTTCGAAATTTTGTTACGCGAATTAAGAAATGACCTTTTACTGGATTCCATAGTTTTAAAAAATTGCTTGTTTGCGTAGGAAATTCGAATTAAAAGTATTAAATAAATAATGACTGAGAAAAAAAACTGGCTTTGAAAATAAAAAAAAACGGTAAAATTGCGTTGGCGAATATTTTTGATGGTTAATTTTAGAAATTACTCATTACCAGATAATTATCGAATTCGATACTAGGTGATATAATGTACATGTAAATATAATTGTATCATGAACGGATCTGAACGGATCAGGCCGATAAAGATTTTTAGCGATGCGATTGTGAGTGAGTGTGCCATTTTCGTTATTTTACTTTTTTTCATTGTTTTTCTCTCTTTCGAATCTACTATATTGAAGGAAATCAGGCCAAAATATTGCCATATAACAAAAGTCATTACTTTAATGATGAATAAATTGTTCCGGTGAACAAAAATGATTCAGCCTATAATCGTAACAATTCATTCATCATGAAAATGATGACTTTTGCTAAATGACAATATTTTTGTCTGATTTCTTTCAAAATAGTAGATTCGAAATCGAGAAAAACAATGAAAAGAAAGAAAGAAAACGAAAATGGCCGAATCGCTCACAATCGCTCGCTCAAAGTCTTGATCGGCCTGATCCGTTCAGATCCAGTCACACCTTTCACGATACAATTATTTAAACATGTACGATACAGCAAATAATGATCATTGCCATTCTCGTTTTCATGGTATACGCAAACGGAAAGCGCATCATTAATGATATGTTTGCTTCTCGACTGATATTCAGAAATAAATTGAATTATTTATAATAGATAGTTTTATGCTTGTTGTGAACAATATTTAATGTATAGAACAAATTAATATTTATCAAGTCGATAATGTAGTGAATGTTTTCTATTCGATGTCTCAGAAACAGCCATTGGAACCTATCAAGATATTATTGTTGATACAATAACATCCTCCATTGTTCATGTAGGTTCCAGTAGGGCACACAGGATCTAAAATAAAAATAGAGGCCATAGAATACTTGCTTTTTAGATATGATACAATTTATATATAATGACTCAGTGGAAAACGTACTGGGAATATCGTTACACCCTGTGGAGAGCATTAAAATATTATTGTTGATGCAATGGCATGCTCCATTGTTCATGTAGGCTCCAATAGGGCACAGCGGATCTAAATATAAATGGGGGGTTTTAGGATACGTGCTTTTCAGATATAATGCAATATAAATAACGACGAAGTGAAAAACTTACTGGGTATATTGTAACACCCTGTTGAGCGCATCAACATATTAGTGTCGATGCAATGGCATGTTCCATAGCTCATGTAGGCTCCAACAGGGCAAACATGATCTAAAATAAAAATAATGGCTATGGAATACTCGTTTTCCAGATATAATAAAACCAGTATTTGTCCCACTGGACAATGTAAAGGCGATTTTGGGCCTTCCAGACGTTAAAGGGACCGACACCTTTGTCAACGGTCTCTTCAACGGTTTACGCTCTCTCGTTCTTAGAGAACAAAGAAATAGTGTGCGCGATGAAGAGACCATTGAGAGAGGTAACGCTCCCTTTAAAACGGGAAAAAAAAATTATACCTCCGCACGGCTGTCCTTTGTTGACCAGACTTCCATCGCTACAGACACAACCGAGAGCGTTATCGTAGACCGAACCAGGCGGACAGCTCTCTGATGTGTTCATTTTAATATATTAATCATATTATAGTCAATGACATGTAGAGCTTAGCAACGGTTCAGATTTTCGATTTTGGAGGCTCTAAAGGATATGCATATGTATCTAAAATTTCTTACAGTACCTTGGCACGAGTATCCATCATTTATCGTAAATCCATTATGACAAACACAACCTTTAGCGTTATAGTAGATCGTACCAGGCGGGCAGTTATCTTATATGTGATTGTTATAATTCTTTTTTTTTTCTCTATAATTGAAGATCTTCTGTGTAACTAGAAAATCATCGATCCACACATAAGTTTATACAATAAACTCTTTTTTGCTCTGTGAAATCGAAGGACTATCACATTTTGGTCTCACTAATTTGAAAATATGAACTCACGGCACACTCCATCAAATGCGGCAGCGCCATTGTAGCATATACATCCACGATCATAGTCGAAGACTGTATCGCCAATGCAGACAACTGTAACAAGAACATTTATTGTCTTGTTCTGTCACGTGTTCTATCATTTCTCGAGAAATTGTGTTTTGAAAAAAAAACACTTACTGCATTTGCCGTTAAAATAATTCTCATTTTCCCCTGAACAAACACATTCGCCATTGACCATTATCATTCCAGCCTTGCACGGTACTGAAGACATTCATTATTTAGAGCGTTTTGCACTACTCGAGAACACCGGACCGGAACACAGAACCAGTCCAAAAGGGGGGCGAAAAAATATACACGAAATGAAAAGAATATATATATATATATATATATATATATATATATATATATATATATATATATATATATATATATCCAATATCTTGATTTAAAAAAAAAACTTTTATACTATACTGTTGGTCTGGTGTTCTAGAGTTTTGCCGAGCATTTTATAGTCAAGGACATGTAGCGCATAGCATCGGTGCAGATTTTTAATTTTGGATCCTCTAAACGATATGCATATCTTTAAAATATCTTGCAGTACCTTCGCACGTCTCTCCATTGTTTGCCAGACGTCCATCGTTACAAACACAGCCGCGAACGTTATCGTAGATCGAACCAGACGGGCAGTTATCTGATATACTATCGTTGAAGGGAGCGTAACCTCACTCAATGGTCTCTTCGAAGCGCAATGCTCTCTAGTTGTTAGAGAACAGATAAATATTAGGTTGATGCATAAGTTTCTTTACAAAATTAAGTTCGAACATATTTATCTGCCACAAATCGTACAAGCGTCGGGTCAACTTTGAAGTTTGTCCCTACTGCAGTGATAGTCTTGCGCTAGTTATCGGGCAACTTGTAGATCCACTAATGAAGGAAGAGTTGGGCTGGGACTTTAAGAAGTTGGTCAACACCTTCTCGACTTTGGCTCAGTCATCGAAGTGCTGCCCTTTAAGGAAGTGATATAGGGCCGAAACCAGATGACAGTCGGAGTGGGCAAGGTTGGGGGAATACAGTTGTCCGCCAGTTAAGCCTTAGTAAATTTTGCAATGTGTGGTCTTGAGTTGTCATGTTGAAAATAGATTTCGGCTTGTTTCCCACGTATGGATTCGAGATGGGCCTTCAACTTTCTCAGTTGAGTAATATTTACTTGTGCGGTTATAGTCTGCCCTTGGGGTAACAGCTCCCTATATTCAACTCTTTTACGTTCCACCAATCCGAAAGCACTATTTTCGTGGGTGTGACGATAGGGTTTATGCTCGTCTGGTGGCGCCTCACCTGTATCAAGCTACTGACGATTACGCTCATCATTGTCGTAGAGGACCCATCTTTCATCCCTAGTGATGACAAGCTCGAGTCAATCGAATTGACGTAGCGGGCCAGAAGAGACACTGCTGCATGGACCCTGGCGTCACGGTGGTGAATTTGATCGGGGAAGAACACATGAGCATTCTCAGCCGGACGACCAGATGTACCGACGAGAAAATAACACTAGGTTGGAGGAGGAAGTGTCCCTCGATCATCGACAGTAGAGGCCCTAGCGATAAACAACAAGAGAAATATGGGGGCTAAAGTGTTGTAAAGGAACTTATCCGCTATTCTCGGTCGTGTTCACCCTTCCGTCTCTACCTCTGCTTCTACGATGTCTATACTCCTTCTACGACGCCTCTACTCTCAACTACGGATAATTTGTGAATGGGAGGAGGATAGGATTTGTGAGTTTCATAAACTTTCTTTGTAGTCTAAAACTTAACCTATATTTAAACATGCATGTTCATAGTTTCTTGACATTGTCATTACTTTTGATATTGATTTTATTTTATTGTGCATGATATTTTGATTTTGTACATGATCATTCTTTTATTTTCGTGCATGTCATTTGTTGATTAGTTGAGATGAGTATGTATTAGATACATACTCTAACTATTATACAATAATTTTGATAACAATACTCAGTGGTGGTTCTACTGAAGATGGCCAACACCACTGAGTAGGGTTCCGCTGTCTAGAACCCCTGGCCGAAACAGCGGGGCCTTAACTAGTTTTATATTGCATGTTATAATATTACTAGAGTACGTTTGCATGCTTTGATATATTGTACTTCACATTAATTATGCATCAACCTAATAGTGTGCGCAATGAAGAGGTCATTGAGTGAGGTTGCGCTCCCTTTAATATTCCATTATGTCTGATTCCTTGTATTTTTTTTTCTGTTTAGCGAGTGGACGGAATGGAATTAATAAAAATGGGCGTTATATAATACATGTTTTCATAAATAAGAAAATATGCATCATGGCTCATTGTCAGTAGAAAACATACTGGGAATAGCGTAACACCCTGTGGAGGGCATTAAAATATTAGTGTTGATGCAATAGCATGATCCATTGTTAGTGTAGGTTCCAGTAGGACACACAGGATCTAAAATATGAGTAGAAGTTGTAGAATACTTGCTTTTTTAGTATTAATACAGTATATAATGACTTAGTGGAAACTTACTGGGAATATCGTAACACCCTGTGGAGGGCATTAAAGTATTAGTGTTGATGCAATAGCATGATCCATTGTTCATGTAGGTTCCAGTAGGACACACAGGATCTAAAATATGAGTAGAAGTTGTAGAATACTTGCTTTTTTAGTATTAATACAGTATATAATGACTTAGTGGAAACTTACTGGGAATATCGTAACACCCTGTGGAAGGCATTAAAATATTAGTGTTGATGCAATAGCATGATCCATTGTTAATGTAGGTTCCAGTAGGACACACAGGATCTAAAATATGAGTAGAAGTTGTAGAATACTTGCTTTTTTAGTATTAATACAGTATATAATGACTTAGTGGAAACTTACTGGGAATATCGTAACACCCTGTGGAGGGCATTAAAATATTAGTGTTGATGCAATAGCATGATCCATTGTTCATGTAGGCTCCAATAGGGCACACAGGATCTATAATAGATTTATTTATTTTTAGTTTTTATTTATTTGATATACCCGTGACAGGTGCAACAACAAATACAGAAACGTTAAGAGAAATAATAATAATAATATAATAAAAATAGAGGTTAAAGAATACTTGCTTTTTAGGTGGTGTTACATTTTGCAAAACGTGCGCACGCCGTAACGACGGAGACGCGGCGGAAGGGGTTACGCCGTGCGCACGTTGTGAAAATGTAACACCACCTTAGATATAATACAATATATAATGACTTAATGGAAAACTTACTGGGTATATCGTAACACCCTGTGGAGGGCATTAAAATATTAGTGTTGATGCAATAGCATGCTCCATTGTTCATGTAGGCTCCAGTAGGGCACATAGGATCTAAAATAAAATTCCGTCAAAACGAAAAAAAGTGAAACATTTGTCAAAAATTTTGAAAAATTAAGCAAGCCCATTGATGCTCAAATACCCTATTATCTGATAAAAAAACTACTAGCATCCGCGTTTAGATATCATGATTCAAAATTTTCAAAACCTTTTTGTCAAAAATACTTTTTTTCATTTTGACGGTAGAGGTTAAAGAACTCTTGCTTTTTTTTAGATATACAGTAGCGCCGGAAAGTCAGTGCCAACTTTTGTTCTTGTTATCTTTTGTGAACCAAGCGTGCTATGGGCCCGCTTTCGCGAGTTCTTATGGGAAATTAATCGAGGAATTCGGCCCTAATTTTGCGGATTCTTGAAAATTTCTCATTATTGCGTAATGATGACGCAATCGAAGCCCACTGAAAAATCATAACTCCGAGGAAAATTTTTCCAGCCAACAGTTCTTCTATTATAGATGTGCCATAAGTCTTTTTGAATTTGGCGGTACAACTTCAAATTGAATTATCTCAGTTTAACGACGACATTGAGGAGGAATTTATTCGTTATGGTCGATGACTCCTCCTTGCTATAATCCAGCCACAACATGGGCTCACTACTTTTAGAAAGACCTGGGTTATTGTGCATACTGTGAGGCCACCCACGTTTCGATATCTTCTTAGTTCTTAAACTTTTCATTTACTAAAGCAAGTTGGACGCATTAACTAAAGTAAAGACAAGAGAGAGTAAGGTCCGGAGAGTAAGGTGGCACAGGTAGTGTGCGCCTGAAAAATATGGCTGTCTTAATATAACGTGTTTTACTGAGACAGTACGAGCGGAGCCGTGAAGAAGAAACATTTGACAGCGCTGTGGACGCGGCGATATGAGCTATGACTTCAAATCTTGTATTTATTTACAATTGTGGTCCCCGATTATATCAGTGATCTCAACTGCACGCATGCAATACATTGACCAATTTCACACTTCTTTTAAACTGGAGTATCTAAATTTCCAGATGTTTTCAGGTTTAATGATCGGTCCTGGTTTATCTCGTTTCCAAATTCAATGGCTATAATGCGAACTGCAATTGAGAATGACCCATCTCACCAACCAAGTGACCAGATTGTAAACTCAGGCGCTTGTTGTTTTTAGAAAAATAAAAGAGATAGCGGCTCAATCCGCGATTTTAATCAAATTCCCGCCAAATGACCACTTTTCGTCTAAACAACTTTTTGACTTTTTCAAGATTCCTTAATTCTTGCGACATAGTGGGCGTGGTTGATCCAAGTGTGTCCAACATTTAACGGGTGGTATCAAATGGCTGGCTCTCCTTTAAGACGAGTTGCGCCACTTAAAATTCCGAAGTGGCCATTCCTCTATTCTATAATATAAATTCTGATTTTAAATTTACGTGAGCAATTGGCCAGCGTAGGGTTGGAGGGCACATATGTGGGATACACATAACCTAGTTGTTGATTGATTTTTGTAAAATTCAAGCGAGAGAGGGTGGGGAACAAATTGTACTTCAGAACTAGATTTCTATTTTGGACAAACGGGCGAGGCATACTCATATTTCGAGGGAAGTCTGAATCGAACGTGATATGGTTTATGTAGAGGGGGACACTAGTTAGTGATATGCACCAGTGCAGAGAGCTCCGTTCAAAACGAAGCGAGAAACAAAAGTGCAAACACAGCACTATCAAATTCAAAAAGACTTATGGCACAACCTAATAGTTTTACATCTACGCCTCGACTACTCAGAAAAATTTTTAAAAGTTGCTGCGATTTTTTTAGCCGCAGCAGCCATGATGCAAAATGGCGTGGTTTTGGCGTGGTTTTTTCACATGGTTTTTTTTTAAAATTCTGTATCTTAGCACAGTTGTAAGTTTTTTTTATTGGATGGCTCGCTATATTCGTTTCGACGGTGCCTACCATCCGGAGGTTGCGGCGCTCCAATATTCATGCCGTCACAAGCCGTCGTCATAATCGCAAGAAGAATGCCCGTTGCTACCATCATCCTTCTGCGTGTTAGAGTGCTCACAGTCAGAGTTAGTTCGAAAGGAAATTTGAACAATGAAAAATTCTTATTTTTCGAAGCATGCAACCATGCGATTAAAATAAGAACCAACAACGCTCTGCGTCTAACTTTGAAATAAAATAGAAAATGGAAAATGTACAGAATGTAATTTCTTTCGAAATTAATTTTGGAAATCCTTAGTTCTAGTATGGAATATGAGAGCTTATATGTGCCATAAGTGTAGTTTTATCATTGAATAAGTGTTAGTCACATTTGAAAATGTAAAGAAATGTTGAAGGCAAAATAAAGCAATTAGAGAAAAGAACTATCGATAACAGAACTGGACGATTACACATAGTTCTCTGAGGGTTTAATAAGCTAAATGAGTCATTGCTTATTATTCCATGCATTGTTCAATTGCTCGCTAACCATTGTTTTTCTAACAAATCACAGCCATCGATTAATGGCGCACCAACGGATAATTTAAAACTCTCCGATTTGGAAATGCTGTATCGCAGTCTTTGCTTACGAGATAGCGTGAGAAGAGCGGGGAGTAAAATTAGCCACCTTTCACACGAATATTTAACAGTATTCAAGCGCTAGAGAAAAAATGGCTATGTTATTGTGCGTATAAAATGTACTTGCATAAGAAAATGACAAATGGTGCTAACGAACGGAAGTCACAATCGAGAGTCGATCGAGATGTAGCCTTCTACATCTCGCCCCGCCTCTCGATTGTCTCTCTGCTGCCTCTCCCTAACCCGGCTGACCTTCGCCGCGCGCTATATTATATATAAAAGAGATCGGCATAGTTTCTGAACCATGCAAAACAAGAAAGTCTCTTGTGGGAGTGTATTTTATACGGTCAATAGAGAATGTTTGAAATAAAAAAAAGCTGATGTGTTGGCTATTATGGTACGGTCGGTTCAACTACAATCTTTCCACTCTGTCCTGATTCATAAATAGACAGACGAATCATTCGAATCCCCTCATACATATACGGCTTCTTTCCTAGAACGGCAAGGATCCTCATACAGTCGAAAAAAAACGAATTACTTTCAGTTTCCCTGACAATGCTACATTGAGAGCAGACTCGTACAAAATTGGGAAACGAATAATATGTGTTATTACTAGGAGTGGATTTCATATCGATTTTAAATGTTTAAAGATGGCGTCCCACGAATATTGTCGTGAATAAACTCAAAGTGAGGTCATCTGAAAAAATGACTTATCTGTGTGCTGAGGGTAATTTTGGTCCGATCAAGACCAAATTTTCAGGGTGTATTTGTGATCATAAGCATCATTTTGATCTCAAGAACGAGTCTCTAGCATGTCTGAGAGCTGAGATCTGAGTTTTCAGCCGCCATTTTGCAGCATGTATGGCTGCTGCGGCTAAAAAATCGCAGCAACTTAAAAACAATTTTCTGAGTAGCCGAGGCGTAGATCTCAAACTTATGTATATGATTTTTCAGAAAAAAAAACTGGATTTGCGGCATCATTACCCAACAATGAGAAAATTTCGTGAATTCGCAATACCGTGTCAAACTTATGGAAGAACTGTTGGCTGAAAAAAAATTCCGGTTATGATTTTTCAGTGGGCTTCGATTGCGTCATCATTACGCAATAATGAGAAATTTTCAAGAATCCGCAATATCGGGGCCGAATTCCTCGATAAATTTCCCATAAGGACTCGCGAGAGCGGCCCGATAGCACGCTTTGCTCACAAAATATAACAAAAACAAAAAAATTGGCACTGACGTTCCGGCGCTACTGTAATACAATATATAATGACTTAGTGAAAACTTACTGGGAATATCGTAACACCCTATGGAGGGCATTAAAATATTAGTGTTGATGCAATAGCATGATCCATTGTTAATGTAGGTTCCAGTAGGACACACAGGATCTAAAATATGAGTAGAAGTTGTAGAATGCTTGCTTTTTAGTATTAATACAATATATAATGACTTAGTGAAAACTTACTGGGAATTTCGTAACACCCTGTGGAGGGCATTAAAATATTAGTGTTGATGCAATAGCATGATCCATTGTTAATGTAGGTTCCAGTAGGACACACAGGATCTAAAATGTGAGTAGAAGTTGTAGAATACTTGCTTTTTTATTATTAATACAATATATAATGACTTAGTGAAAACTTACTGGGAATATCGTAACACCCTGTGGAGGGCATTAAAGTATTAGTGTTGATGCAATAGCATGATCCATTGTTAATGTAGGTTCCAGTAGGACACACAGGATCTAAAATATGAGTAGAAGTTGTAGAATACTTGCTTTTTTATTATTAATACAATATATAATGACTTAGTGAAAACTTACTGGGAATATCGTAACACCCTGTGGAGGGCATTAAAGTATTAGTGTTGATGCAATAGCATGATCCATTGTTAATGTAGGTTCCAGTAGGACACACAGGATCTAAAATATGAGTAGAAGTTGTAGAATACTTGCTTTTTTATTATTAATACAATATATAATGACTTAGTGAAAACTTACTGGGAATATCGTAACACCCTGTGGAGGGCATTAAAATATTAGTGTTGATGCAATAGCATGATCCATTGTTAATGTAGGTTCCAGTAGGACACACAGGATCTAAAATATGAGTAGAAGTTGTAGAATACTTGCTTTTTTAGTATTAATACAATATATAATGACTTAGTGAAAACTTACTGGGAATATCGTAACACCCTGTGGAGGGCATTAAAGTATTAGTGTTGATGCAATAGCATGATCCATTGTTAATGTAGGTTCCAGTAGGACACACAGGATCTAAAATATGAGTAGAAGTTGTAGAATACTTGTTTTTTAGTGTTAATACAATATATATATATAACGTCTCAGTGGAAAACTTACTGGGTATATCGTAACACCCTGTGGAGGGCATTAAAATATTAGTGCTGATGCAAAAGCATGCTCCATTGTTCATGTAGGCTCCAATAGGGCACACGACTGTAGCTAAAAACTATATTTTTAAAACAAGCCTTCAGTTGAATTTTCTTACGTGGAACAGGAGGGCTCAAGGAGCAAGGAGCATTGCTATTCTCTCGGTAGTAGCCTTGCTGACAATCACATACATTACCATTTAGCACTTCGAAAGGTCCAACGCAGTAGACTGTAGCTGAAAAGTATAATTTTAATAGAATTTTTCATTTTGATTTTCTCACGTGGAACAGGAGGGCTCAAAGTGCAAGGAGCATTGGTATTCTCTCGGTAGTACCCTTGCTGACAATCACATACATTACCATTTAGCACTTCGAAAGGTCCAACGCAGTAGACTGTAGCTGAAAAGTATAATTTTAATAGAATTTTTCATTTTGATTTTCTCACGTGGAACAGGAGGGCTCAAAGTGCAAGGAGCATTGGTATTCTCTCGGTAGTACCCTTGCTGACAATCACATACATTACCATTTAGCACTTCGAAAGGTCCAACGCAGTAGACTGTAGCTGAAAAGTATAATTTGAAAACAAGTTTTCATTTCGATTTTCTTACGTGGAAGAGGAGGGCTCAAGGTGCAAGGAGCATTGCTATTCTCTCGGTAGTAGCCTTGCTGACAATCACATACATTGCCATTTAGCACTTCGAAAGGCCCAACGCAGTAGACTGTAGCTGAAAAGTAAAATTTGAAAACAAGTTTTCATTTCGATTTTCTTACGTGGAAGAGGAGGGCTCAAGGTGCAAGGAGCATTGCTATTCTCTCGGTAGTAGCCTTGCTGACAATCACATACATTGCCATTTAGCACTTCGAAAGGCCCAACGCAATAGACTGTGGCTGAAAAGTATAAGTTGAAAAAAAACTTTTCATTTTGATTTTCTTACGTGGAACAGGAGGGCTCAAGGTGCAAGGAGCATTGCTATTCTCTCGGTAGTAGCCTTGCTGACAATCACATACATTACCATTTAGCACTTCGAAAGGTCCAACGCAGTAGACTGTAGCTGAAAAGTGTAATTTGAAAACAAGTTTTCATTTTGATTTTCTTACGTGGAACAGGAGGGCTCAAGAAGCAAGGAGCATTGCTATTCTCTCGGTAGTAGCCTTGCTGACAATCACATACATTACCATTTAGCACTTCGAAAGGTCCAACGCAGTAGACTGTAGCTGAAAAGTATAATTTTAATAGAATTTTTCATTTTGATTTTCTCACGTGGAACAGGAGGGCTCAAAGTGCAAGGAGCATTGGTATTCTCTCGGTAGTAGCCTTGCTGACAATCACATACATTGCCATTTAGCACTTCGAAAGGTCCAACGCAGTAGACTGTAGCTGAAAAGTATAATTTGAAAACAAGTTTTCATTTTGATTTTCTTACGTGGAACAGGAGGGCTCAAGGCGCAAGGAGCATTGCTATTCTCTCGGTAGTAGCCTTGCTGACAATCACATACATTGCCATTTAGCAATTCGAAAGGTCCAACGCAGTAGACTGTAGCTGAAAAGTATAATTTGAAAACAAGTTTTCATTTCGATTTTCTTACGTGGAACAGGAGGGCTCAAGGTGCATGGAGCATTGCTATTCTCTCGGTAGTAGCCTTGCTGACAATCACATACATTACCATTTAGCACTTCGAAAGGTCCAACGCAGTAGACTGTATCTGAAAAGTATAATTTGAAAACAAGTTTTCAATTGATTTTCTTACGTGGAACAGGAGGGCTCAAGGTGCAAGGAGCATTGCTATTCTCTCGGTAGTAGCCTTGCTGACAATCACATACATTACCATTTAGCACTTCGAAAGGTCCAACGCAGTAGACTGTAGCTGAAAAGTGTAATTTGAAAACAAGTTTTAATTTTGATTTTCTTACGTGGAACAGGAGGGCTCAAGGTGCAAGGAGCATTGCTATTCTCTCGGTAGTAGCCTTGCTGACAATCACATACATTACCATTTAGCACTTCGAAAGGTCCAACGCAGTAGACTGTAGCTGAAAAGTGTAATTTGAAAACAAGTTTTCATTTTGATTTTCTTACGTGGAACAGGAGGGCTCAAGCTGCAAGGAGCATTGCTATTCCATCGGTAGTAGCCTTGCTGACAATCACATACATTACCATTTAGCACTTCGAAAGGTCCAACGCAGTAGACTGTAGCTAAAAAGTGTAATTTGAAAACAAGTTTTCATTTTGATTTTCTTACGTGGAGCAGGAGGGCTCAAGGAGCAAGGAGCATTGCTATTCTCTCGGTAGTAGCCTTGCTGACAATCACATACATTACCATTTAGCACTTCGAAAGGTCCAACGCAGTAGACTGTAGCTGAAAAGTATAATTTTAATAGAATTTTTCATTTTGATTTTCTCACGTGGAACAGGAGGGCTCAAAGTGCAAGGAGCATTGCTATTCTCTCGGTAGTACCCTTGCTGACAATCACATACATTACCATTTAGCACTTCGAAAGGTCCAACGCAGTAGACTGTAGCTGAAAAGTATAATTTGAAAACAAGTTTTCATTTCGATTTTCTTACGTGGAAGAGGAGGGCTCAAGGTGCAAGGAGCATTGCTATTCTCTCGGTAGTAGCCTTGCTGACAATCACATACATTGCCATTTAGCACTTCGAAAGGCCCAACGCAATAGACTGTGGCTGAAAAGTATAAGTTGAAAAAAAACTTTTCATTTTGATTTTCTTACGTGGAACAGGAGGGCTCAAGGTGCAAGGAGCATTGCTATTCTCTCGGTAGTAGCCTTGCTGACAATCACATACATTACCATTTAGCACTTCGAAAGGTCCAACGCAGTAGACTGTAGCTGAAAAGTGTAATTTGAAAACAAGTTTTCATTTTGATTTTCTTACGTGGAACAGGAGGGCTCAAGGTGCAAGGAGCATTGCTATTCTCTCGGTAGTAGCCTTGCTGACAATCACATACATTACCATTTAGCACTTCGAAAGGTCCAACGCAGTAGACTGTAGCTGAAAAGTAAAATTTGAAAACAAGTTTTCATTTTGATTTTCTTACGTGGAACAGGAGGGCTCAAGCTGCAAGGAGCATTGCTATTCCCTCGGTAGTAGCCTTGCTGACAATCACATACATTACCATTTAGCACTTCGAAAGGTCCAACACAGAAGACTGTAGCTGAAAAATATAATTTAAAATGCATTTTTGCATTTTGTCTTTCTTACGTGGAACAGGGGGAGGGTTCAAGGTACAAGGAGCTCCTACGGAGTCTCGGTAGTATCCTGACTGACATTCACAAACATAGCCATTCAGCACTTCGAAAGGTCCGACACATTCAACTTTAGCTGAAAAATATAATTTTAAATAAAGTTTTCGATTTGATTTTCCTACGTGAAACTGGAGGGATCAAGGTACAAGGAGCTCCGTCAAGCTCTCGGTAGTAGCCCGGCTGACATTTGCATTCATTACCATTCGGCACTTCGAAGGGTCCAACACATACGATTGAAGCTGATATTGTATAATTTAAATGATAATTTCATTTGCTTTTCTTACGTGGAACAGGAGGAGGGTTCAAGGTACAAGGAGCTCCTACGGACTCTCGGTAGTATCCTGACTGACATTCACAAACATAGCCATTCAGCACTTCGAAAGGTCCGACACATTCAACTTTAGCTGAAAAAATATCATTTTAAATAAAGTTTTCGATTTGATTTTCCTACGTGAAACTGGAGGGATCAAGGTACAAGGAGCTCCGTCAAGCTCTCGGTAGTAGCCCGGCTGACATTTGCATTCATTACTATACGGCACTTCGAAGGGTCCAACACATACGATTGAAGCTGATATTGTATAATTTAAAAGATAATTTCATTTGCTTTTCTTACGTGGAACAGGAGGAGGGTTCAAGGTACAAGGAGCTCCTACGGAGTCTCGGTAGTATCCTGACTGACATTCACAAACATAGCCATTCAGCACTTCGAAAGGTCCGACACATTCAACTTTAGCTGAAAAATATCATTTTAAATGAAGTTTTCGATTTGATTTTCCTACGTGAAACTGGAGGGATCAAGGTACAAGGAGCTCCGTCAAGCTCTCGGTAGTAGCCCGGCTGACATTTGCATTCATTACCATTCGGCACTTCGAAGGGTCCAACACATACGATTGAAGCTGATATTGTATAATTTAAATGATAATTTCATTTGCTTTTCTTACGTGGAACAGGAGGAGGGTTCAAGGTACAAGGAGCTCCTACGGACTCTCGGTAGTATCTTGACTGACATTCACAAACATAGCCATTCAGCACTTCGAAAGGTCCGACACATTCAACTTTAGCTAAAAATATCATTTTAAATAAAGTTTTCGATTTGATTTTCCTACGTGAAACTGGAGGGATCAAGGTACAAGGAGCTCCGTCAAGCTCTCGGTAGTAGCCCGGCTGACATTTGCATTCATTACCATTCGGCACTTCGAAGGGTCCAACACATACGATTGAAGCTGATATTGTATAATTTAAATGATAATTTCATTTGCTTTTCTTACGTGGAACAGGAGGAGGGTTCAAGGTACAAGGAGCTCCTACGGACTCTCGGTAGTATCTTGACTGACATTCACAAACATAGCCATTCAGCACTTCGAAAGGTCCGACACATTCAACTTTAGCTAAAAATATCATTTTAAATAAAGTTTTCGATTTGATTTTCCTACGTGAAACTGGAGGGATCAAGGTACAAGGAGCTCCGTCAAGCTCTCGGTAGTAGCCCGGCTGACATTTGCATTCATTACCATTCGGCACTTCGAAGGGTCCAACACATACGATTGAAGCTGATATTGTATAATTTAAATGATAATTTCATTTGCTTTTCTTACGTGGAACAGGAGGAGGGTTCAAGGTACAAGGAGCTCCTACGGAGTCTCGGTAGTATCCTGACTGACATTCACAAACATAGCCATTCAGCACTTCGAAAGGTCCGACACATTCAACTTTAGCTGAAAAATATCATTTTAAATGAAGTTTTCGATTTGATTTTCCTACGTGAAACTGGAGGGATCAAGGTACAAGGAGCTCCGTCAAGCTCTCGGTAGTAGCCCGGCTGACATTTGCATTCATTACCATTCGGCACTTCGAAGGGTCCAACACATACGATTGAAGCTGATATTGTATAATTTAAATGATAATTTCATTTGCTTTTCTTACGTTGAACAGGAGGAGGGTTCAAGGTACAAGGAGCTCCTACGGAGTCTCGGTAGTATCCTGACTGACATTCACAAACATAGCCATTCAGCACTTCGAAAGGTCCGACACATTCAACTTTAGCTGAAAAATATCATTTTAAATGAAGTTTTCGATTTGATTTTCCTACGTGAAACTGGAGGGATCAAGGTACAAGGAACTCCGTCAAGCTCTCGGTAGTAGCACGGCTGACATTTGCATTCATTACCATTCGGCACTTCGAAGGGTCCAACACATACGATTGAAGCTGATATTGTATAATTTAAATGATAATTTCATTTGCTTTTCTTACGTGGAACAGGAGGAGGGTTCAAGGTACAAGGAGCTCCTACGGACTCTCGGTAGTATCCTGACTGACATTCACAAACATAGCCATTCAGCACTTCGAAAGGTCCGACACATTCAACTTTAGCTGAAAAATATCATTTTAAATGAAGTTTTCGATTTGATTTTCCTACGTGAAACTGGAGGGATCAAGGTACAAGGAGCTCCGTCAAGCTCTCGGTAGTAGCCCGGCTGACATTTGCATTCATTACCATTCGGCACTTCGAAGGGTCCAACACATACGATTGAAGCTGATATTGTATAATTTAAATGATAATTTCATTTGCTTTTCTTACGTGGAACAGGAGGAGGGTTCAAGGTACAAGGAGCTCCTACGGAGTCTCGGTAGTATCCTGACTGACATTCACAAACATAGCCATTCAGCACTTCGAAAGGTCCGACACATTCAACTTTAGCTGAAAAAATATCATTTTAAATAAAGTTTTCGATTTGATTTTCCTACGTGAAACTGGAGGGATCAAGGTACAAGGAGCTCCGTCAAGCTCTCGGTAGTAGCCCGGCTGACATTTGCATTCATTACCATTCGGCACTTCGAAGGGTCCAACACATACGATTGAAGCTGATATTGTATAATTTAAATGATAATTTCATTTGCTTTTCTTACGTGGAACAGGAGGAGGGTTCAAGGTACAAGGAGCTCCTACGGAGTCTCGGTAGTATCCTGACTGACATTCACAAACATAGCCATTCAGCACTTCGAAAGGTCCGACACATTCAACTTTAGCTGAAAAATATCATTTTAAATGAAGTTTTCGATTTGATTTTCCTACGTGAAACTGGAGGGATCAAGGTACAAGGAGCTCCGTCAAGCTCTCGGTAGTAGCCCGGCTGACATTTGCATTCATTACCATTCGGCACTTCGAAGGGTCCAACACATACGATTGAAGCTGATATTGTATAATTTAAATGATAATTTCATTTGCTTTTCTTACGTTGAACAGGAGGAGGGTTCAAGGTACAAGGAGCTCCTACGGAGTCTCGGTAGTATCCTGACTGACATTCACAAACATAGCCATTCAGCACTTCGAAAGGTCCGACACATTCAACTTTAGCTGAAAAAATATCATTTTAAATAAAGTTTTCGATTCACAAACATAGATTCAGCACTTCGAAAGGTCCGACACATTACTTTAGCTGAAAGTTTTCTGATTTTCCTACGTGAAACTGGAGGGATCAAGGTACAAGGAGCTCCGTCAAGCTCTCGGTAGTAGCCCGGCTGACATTTGCATTCATTACCATTCGGCACTTCGAAGGGTCCAACACATACGATTGAAGCTGATATTGTATAATTTAAATGATAATTTCATTTGCTTTTCTTACGTGGAACAGGAGGAGGGTTCAAGGTACAAGGAGCTCCTACGGAGTCTCGGTAGTATCCTGACTGACATTCACAAACATAGCCATTCAGCACTTCGAAAGGTCCGACACATTCAACTTTAGCTGAACAAATATCATTTTAAATAAAGTTTTCGATTTGATTTTCCTACGTGAAACTGGAGGGATCAAGGTACAAGGAGCTCCGTCAAGCTCTCGGTAGTAGCCCGGCTGACATTTGCATTCATTACCATTCGGCACTTCGAAGGGTCCAACACATACGATTGAAGCTGATATTGTATAATTTAAATGATAATTTCATTTGCTTTTCTTACGTGGAACAGGAGGAGGGTTCAAGGTACAAGGAGCTCCTACGGAGTCTCGGTAGTATCCTGACTGACATTCACAAACATAGCCATTCAGCACTTCGAAAGGTCCGACACATTCAACTTTAGCTGAAAAAATATCATTTTAAATAAAGTTTTCGATTTGATTTTCCTACGTGAAACTGGAGGGATCAAGGTACAAGGAGCTCCGTCAAGCTCTCGGTAGTAGCCCGGCTGACATTTGCATTCATTACTATTCGGCACTTCGAAGGGTCCAACACATACGATTGAAGCTGATATTGTATAATTTAAATGATAATTTCATTTGCTTTTCTTACGTGGAACAGGAGGAGGGTTCAAGGAACAAGGAGCTCCTACGGAGTCTCGGTAGTATCCTGACTGACATTCACAAACATAGCCATTCAGCACTTCGAAAGGTCCGACACATTCAACTTTAGCTGAAAAATATCATTTTAGATGAAGTTTTCGATTTGATTTTCCTACGTGAAACTGGAGGGATCAAGGTACAAGGAGCTCCGTCAAGCTCTCGGTAGTAGCCCGGCTGACATTTGCATTCATTACCATTCGGCACTTCGAAGGGTCCAACACATACGATTGAAGCTGATATTGTATAATTTAAATGATAATTTCATTTGCTTTTCTTACGTGGAACAGGAGGAGGGTTCAAGGTACAAGGAGCTCCTACGGACTCTCGGTAGTATCCTGACTGACATTCACAAACATATCCATTCAGCACTTCGAAAGGTCCGACACATTCGACTTTGGCTGAAAAATATCATTTTAAATGAAGTTTTCGATTTGATTTTCCTACGTGAAACTGGAGGGATCAAGGTACAAGGAGCTCCGTCAAGCTCTCGGTAGTAGCCCGGCTGACATTTGCATTCATTACCATTCGGCACTTCGAAGGGTCCAACACATACGATTGAAGCTGATATTGTATAATTTAAATGATAATTTCATTTGCTTTTCTTACGTGGAACAGGAGGAGGGTTCAAGGTACAAGGAGCTCCTACGGAGTCTCGGTAGTATCCTGACTGACATTCACAAACATAGCCATTCAGCACTTCGAAAGGTCCGACACATTCGATTCTTGCTGAGAAGTGTAATGTTTAAAAAAATTGAAATATTATTACGCCATTTATTAATTAATTAATATTTATCATTTCTTACAGAGAGATTATTTATTGTGCAAGTACATAGAGAGATTTGAATATGAAATAAATTATGAAAAAAAATTGTTCAAATTACTCACGTGAAGTTGGCGGAATGAGTGTACATTCAGCGTTGTCGACAATTCTTTGATAGCCGTCAAGACAAGCACATCCGTTGATTGTGGCAACTTCGAATTGTCCAGTGCATGTCACAGTAGCTAAAGTATATTTGCATAATATGAAACATTTGCGATTTCTTACCTGGATTCGCCTTGATCAAAGTGCAAGATCCATTAACGTGTAATCTCTCATAACCATGCATGCATTGGCAAACACCATCAGCGAAACTCTCGAACCTACCATCACACGCTGCAAAAAGTAGTTTTCGTATTAAAATATTTATTGTTGGTCCTATTAAAATTCACCGTTGATATGCAGACATGGCGCTCCCTTTCGTGACCTCCTGTATCCTTCCTGGCATATGCACTCACTCTTATTGAGAAACTCATTCTGACCGGTGCATGCGACAGGACCTTCAAATATTCATGATCGGTCACCCCATAGTCTTTGTCGTGTGTTGCCAAAGTTGTAAGAACGCTGTTTATGCTCCCTCTAAAACGTGATTTGCCATTTTGAAAATATTCTTCATGGATCAAAACATTTGGTGATATATTATCATCATTTTAAAGTCACCTTACCAGGGATCGGTTCGCAGTCTGTTGTAGCATCCCTCCTGTAATACCCGGTTCGACATTGGCATTCTTCACCGACGAGCATCTCGAATTTTCCATTGCATTCGCGAACTTCTGATAAGGGGAATGTAAATGGCCATCAGTCGTATATTTAAAATAGGCACATTTACAAGACCTGTGCGCACAACATGAAAAAATTACACTGATTTTGCGTACGTGCAAAGTTACACTGAAATGCACTTTTTTACTTCTTTTTGGTATACTTGTGCACGGTAGGGATTGTGCGGCAAACGAGGTATATTCGTGTTGAGAGGAAAATGTTTGATGGAGTTTAATTAAGTTTCATGACCTACCCGCTGTGGGTGTGCATTCGTCACCGAAGCGAGGCCTAATGTATCCCTCCTGACACACGCAATGCTCCCCATCCTCGCTCTTTTCCTCAAATTGACCAGTGCATTCTGACGTGGCTGAAAAATAATAAATAAAACTTTTATCACTTCTATTTTGTTTCATTCATCGTATATCTTTTTTTCTCTTGAACGAGAGATGCGCCTTCATGTTTTAGATTTCTGCAAAAGTAGGTTGTGTTCTGTCAAATATTAAATCAGTAAGACAAACCTCCATTGGTGCCTCGGTAATGTTACTTTTACCTGTCGTCTATGCCGTCACGGTAACACATGAATTACATACAAGTCCACGTAAATTTGTGAGCGTTTTGGATCCCAAGTGGAAAATCACAGTCAATAAAATTACAGTAAAGTGTTATGGTAAGCTACGTTTGGCTTCATTACTGATCAATGGTTACGCTAGCTTCTTACCGTATCCCATCTGACAAACAGGGTTTGAGATTTAAGACAAAACACACGTCAAAATCTAACGTGTACATAAGCGAAATGTGCCGCTAGTTTGGAGGAAAAATAATAATTTTTCTTTAAAAACGTGAAAAACCTCGAGTAGATCGTGCCCGTTAGCTTACCTGTTATAAGGGTGCACTGTCCAGTTGATTCGGATAGGTCATAGCCCTCCAGACAGACACATCCGCTCCCATTATTGTATTCAAACGGTCCCGTGCAGCTAGAACCAACTAAATGTTATATGTAATTAAAACGATCATTCATTTTAGCCATATCAATGACGCCTAACATATTATCTAACATATTACACATGCCCCAATCTAATTTTACTCTCCGCATTGGCAATACTCTCGCCTGGACAAAGCAAGTGAGAGATTATGGCCAGAGTGGAGAGTTTCAGGTTTGAAGTTGTTCCCGATACGACGATCTCTCATTTGTAGAGTCCGAAGCAATAGTATTTTAAATGAAGAGACTGATCAATTTCACAATGGCATCATTAAATTTCATTGTTTATTGCTTATACGTGCGGAAGTTGGTGAATCACCCTTTCTCACGGATGTCATTTTCCCCTAAATTTCTATATATTTGGAATACGATGATCAAGGATCAAAGACTGATGGCATATCGATAGGAATAATTTTCACTGCTTGATATCGGTGAAAGAGTGTATTCTCTTCCCTTCATTGAGCTTCATCATTTTTATTTTAAAATTTTCAATAATTACTGGTGTATCTTAGCGAGGGAATTTTTTCGGGTATATCAGACAGCATTCAATTAAGCGTACCTGGTACGATGGCGCATGGAGACTTCGGAGCGGGTCGATAATATCCATTACTGCATACACATCTGTCATTGATCCATGATTCGTGTTCCGAACAGTTACCTGAAATCGCTCACAATATTACAAAATAATGTCAATATTATATTATAATATTATAATAATATAATATTAATATTAAAATATTGTCAGAGAATAATGTTACAAAGTGAAGGAAATGCATGACAAACCTTGATGCCGGCGAGTCCGCGAGCGTCCACTTGATCGGGCTTCGCAAACCGTCAAGAGAACGGCAAAAGAAAGTAGAAGAGCAAAGGCTATCCAATTCATGGATTATAATTGGCCATTCGATCATGTCTGCTTATATATTCACACTGAAAATGAGTCGCATGGGAACGATTTGTAATATTCCTTCATAAAATACGTGCGCTATTCGTTCAACAAAATCAATCTATATAGTGTGTTCAAAAGCAATGATTTCTTTGCTCACTTTCGAGAGTTAAATGGGGATGAACTTTATGAAAAGTTGAAATACAGATCAAGAAACAAGCTCTTGTATGCTCTCTGGTCATCATTTTTCTTTTACAATTTTCAATAATTACATCTTTACCGAACACAACATTTATATGCACACCCGAATCGATCGCCCTCTGAGTTTTGTACGAATCGGCCAATTTTTGATCGATAATCTATCTTTTTCCAAAAATTTCCAAAAATATTCTTCAACTCTTTCAATGCGGAAAATTGTTTGAACAGCTTGAAAGAGCAAAGTTGTTTGAAGAAGAGACCTGTGCGCAAGAGTGGATGAAAGGAGAAATAAGGGACAAAATGCTCTCTCAGCTTTAGTGATGCGTCGTTTAATTTGCAATACGTACAAGTCATTGTCAACGTAAACTTTAGATTGTGTTAGGTCCCAAGTGGAAAACGCTGGGTGTCAATAAAAATCATTCTTTGCTGTCGTCTGGTCGGTGTGGCATTGTCATTCATTTAAGGTGTGGCATTGTTATTAGTTGAATAGCATTTCCCTCTTCATGTACCATATTTTCCCTGCTTCCTTCATCTGATTTGCTGATAACTCGGCAGACCTCCATCAAACTAAACTAATTACAGATCTGTTATCTCTCTCATTTGTTATGTTACCATTCACAAGGGAAGTATGGTGCGCCGGTCCCGGACTTCGGAATGGGACATATACCATTCGATACGTCTTTAAAATATAAGACTCCCATGTTGACCATTTTGGCAACGTACCCCTAGGGGCCGAGTAATTTGCATATATCTGACGGTCTTTTTTTAAATAAGATCCCGTCTCTGTGAGATGGAGAGCAAGCAGTGGTGGTCGGATGGATAAGAGGATAGTCTAGATATATTTTGCTCGTAAGTTCAATTCCCACAAAACTTCAACTTCTTTTGCTATTTTTCCATGTATGAAAATCGTACAAAAATCATTTTAATTATCTATTAACAATGTTTTAAATTACTATATGAAAATCACAATAAAAATTACAATTTATATTGGAATGGTGATTATAATGATGATTATAATTATAGTTATAATGATTGTAATGATCATGATCATAATTGATGATAGTTTAAAATGAAAATCGAATTCATTATTTTCAATTATTGTTTTTTGTACATAACATTTTTCACGTGGAGTGGACTGGCGGTCGTTAAAGATTGTATTTTACCTGCTAATATTTTCGTAAATACATTATGAAAGCAATTCGTTCTTGATTATAGAGTAATCTTTCTTGAACCAACGGTAAAAATCAATTATCTCAATTCGATGAGTTCTCGCTATTGATTCATATACATATAACAAGTATCCGTGTGAGAATTTATGCAGCGCCGGATTCGGGTACATATTTTAATGACATATTTGAAGGACTATGTGTGAAGGTCAGGCGTGCCTTGAAAAACGGGTTGAAAATTTACCTTTACCTTCCCAGTAAACTGTGCTATTATTATATTATCAAGAATATTATATTATCAGCGCTATTATCAAGAATGAATCGTTTTCATAATGTATTTACGAACATATTCGCAGGCTTCCATCTTTAACGACCGTCAGTCCATTCCACGTACGGGAAAATGTTACAAAAAACAACAATTGAAAATAATGAATTCGATTTTTTTATAAATTTTTATTTTTAATATCACTATCATATGCTAATGAAAAATATTTTTGGTTGATTTTTTAAATGATTTTTGTAAGATTTTCATACATAAAAAATAGCAAAAGAAGTTGAACTTATGAGGGAATCGAACTTGCGAGCAAAAGATGTCTAGTCAATCGTCTTATCCATACGGCCACCACTGCTTGCTCTTGATATCACAGAGACTGGATCTTATTGATGGGCGAAAAGAGACAGTTAGAAATATGCAAATTACTCGGCCCCCAGGGGTACGTTGCCAAAATCGTTAATATGGGAGTCTTCTATTTTGAAGACCTATCGAATGGTAGATGTCCCATTCCGAAGTCCGGGACCGGCGCACCATACTTCCCTTGTCAGCGTCCCTCGTTGTCCGCATGACTATTTTATGTTTTGCATAAAACTCTTTTAAATATCAAATCAGTGCGGCGAAGGTCAGACGGGTTAGGTGTAAGATTGGAGATGTATTCAAGTATTAGTCGAGAGAGTTCAGGCGCCCGTTGTCTCGGTGTTTACGTAAAGTTTACCATTTTCTTATGTAAGTACATTTTATAAGGACAACAACATCCAGTTATAATGGAGTTTTTCGCAAATCTTGATTAGCGGAGACTGAAAGGCCATCAAGATTTAGATACAAGCACGAAAAGTCGAGGAATAGAAGAAAAAAATGAACTCCGTTGATCGATGAAGGAAAACTGTCATGTGTGAACTTGAAAGGATCCCGAAAAACATTTCTTCAATAAGTTTCCATGACCAACGATCAAGAATATTTAGCTGCCGTAATCAACCGTAACCTTTACCTTCCCCTGTTGACAAACGTTGCTTCCCACTTGAGACTGAACACACTCCTAAACTTACGTGAACATATAATAAGGCAAATACAACGATATTTGACGGCGTAGGCGAATCTGGGAAATTTAAATGTCATTTCCCTCTTCATCTCTATCTTTTTGTCTCTCCTCACTCTCCACCCATCCTATTGCCCTCTCTCTCTACCTCTCTCTCACCTCAATCTAGAACCTTTTTCATAATTTCTATATAATTTTGGTCTACATTTTCAATCTCCTCTGTCTTTTCACGCAGTTTCTCTGAATTATTTCTCTGGCGTTCTCTCACTCAAACACTCACACCTTCTCACTCTCTGTCTCTCCATCCCACATTCTCTCTCTCTCACTAAACCTCACTCTCTATCCCCCTCTTCTTCCCTCTCTGTCTCCTTTTTTTACTGTCATACCCTTGAACACTTATGCCCTTCATCTCTAAAGTGGGAACTTTTTTCCGATTCAAAACGAGACTGTACCGGAGTCTAGATCAACCTTTTCTCCTTCTCATCACATCGAGTATACCGTTTAAATCTCTGCTTCTCCACCCAAAAACTTTCACTTGCTTTCCCTGTTGCCAGAGTGAGGAATCTGAAATATATTGGGGTATTGTTTACAAACAAACCTCGAATTTTTGTACCGAACCTCTAACTTAATATTTATGCGAGTTTCAGTTCAATTCCTTTCATCTTGTAAAATTTCATGCCGATTAGATCTGTAGACTGTGATGCGAATGTGGATAACGGACGATTCTTGGGGATCAGGTAGACAAATTAATGGTGGAATAAAATGCGGAATGAGTTTTTGCTGCCATCTTTCGGAATTCATATTTTGAGGAAAATGATATTCGAGCATTTAAATGGATCTTTTTCCTCTCATGTCACACACTCTCATAACAAAAGCCTTTGATGAAGCGTGTGAGTAGAGAGACAATAGACTGAATTTGAATCACTCTCAATAATTTATCCTGGACTGAGAAGTAAGCGAACTATATTGAGTTTACTGGACCGTTAAGATTCAAATTAACTCTTGGTATTCTCATCTCTTTCTCGCAATGATCCCATCTTTCCGCTTCATTATTGCACTCTACCATGGAATCTTGGTTCAATTTTCCGCAGTATGAGCAAGCATACATCCCGACTTTTATTACAGCCAGGGAATCAAATAGAGTTTCCCTGACAAATTTTGTTTCGTCTCTATTATTCCAAAGATTCGTCCCTTACTCTTTAATCCGTGAGAAATTCATTATCGTTTGCATTATCATCTTAATTTTCTCTTCATTTCGTTTCTTTTTTTTCTTTTTCATACACGTTACATTACAAATCCATGAATACTTATAAATTTATTATTATTATATTTCCTAATATTTATTTTGTGTCCATTTCCGAGCGCATCTTCACTACCATCAATGGAAAACAGTAAACTATACGTAGGAGATTCTGAAATCGATTCATACGCGAATGTGTACATTCCTGTTATGTATATACCCTAATTTCCATATCTAATTATATATACATAATATTTCCATCCTTTGTCTACGAGAAAGAATGTCTGGTCAATCCATTCATTCCATTCCTCTCTAACCCCATCTAGTGGTCACTCCCTAGTCCCCTCTCTCATATCTCGTCTATATAATAAAGCTAGTAGCTTTACTACGTCTTCGTCTTATCTACACCACACTTCGGATATAACAACTGGCGACCACGGTAGGGACCTAACAGTTGAAGCCATTTTTTTATATATAACATGGTATACGCCGCTTGGTCCGATCTACATCCCCAACAATGATTTATTTGGCAAGCATGGTAGAAACTTACATCTTAGTAACGTTTTCGCATATTTCTTCATGCTAGAAAGAAGTTCGTTTTTTAGTTACATATATATTATGCAAACTTATTGATTCCACTACGATTCATTGATCTCTCGTAATTGAGACATCCTTGGTCATTAAATTGTCTTTGAAAAAACTGGATTGACATGCTTTCGACGGTCGATGGGTTTTTTGGATTTAGACATAGATTATTATCTATATAGCGCGATGTGTAGAAAAATAACTCCGAATCCTTGAAGCATTTCGCCACTGCCCTACCATGTGTACCGTGATAAACGAGCAAAATATTAATATGTTTGTTTAGATGATATTGCGATATTGTAATCCAATTTTTATCGATATTGGATCATAAACAACGGAATAGTGATCAATTTTCGAAAAATTACAATTTTCAGCGAATTTAGCACCTGGAAAAGTGGGGTCACCGAGGCAGTTTAGATTCAGTTCTACGTGTGGAATCTGTGTGCGCAATGACTGCTTGGATGTATCAAGGCACGGGGTAATCAGTTTTTCGAAGGTAAAGACAAGATTCGCAGCGAAGCGTGGAGAAGCTGATCGGATTTCTCGTCTATGCTCTTTTCCTTCAATCCCTTCACTGCACACTTCAACTACTACCATATGTGCAGGATGATGTTCAGGTATGATGATTGATTATGTTCGTCTATATCCCGGAGGCTACTGTGACGAAACTAGACGGCAGAATCCTGTGCTTGAGATCGTTATTCCGCACCATAATGCAGCCGCAGCGATGCGAGTCGAGGATCCAATGAGCTATCGACTTCTCCAAGATGTTCTTGTAGCTGTAGTGGTCGAGAAGGCCGTACATCAGTTACAGGGGACCAATTCAGTCTCAATAATTATAGAAATAATTGGTAATTGGATTATATTTGAATATCATTCTTGGGGAGTAAACCAATTAAGAATGAATGAACTAATTATGATTGATCCGAGTGTAGTGATAAGCCTCAATCACGCACTTCATTTTTTCTCATTATTTCTGTAATACTATCTACATACGCCTTCAATCTCCGTTATTTGTTCATGTAGTTTCTCTCACGTA
This sequence comes from Parapristionchus giblindavisi, assembly GCA_943737045.1. Lineage (NCBI taxonomy): Eukaryota > Metazoa > Nematoda > Chromadorea > Rhabditida > Diplogasteridae > Parapristionchus > Parapristionchus giblindavisi. The sequence goes on from CALSFV010000336.1 coordinate 127,598, forward strand.
TCGTTACATTTGCCATACGTGCCTATGCCGTAAACTTCGCAGTTTCGTATGCGCCGTTACGGCGGAGGTTCACGACGGAGGCATCATATAGGGCAAATATAAAGATCATATTTTTTCTCTCTGGCGTTCTCTCTCTCAAACACTCTCACTCTCGCTCTATCTTGCGCTCTCGTTCTCTCCCTATCCGTCTCCCTAACTCGCTCACTCACCCACTCCGTCTCTCTCGCTCTCTCTCTCTCTCTCGCTCCCACTCTCTATTTCTCCATTTTTCTCTCTCTCACTCCCCTCTCTCTGTCTCCCTTATTTCACTGTCATGCTCTTGAACACTTATGCCCTTCATCTCTTAAGTGGGTACTTTTTCACGTTGACCGATCCAATTCAACTGAGTCTAGATCAACCTTTTCTCCTTCTCAACCTATCCAGTATACCATTTAAATCTCTCCACTCCCACCAAACACTTTTAATCGAATTCCATGTTGCCAGAGGGAAGAATTTGAATTATATTGGGGTGTTGTTTACAAACAAACCTCGAATTTTTGTTGTTTTTTTTTCATAGAAGTCTCGAACTTTTGTGAAAATCATTAAACATATTGCTTACGCGAGTTTCTGTTAAATTTCTTTCCTCTTGTAAAATTGCATGGCGATTAGATCTGTAGACTGTGATGCGAATGTGGATAACTGACGATCTTTAGGGATCATGTAAGAAGATTAATTGTGGAAAAGATACGCAATTAGTTTTTGCTCCCATCTTTCGAAATTCACATTTTGAGGAAAACGATATCCAAGCCTTTCCATGGATCGGCTTTTCTCTCATACAATATCATTGTCAAAAGCCTATGAGGAAGCATGTGAGACTCGATAATAGACTAAACTTGAAACTCTCTCAATACTTTATCGTGGAAAGAAGAACAGTGAGAGTACTGGACCGTTAAGATTCAAATTTGGTATCCTCATCTCATCTCTTTCTCGCGATGATCCCATCTTTCCGCTTCATTATTGCACTCAAACTTGGAATCTTGGTTCAATTTTCCGTAGTATGAGCAAGCATGCATCACATATTTCCTAACATTTTTCTTACTTTGTGTCTTTTCTTGGTGTATTTTTGTTGCCTCACGACCATCACTAACAAGGGAAGCACCAAACTATACGGAGGAGATTCAGAAATCGACCAATACGCGCATGTACAGATTGGTGCGGGATGCCTAACGGTAGTTTCAAAAGTTTCCAGGATGATTTACCAGAGCCAATAAAATTGATATTTCGTGAGGACCATGATCTCATGGAATTTATATTTTAAAACGTAGAAAGCTACATTAAAGATGGAGACCTCGGAGTTTTTTTTCTTTCACCACGAAGCACAACTCTGCTGTATTTGGAATTTTAACCAATCAGTGTAGGGAAATGATCTAAAGATATGCAAAATCAGGAATAATGCGAGATAGCACAATTCAATTTAATTCAATTAATTAAAGCATATTTAATAACGTTTGCATACTCAATCGTATGCAAACGATATTGAATCTAATGATTTGTACCTCCATTGTAACGTGAGAGTCCCCATGAGTTAAACGCGACAATATTGACAAAGGTTAATCACCCTTTGAGCGAAGTGATATGCGAGGACTTATCGAAGGTAGAATAACTTTGTTTACCATTCTGTCTTCACAGTTTCTCTTCACAAAAAAATTCCATCTTAAAAATTTTCGTAGATTTCATCATGCTAGAGGTTGCGAGAGGTTCATGTTTGCGGTTAATGCAGTGTTCAGAACTTGGAAAATGCAAGAAAATGCGGAAAATGCTGTTCAGAAGTTCAAGTGGAAAATGCCCGAAAATGCTCGATTTTGGCTCGAAAAAGACACTTTAAAAGCACTTTAAAAGCGTTGAAACTCGTTTTTTTTCTTGGAAAACAACTAAATTAGGTCATTTATAAAGTATGTTACTGAAAGAAATAACGTATGGTCCTTTTTTGAGCAATTTAAGCCGAAAATCAACGAAAATGCAGCGAAAAATTAACCTAACGAGTCCATATTGAAAATTATCACTTATCATCAATAAAATTCGTCAACAACACTCTTTGCGTCCCATAACCGTCTATATTAAACAAAAATACCATTAAAATTTGCTTAAAATCCTCGAAAATGAGCATTTTCAGAGCATTTTCCGGCTGAACTTCTGAACAGCATTTTCCGCATTTTCGTGCATTTTCCAAGTTCTGAACACTGCATTATATCATGACTGTTGTGAATTATGAGGGCAGCTAATATATTTTGTGCAATCTTAGTTTTGATCACATTCAATAGTCTTTGAAAAATATGGATAGACATGAAGTCGATTGTCTATTTGTCTTTTGTAGACGATATCTAAGCGTAGATTAGCATCTATAGAACGTGTTGTGTAGAAAAAATGGACCCCCTATCCTTGAAGAATTTCGCCACTGTCTACCACGTTGTATATCTTGAAGAACGAGCAAATTGCAGACTAAATTGTTTCATGAGACGGACTATTGAAACAAGATTCTTTTCATACGGTTTGCATTTTAGTTTCCCGAATCTCCGCCGATTCATTCTTACAAATTAGCTGCACTTGGACGTGTTTCATTTTTCCTTTCGATACTTTCAATTCTGTCGTACTAAATATCTGGCAATAAATACGCCTTATTCACACGACATGTGGCTTAATATCTTCAGTTTCAGTAACTATGACCAAGGTGAAGAGGCCGGACATACAAGGAATCCGTGGATTAGCCATCGCATCCGTCCTCGGATTTCACCTTCGAGAACAACAGTTCCCCGCTGGATTTGTTGGCGTTGATATGTATTTTATTATAAATACTTGATTTTATTAAAAAATATCTACTAACAGCGAACTTGCTCAATCTACAATTAAATCTACCAAATTGTGGCATGCACAACGGAAAACCGATTCCGGGAAAATTGTGACGTCATTAGCGTAGGCGAACATTTTTTGGAAAACGCGTCAGCCTACGCTAATGTCGTCACATTTTCCTGGAAAACGGTTTTCTCGTTGTTCATACATATGGCCACTGGTTAATTTTTGGAGGCAATGGGGATTTAAAAATGAGATTTTCCAACCATCACGTCCGATATTTTCAGATTTTTCGTGCTCTCCGGATTTTTGATGTCGTCGATTTTAGCACGAGAGCATGCAATAACATTGGTTGGTAAGTATTCTTATTATCAATAGTGGAATTTTCAGTCCCATAAGACCTCATTTTTTTATCTCATTTTCAGTCCTCAAAACCTTCTATATTCGTCGATTCAAGCGAATCGTACCGTTGTATGCGATTCTTCTGATTCTTCTCTTCTTCTCTGTACCTTTAATCTTGATGAAGAGAGATGTAATCAAGTAAGACATCCTTGAAACCCTATTAAATCGTGTGGTGTACAAAAACATGAAATTAGCGGAAACAGGAGTGTAAAGAGAGGAGTATGTCTTATATACGGTATGTGTGCAATATTTTATCTTTTATAGCGATCTATTCAAATAGGCCATGAATTGTTTTTTTTTCAAAGTCGCCCGGCTATCTTAATATAATATAATAGATTGAATTGATTCTGAGTAGACATAGCTGGATCAGCTCCTTGAAACATTGTTAATAAACCGATAAAAAATGGACAATCAATACCCCGGAAGGAGAGGTCTTAGGTTCTTCATCCTCAACGTAGTGCCAACCTGTATCAGCTATCTAAATATACTAGTTAACTTTTAACGTATAACGTTTCTCGATATTTCATCTCAATTTTTACCTTTCAAGGCATGCTTCAGATTCATTGTTGATGTCGTATGGGCTGCATTCTTCTCTACGAACATTCACTCTGTTGTCGAGCAGACTGACTACTTCACAGAGGTAAAAAGCCCTTCTTTCGAGGACAAACAACAAAAGAACTGTAATGTGCACTTTTGACCTGGGTTCTGTGGCAGAATGGTCCGAATGTCAAGAACTCTTTCACAAAAAATACAATAGTGTACGCAGAACATAGAAACAAATACACTTCCACGATCGCTTTCTGTCCATCTTGTTCCCTCTTTTTTTTCTTTCGTTCTCAGAATGTCTTTACTTTCCTAAATGTGCAACATCTTGGAAATGAAAATTACGATGACGAAATATGTAAAAGTCGAATGAAATCGATGAGGTCATCACCGCGTACCTAAATTCTTGACATATAATATGACTAATCATAGTTTGAACATGATTAAACAAAATTGGAGCGGGGGAATTGTGAAAAAAAACGAGGAAAGCGCCTATAACGATTGAGGAAGATATTTAAAATATTAATGCAAATTATTTTCAGTTATTTGACTCTAATGTCCTAACTCATACATGGTCATTGGGAGTGGAGATACAATATTATCTCATTGTACCTTTTATCTATTCCATTCAACGATTGGTCGGAACTACTCTCTCATTTGCATATCTCGTTTTGCTTATTACCGGTGAGTGGTGTCAGAATTCTTCTTTCACGCTACATGCATTAAACAAATTTATCGTAAAAGTTTTTTAACTGTCATGACAAATATGTACACTGGGAATAAGAATTTACAAAAAAAAATTTCTTTGCTATTCCAAATCGGATAGGCACTCTCTACTTGCCTGAAAAGTGGTACTTTCAATGCGCATAACACGCTTCAAACATATCATCACGCAATATGAAATATGTCGTTCGGTTCGTGTGATAAATCTCTATCATTGTGCCCGAACAGTCTTGTTACGAAAAAACTCGAGGGTCTCCATCTTTAATCCAAAATTATAAAAGCATAAATCATTATATTTCAGCATCATTTTCATTCCAACTCTTCTCTTCTCCAAATGTTTCATTCAATTTACTTCTTTCAAGAGTGTGGCAGTTTCTCGGCGGAGCAATTGCACAAGAGGTTTCATCATTATACCAGAGATGACCGTTTAAAAGCACACGAAGCAATGCTCTCGCGTAGACAAAGAAAGCGAGAGGAGCGTATAAATTATCTCGGGATGTGCTTTTAACTTACGCGAACCTCATTTTAAAATACATGCACACTCATATAATTTATAAAATATAATACATATTCAATAGACTTTCATATTTGTTCCTTATTGATTGGTATTCATTTGCAGATGATAAGCTGGCAGACAGGCGACAAACACCTCCAGACCATGCAGGTGTGCAAACATTTTACGAAAAGTCTGCTAAATCTGAAAATTGCACTATATATCGATTTTTATCAAAAATAATATATCAGGCGAGCGGAAAGACATATTCGCCCGTTCCAACATCGGATGTCGTACCACTTCTGGAGAATGAAGAGGACGTTGACATCAAGGAGTTGTCACTAGAAATCGATGGAGATGATTATAATATTATGAAGAATATCGATAAATGGAAATGGAGAGAATGTAGGATATACACAAATACTTACACACTATAAATAACAACTGTGCAACGTGATGCACTAATCAAAACTTACAAATTTTTTTTTCATATTTATTCAACATTTGTCATAAATGCTCAAAAATACGAGATAATTCGCGGAGAATTAATCCGGTCAAATTACTAAGTATCAATTGACCTACAGACGTTCAAACTAATAAGAAATATCCCAATAATCCATAATTACAGGGTTGATTCGTGTAATCTCTACAACTCTTGTAATCACAATGATCATCTTCTCTTTATCTCCAGTCCAACTTCTCCCTAGCCAATATCTTAGACTTCTTGCCATAGCTCTCACGGCTGCAGTAATCGTTATTGGGAACAATGAGGCTAATCAATCAATAATTTTCTCTAACCGGTATCGATTTATTGATCTATATTACAAACTTCTGTATAGTGTTTTCTTCTTAGATATAATTATTTTGCAGCTTCATAGTGTATTTGGGCGACATTTCATACGTAGTATATCTCGTACACTGGCCAGTTATTATAATGTGGAAGAGCTATTGGGATCTCAGTGAACTTTCTGATAAAGGTTTGCAAATTTTTTTGAGAGTAAAAGAAGAATCTTTTCGCTGCTGTATGCTCAAATAGAGAATGTTGTCAATTTTCTCCTGTACGTCCCATGCCAATGATTTTTAAAGATTGGGAACCATAATCATTACAAAAGAATTAGTATGCAATGACTTATATGACTTTTGCTACCATTTTTCTTCACAGTTTAGTGACGGAAATATTCGTGGGACACAACCTTCAAATTTCATTCAATATTCAGATATCTTCATCTGTCTTTCGGTCACTTTCGTAATCTCAGTGGCCATTCATCATACACTGGAGAAGTTTTTCATTACGTGACTATTCAATTGATTTTTGCTAAATCATTTTTTTTAATATAATAATATATTTATGAATTTAATACGGGTCTTACTCATTCGCGAAAAGAACTAGATTGTCTCCTATTATTAAAGACGATTGAACACGAAGAAAAGTATTATTTGATAGATCGGTCGCTCTTTCGTTCAACATCTTCCGATCTTTACAGTGTTTCAACTACGGTGGCTGTCATCGTCGTCTCTATCATATATATCGTGATATTTTCTGGAATCGCCTTGCATATACCTCAGAATATAAACAAAGCTATTATTTCTGGTGAAGGTGAGATAAAAATTTAATTGATTTTCAAGTTACCGATCGAAAGTGTGTGTGAACTACTAATAACGAATAACCTCGAAGAATTAGGCACGTTTAAAGGTGGACTCCCGCGAACATTTTCGTGTGCAAACTGTTAAGACAGAAAGGTTGTAAAAGTTATTCTACATACAATACACCATTTATTAACGCTAATTCTAATTATTGATTGCTAGAAACATGAATGAATCGTGCTTGCAATCGCAGGCAAAGGCGCGCTTTTTGAAAATAGGAAAGTTCGGCAATAGGATTCGAACCCACGGCTATCTAGACAGAAGTGTTACCACTGCGCTAAGGGATTGACAAGATGTGACTTACTCTTCTTGCATATCACTTTACACTTGCATAAGCGAGATACAAGAGATTTGAATGGGCATTCGCGGTTCTCCACCTTTAATAATAATCAGATTTGAATTACCACTATCTTTCTTGTAATGACTAGGAGTCTTTCTTCAGATCTCGTTAAAAATATCAGGAAAATTTATTTTAAGCATAATCATTTTCCAAATTTTTCCAAAAACCAGTGTAATAACTATTTCTCGAGAGGTTCAAAGACTTATCGCAGAGGTTCAATTGGTTTATATTATACAAAGCGCACAGATCATCTCTTGATAGTCATCAAAAGACTGTAAAGCAAATACACATCGCAGCCATTTTGTTAACGAATCACGAAACATCATTTTCAGCAACAAACAAAACATATTGAATAGATAGACAGACGAAGGATAAGAATGATGAGACATAATTTAAGCTCCACTGGATCTCGCTGAGGCCATAAAATGGAATGAACGAGAGTCTCATTCGCACTACTACAATGCTCGACCATTCAGTGTAAGAGCCTGAAATTAAAAAAAAAAGATTTTAAAAAACCAAACATTTTCGAACAGGAATGTGTTGACGATCCAGAGGGACAAAGGATGGCGGGAGGATACCATAGACAACCACCGTATGAATGCATTTATGTATGTTGTTTTATTGGGGACGATTTCAACTCAACGTGAGCATTTCAAAGAAAGACTACAATAAGTTTTCAGTACTGATTACGAATCCGTTTACAGAAACTCGAACTGAGTTTCAAGAAAATTAATTTGGAAACTTAGTTATTTTTGACTTCATCTCAAGACTCTCAGATCAGTGTCCCGGGGAATATAGTGGATGTATGCATATTATTATGAGTTCAATCTCCACGCCAACATATCTTTTTCAAAATTAGCAAATAATCCTCACTTTTTATCACTCTTTTGTTTCCGCATTGCTCACGTTATTCTTAAAATTCAAAGGCGCGTTACAAAAGTGAGGTATATATATTTTTTAAAGGTAAAAGATAATATCTGCATGTAGTATCGAACTTTTAACCCCGCACAAATGAAAAAAAGTGATTTTTATACGCTCAATATTACAGATTATTTCGTAAAAGTTTTTTTCTTGCTCTTTCCGGCGGATCTTTGAAAGTGAAGGTTTGAGAACGATATTGATCTCTGCGCGTGAAAGGGCACGTCTTGTACAGAGATCTACTAGATAACAATCGAAAATCCTAATCGAAGATCAGGGAACTAGAGAAAGTCTGGCTTTTCACTCTCTGAACTATTAATTCAGTATTATTCAGCAATATTACTTTGAAGGGGTCATTAAGAAAAATTTTTCCGTAAATCCATTCCGTCATCTGCTTTTTATTGTAATTGTAATTACAATAAAAAGACATTATACAAACATCTATCCACTACATCTGGATCGTTGGTGGGTTATTTTCGGCGGATGAGTTCGCCAAGGCATTCGGATGACCTGCATAGAAAATAACTAACAAAAAATATCAATAAAGATTTTCTCGAATACCAAGGAGTTTCTTAATATCGGATTCATAATCAGCATCGAAAACTGATTCTAGTCGTGATATTTTTATTGGAAACGCTCATGGAGTATGATATCCTCTCATCTTTAGGTAGATAAAAGATCCTATATTATATAATAATCAATCAACTTTATATGAATTCGTTTGAAATGTCGATCTGTACATAATTCGTCCGATCAATTTCTGTTTTTACCTTCCAGAAACCGAATAACACTAAAGGATACGTCGATATACTTGTTCTTGGTAATTCAATATCTCATCGAGCAACCAAAGTTCTCTACGATATTCTCAAGGACTACTCCGAATTGAGGACTATGAGATTATTTGCACAGTCTGGTAAGTGAAATGAAAATAATTCTCTCTAATCGTTTTGTCTGAATTTCTTCGATCGAAAACTCGCCACCTGTTGAGAGCGTCTTTTAAGAGTGTGCGTTTCAAAAAAATATGCTAATCTATAAATAGTTTTTTTATACAATATGAATAAACGACATTAGAATGAGCCATTTACTTCAATTATAAGAATGGTATTACTTAAAATATTATATTTTCAACGTAAATCCTATAAAAATGTTTTGCAGGTTGTAGACCGCTTGAGAACAAATGCAAGAACTTCTTTGCAGCGGCAGAGAAGTTGATTAAGGCTTCCCATCCAGATATAACTATTACTGTCTATGATGAGTACGTTTCACGAATAAAATCGACTCTACTGACCTTGTTATTTCGCAGTTCGAAAAAACTTCGAGCGTCAATTGAGAATATCACAAATGATTCAGCGCTTCAAACTTTCGAGCGATATCTAACTATGTTGAGGTTGGTTTATCTTCTTTCCATGGAAACCATATTTATATGAACTGATTCTTTTCATTTTCCTCAGTTGGACATTTATCACAAATAGGACGATTTTTCAACGAAATGTTTAGTGAAAATTCCAAGTTCGTGGTATTGGATGAATTTTACCCTCCACCCTCAACCTCTGTTGGAATTGCCGCAAGTATGTACAAACGACTTCTGAGAAATCAATCCCTCTCAGATCTCAAGGGGCAATATCAGGTAATTCACCTTCAGGATCCCAGTTTCCGTTTGCTAGCTACTGTATTTCAGAGCTTCCTCGGCTCGTACGATAACTACTTCAAGAGGCTTGACGCCATTCACATCGACAATATGCGTAGGCACAACACCAGCGGCCCGTTGTGTGCCGAGGAGCCCGGATGGTGTTTCTGGTGAGTTATAAAGGCACACCAGAAGCTAATTTTACTCTCCGCATTGGCAATGCTCTCTCGTAGACAACGAAAGCGAGAGAGTGTGGCCAGAGCGGAGTGTTTCAAATTAGCTCAGGGTGTCGCTTTAAAGCGAGAGTATCCACTCTCAATGGCCTCTTCATTACGCACACTATTTCTCTGTTATCTTACAACGACGAGAGACCTTTGACAAAGGACCTTAACTTAATGAGATTTCGCAAGCGACGCGTTATTTTCAGGTACAATCGGCACAATCTACACGCCTATTTCACGGATAACGTGCATTTATCGATGGATGGATTGATGTTGGAGAGGGATTCGTACAAAGCTATTTTAGACGATTTGATTCCGAAAATTCGAGCTAACAAACCAATCGATACATAGACTATCCGTAGTGATCATGTTTTTTTTTTGATACCGGTTACTTAAAGGTACACCCCGGGCTAATTTTACTCTCCGCTCTGGCAACACTCTCACGCAGACAAAGAAAGCGAGAGAGCATTTCGGAGAGCAGATCGGAGAGTTAAATATTAGTTGTGTGTCCTTTTAAAGAACAATGCCTTTCGAGAACCATTTAATCAGTACAATATGGGTATAAATACAATGATGCCATTCCCTTTCTTTATTCTTTTTCTTATTATTATTGCGAGTAACCCTTGCCTGCTTTATTTTAAACTCTTTACATGAAAAAGAAACGAGTTGCTGATTTGTATTCATTGTTCATTCTTTTTATTCATTATACATATCTGCAGATTGGTGTTTGGTATAAAACTAGTGTGGTATGATAATTCGCAAATGTCACATTAAGTTGTTTATTTAATTTATAATGTGAGAATTACACAATTTGTACATCTACCATACATTATAGTGTGCATTTTGATACATCGAAGAAGTATTCGAGCATTTAAAGGCCTAAAATTAGGCTTGCTTTGATTTTTAGGTGGTTCAGATATGTTATAAATTCAAAAACGAATGCACTAATATATAGAAATATGCTGAGGAAACGACAATAAGTTCAAACAAAGCTAATTTGAAAAGATATTCAAAGTGATAACAACAATGCCCCCCTAGAAGACTTTGGAAAGTCAGGAGCGTTATCCCCATCTTGTAAAACAATCCAATTAAAAAAAGAACCTCGGAGAATCGGGAAATGTTTCTGAGCATAATATTAGCACGATAATGACGTGGAGTGTGTGGGTCACTGAGAATAGTTCGAATCAAAGCCTCCTTTGTTATGTTTTCGCATAAACACTGAAAGTGATCATTGATTAGTGTTCATTAAAGACAAACTCCGAGATAAATCTAGCTTCTCCGCTCTGACAATGCTCTCTCGTTTTCGTTTTCCTGCGAGAGCGTTGCGAGAGCAGTGAGTAAAATTAGCTCAAGTGTGGATTAAAGCTCGAAAAAACCATCGCGGAAGAGAGGATGAACGATTGTTCATTTGTTAGCTGTTCGAATCCAGGAATTGAAGGCTCTCAACCATGTTTTGCTATGAAATTCTTGTAGGCCTGAAAAGGATAGTCGTGTTGAAATACCAGAAACAAAAGCTGTGTACCTGAAAAGCCGTTTTCAGTCCTCCCAAATCAGCAATATTCTCTCCGACTGTCAATGCGCCGTTGATAGTCATGTTAACTTCATTGACCTATAAAGAGGAATCATTCGATAATTCAAATTAATTCCATCGATATACTCTGACACACTCTCATTCACATACACTCTGACTCGAATACATTTGGATTATATCTTTCATTCGATATTCGAATTTTTCAAATGTTACAGGACTCCACCAATTTCTCACATTCCCATTCTCATCGAATTGGCTGCCTGAAAATATTGTAACTCATACAGACATTATAATTCATCAAAGTTCAGTTTTGAAAGTGCAAAGAGTCTAGAATTTTCTCTAATAACATCCTAAAACCGATTAATATTCCTCGATAATTCAACTTTCGAACATTTTTACTAAATAAGAGGGAAGTGAAGACAAAGATTTCAACCATAACACAGAAAAATAAAGGTTGTTTTTGAAGAGAAAAAAGCTTACCAATAACATCAAAACCATGCGAAATCTCGTGTCCGATCACGTAACCGATAGCGCCATAATTGAAGGATTTGGGATATTGAGCATGGAAGAAGGTTGGTTGAAGAATTGCAGCAGGGAAATCTAAATTTATGTAGAAAAACCGGAGTAAAAAATGCCATGGTTAAGATTGATGGCTTACTTATCGTGTTTCGCAATGGTGAATTGAATGCAGTTGCTACGCCTGCGTTACGAACAAGAGCATATCGATTAACCTTAACCATAATATATTTTATGTTTTATCAATGAGCTAATGCTCGAAACGAGACACTTAAAATAACGAGTGAATATTGTTTTTAAACTTTAAAAAGTGTAACCGTAATTCTTTCACTAATGGGTCAGAACGAGATATCAAGGGTAGGAAAAAAGGGTGGAAAAGGGGTATCTCCTAGGGAATAAAGTAATTAACTAATAACAATCTTCTGAGGACTCCATTAAACTTCAAGTCAGCAACGTATTTAGGTACACTTTAAGTATTCAAATATCAAAGTTCTATTTAATTGCACATGTCAGAGTATTTATTTATCCTTGACACAACTAACCTCTTTGTTCAAAAGCCTGAACTCATGATCAATATTGAATTTCCTCAGTAACGCAACGCTTCGTCCTATATTTGTAGAATCAGTCATATTTAACTGGAAATAAATGCATTCGTCATATAATCTAGCACATATCATACATCTTTATAAAACTCATCAAGTTTTTCGTTGTCAATAATCCAATCTTCGTATCCAACATTAGCGATCAAATTGTTTACTTTGATCAGTGCTTCCTGAAACATAATAAAACCTGGATAGTTAAAAGTACATTGAAGCTGATTTGAAACACTCCGCTCTGACAACACGCTCTATCTTTCTTTGGCTACATGAGCGATACCAGCGCGGAGATAACAACTAGTTCGAGATGTTCCATTAATATAATAGAATAAATTACTTTTTTAGTCTGATTATCCATCCAATTATTCTCTTCCAGTATCACTTTGAATGAATCAATTATATCGTTAATCATAGATCGAGCTTCTTTTCGAGAGTGCTTAAAGTATTTCATTTTCGGCAACAGGTAGGACGAGAACCGATGAATAAGAACCGACTGGATGATAGCTTTGGGCAGATGAGAGACACGCGCTAATGAATAGACAAAGTATGCGCATTGAAAAGGGTGTGCTGAATTATCTTCATAATATGGTGAGTATTTTAGTATTGTGGTTATGCCATAGGTTGCGAAGAGTTGGGTCATCTAATTGCACATGGTTATCATCCAGTCGGATATTATTCATCGGTTTCTCATTCGACCTATCACATCATTTCCCCGCTGAATCATCACTATTACCTCATCAAAATGATCCATAACATATAATGATCCAGTTGCATGGGTCATTCTGTTCATCACGAATTGTGCACATTCGTTCCATCTCAAATATTTTTAGTTACCCTTATCTCATCATCATTATTATACCGTGGTGATTGCTCTATCTTTCCATTGACAATCCTTTCCAATGTCTGAAAAAAAATTGGTTGATAGACAAATGTTACATATTTTAGTGTTATGTTCTTGTTAAATTATAACGATTTACGATATGCGCACATTTAAAAATGATAATCAAAAATGAATAAATGAGAGGAAAAAAAATCATAGATGAGGTCATGGGATGAGAGCTCTGATATGCAAATTATATCATTTGCTAAATAAATTATTATCATTACTTTTCATTACCTGATCTACATCAGAGATGGTATTAACGATTAAAGAATTAACGAAAATCTTAATTTTAACGATATTTTTCGTTAAATTTTAACCATACATGGGCGGGGTACCTGGAGCTCGATTTTACAGGGGGCATCCGAACGAAAAATGACAAATTTTTCAGGGGGCCTTCACTTATTCCCCCAAAAATTTCACCTAAACGTAATTTTTTACAGGGGGCATTCCACAAATTTTCGAAAATCCCTAATTATACAGGGGGCACCCCCATGTTGGCGCCCATGTGTGATTTTAACGATTAACGAATTAACGAAAATATGTTAATTTTCGTTAATTTTTTCGTTAATGAAAATGAGCGATTGGATGCTAGAGAAGCGTATTTTTTTACAAATTAGAACTTTTAGGCAAAAAATATTTTTTTATCCAAATTCTTTTTTTTTTCAGTTTTTAAAGTTCTATTCGCTTAAAATCAATTGATATGTCGATTTATGGGACATCACCGTTCATGTTGTTCTAATAAATAAACGTGTTTGGAAAAAAATTTCATACTTTGAGCATTAACGAAAGTTAACGAAATTAACGAAAATTAACAACTTATTTTTCGTTAATTTAACGACTTAACGAATTAACGAAAATGTTCATTAACGAACATCTCTGATCTACATCTCGGTATCTTTTGTCATAAGTCAACTTATACATTTCTGTTATTCGAAACATTAACAAATTTGCGATTATCCGCTTATCAGTTTGACTGAATGTTCGATTTATTGATTTGATGTCTTTAATTCGATGAATAACTCACTCTAAAAGCTTCGAAAGTTGTGAAATCACATTAACATTTCCAATTAATATTTCGGGATCATTTCCAAGATATTTTTGAACATCAGCTGGGGCGGTCAAATTGAAATATATATATCCCAATCAATCTGAATAAAACTGTTGATTGATTTGTGACAATTATGCCAGTCAGACATTCGGTATAATAGTTTTGAGGTCTGATAACTTGTAAATATTGTGTTGTGCAGTATAGTTTCTCATTGCTTCAGACGGGAGAGGTGGAAAATGGATTCAATCGCATGATATTCCTTCTGATAAATCGAAAATAAGCAGACAAACTACAATAGATGAAGAAGTAAAATTAAAAATGAAAAGTGAGCTTTCATCACACTCACCGTAGAAATCTCTCGAGCAATATATCAAATTGTGGTATCGAAATGAAGGAGGCTACAGTTAAATATGAAATATATTATCACAAAAACATGCAAATGTGTTCTATTAATAATGTATAACATGTAATATGGTGTTGTTTTCCCAAATGATACGCGTGGGAGACGTAGTTGCAGAAGCACAATCGGAAGGATAATCATCCACTAATATTATCAATAGGTATGCTTTACAATTGTTTATTTGGTACAACAGTAGCTACAATGGCATCTTTCTTTCTAAGAAAATTTTAAAAAATTGCTAAATATAAAATCAGTACGACGAACTTCAGACAAGATTGGTAACAACCTAGATAGTTTGGACATTAGAGAGGGAGCGAGGAGGGAAGAGAGGGCAGAGGGCGGGGGATTGGGAACACTCAGCGAATGTTTCTGATAATATTAGTGGATGATTATCCTTCAGATTATGCCTGCAACTGTGTCTCCCACGCTTATCATTTGGAAAAACAACACAATATTGAATGTTATACATTATTAATATAGCGCATTTGCATGTTTTTGATAATACAGTTCATATTTAACTGTACTGTACGCTCCTCTATTTCAATACCACAATTTGATCTATTGTTCGAGAGATTTCTACGGTACAGTATTTTCATAATTTCTAATCGATTTTTTCAAGGTATTAGAGCATGATAGGCGTGCCAAGGTTATGTCTCTCCACCTTTATGCTCTTATCGATAGCAATATCAACAGCGAATTCATTATCGCATGGTTATGATGAAGCAGCCAGATTAATTAAGGAATCTGTGAACTTTTCGGTATGATTGCAACCTGATTCATTGTACAGCAAATTTATCTTTAGGCTGATCCTTGTGACGACTTCTATCTTTTCGCATGTGGAAAATGGATTCAATCGCATGATATTCCTTCCGATAAATCGAAAATAAACAAAGATATTATTTTGCATGAAGAAGTCAAATTAAAAATGAAAAGTGAGCTTTCAACACACTGAATATATTGAAGTTGCATGTTTTTTTCTTTTTTTTAAAACATTTCAACGACTTTATCAGCATATATGAGATGTTATTGCTGGGTCGCTATTAGGGTTCTCCTTAATGGTGACCGATCTAAAATGCACAATCATACTCTCCGAAAAAATAGCATTTTACGGTATCAAAATATTAATTTAATTTAAAAAAAGGTTCATTGGAATCAAAACTAAAAGAACCGTCGTCAGTCGCCAAGAAGATTGCACAGAAAGTGTACCAACAATGCATCGAAGTTGGTGATGAAGATAAAGAGTTCATGATTGATTCTTGGAAGGTATGGAATGCAAACCATATTATGCACAAAACAAAACGGTCTACTTCACATATCAAATTGGTATCTAATTTATTTCTAGATGATCGCAGAAAAAGCGGGGTTGATTCTGCCTATCTTTGGACAAAATGAACAAAATAATGCTGATATAACGTATCTTTTATCTCAAGTAAGGAAAATAGCATTTTCATTTCACTCATTCATCCTCTCATTTCAACAACTTTATAAGCGGATTATGGTAATGGTAGTATATCAGTTCGGTCGCCATTATTTTCCAAATAGTGTGATATTGAAATTTAATTAATTGAAGACCACCGATGTTGACCTTCAGATCATCAAAATAACTACATCATTTTTTTTCTTTTTCTAGGCTAACATTCACGGATGTTCTCCATTCTTCACTACATCAATTCAAGCAGATACAATGAACGTTTCGCGTAATATACTCTACGTTCGTTATTATCATCGTTACATTTCGTTGATAGTATTTATACGCAGGTGGGTCAAGGAGACTTAGGATTCGGAAGAGCTACACGTAATTATTATATTGAATCAAATGTATACCAAAGACAAATTAACGCATATAGGGAGTATATTGTTCAAAAGGTCAGATGAAAATCAAAGCTGATTGACAGAAATTTGATTTGCAGACCTCACTCATATCAAAAGATATTTCTGGAGATGTTCAAGACAATTATTTGAAGTTGTCAATGATATATCTTTTTATTATTCGATTCAAATTATTTTAATTTTTATTCAATCTGTTTAGAAAAGCAGCTGATGAAATTATATCTCTGGAACGTGAAATGGCAAAGATTTATCTCCCAGCTGAAGCAATGAGAAACTTCACTGCACAACACAATATTTACAAGTTATCAGACATCAAAACTTTTATACCAAATGTCTGACTGGTATAATTATCATAAATCAATACTTTTATTCAGATTGATTGGGATATATATTTCAATTTGACCTCCCCAGCTGATGTTCAAAAATATCTTGAAAATGATCCCGAAATAATAATTGAAAATGTCACTGTGATTTCGCAACTTTCGAAGCTTTTAGAGTAAGTTATTCATCGAATTAAAGACATCAAATCAATAAATCGAACATTCAGTCAAACTGATAAGCGGATAATCGCAAATTTGTTAATGTTTCGAATAACAGAAATGTATAAGTTGACTTATGACAAAATATATCGAGATATAGATCAGGTAATTAATAGTAATGATAATAATTTACTTTGCATATGATATAAATCAACAAGAACATAACACTAAAATATGTATTATTTCTCTAATGACGAAATGTTCAGACATTATACAGGACAGTATTTGGAACAACCCAGCAATCACCACGGTATAATAATAATAATAATAATAATAATAATAATAATAATAATAATAATAATAATAATAATAATAATAATAATAATAATTATAATAATAATAATAATAATAATAATAATAATAATAATAATAATAATAATAATAATAATAATAATAATAATAATAATAATAATAATAATAATAATAATAATAATAATAATAATAATAATAATAATAATAATAATAATAATAATAATAATAATAATAATAATAATAATAATAATAATAATAATAATAATAATAATAATAATAATAATAATAATAATAATAATAATAATAATTATAATAATAATAATAATAATAATAATAATAATAATAATAATAATAATAATAATAATAATAATAATAATAATAATAATAATAATAATAATAATAATAATAATAATAATAATAATAATAATAATAATAATAATAATAATAATAATAATAATAATAATAATAATAATAATAATAATAATAATAATAATAATAATAATAATAATAATAATAATAATAATAATAATAATAATAATAATAATAATAATAATAATAATAATAATAATAATTATAATAATAATAATAATAATAATAATAATAATAATAATAATAATAATAATAATAATAATAATAATAATAATAATAATAATAATAATAATAATTATAATAATTATAATAATAATAATAATAATAATAATAATAATAATAATAATAATAATAATAATAATAATAATAATAATAATAATAATAATAATAATTATAATAATAATAATAATAATAATAATAATAATAATAATAATAATAATAATAATAATAATAATAATAATAATAATAATAATAATAATAATAATAATAATAATAATAATAATAATAATAATAATAATAATAATAATAATAATAATAATAATAATAATAATAATAATAATAATAATAATAATAATAATAATAATAATAATAATAATAATAATAATAATAATAATAATAATAATAATAATAATAATAATAATAATAATAATAATAATAATAATAATAATAATAATAATAATAATAATAATAATAATAATAATAATAATAATTATAATAATAATAATAATAATAATAATAATAATAATAATAATAATAATAATAATAATAATAATAATAATAATAATAATAATAATAATAATAATAATAATAATAATAATAATGTGATAAGAGTAAATAAAAGTAATTCAGATGGAACGAATGTGCACAATTCGTGATGAACAGAATGACCCATGCAACTGGATCATTATATGTTATGGATCATTTTGATGAGGTAATAGTGATGATTCAGCGGGGAAATGATGTGATAGGTCGAATGAGAAACCGATGAATAATATCCGACTGGATGATAACCATGTGCAATTAGATGACCCAACTCTTCGCAACCTATGGCATAACCACAATACTAAAATACTCACCATATTATGAAGATAATTCAGCACACCCTTTTTCAATGTGCATACATTGTATATTCATTAGCGTGTGTCCCTTATCTGCCAAAAGCTATCATCCAGTCGGTTTTTATTCATCGGTTCTCGTGCTACCTGTTGCCGAAAATGAAATACTTTAAGAACTCTCGAAAAGAAGCTATATCTATGATAAACGATATAATTGATTCATTCAAAGTGATACTGGAAGAGAATAATTGGATGGATAATCAGACTAAAAAAGTAATTTTTTCTATTATATTAATGGAACATCTCGAACTAGTTGTTATCACCACGCTGGTATCGCTCATGTAGCCAAAGAAATATAGAGCGTGTTGTCAGAGCGGAGTGTTTCAAATCAGCTTCAATGTACTTTTAACTATCCAGGTATTATTATGTTTCAGGAAGCACTGATCAAAGTAAACAATTTGATCGCTAATGTTGGATACGAAGATTGGATTATTGACAATGAAAAACTTGATGAGTTTTATAAGGATGTATAATAAATGCTCGATTATCTGATGTATTCATTTATTTCCAGCTAAATATGACAGATTCTACAAATATAGGACGAAGCGTCGCGTTACTGAGGAGATTCAATATTGATCAAGAATTCAGGCGTTTGAATAAAGAAGTTAGTTGTGTCCGGGATAAATAAATACTCTGACATGTGCAATTAAATAGAACTCTGATATTCCAATACTTAAAGGTGGACTCCCGCGAATATTTTCGTGAACAAACTGTAAAGGCAGAAAGGTAGCAAAAGTTATTCTACATACAGTACACCATTTATTTAACGCTAATTCTGCTTATTGATTGCTTGAAACATGAATGAATCATGCTTGTAATCGCAGGCAAAGGCGCGCTTTTTGAAAATAGGAAAGTTCGGCAATAGGATTCAAACCCACAGCCATGCGCTCTCTAGACAGAAGTGTTACCACTGCGCTAAGGGATTGACGGATTGGTGACTCACTCTTCTTGCATATCACTTTACACTTGCATAGGTGAGATACAAGATATTTGAATGAGCATTCGCGGGTCTCCACCTTTAAAGTCTACTTAAAATAAGTCATACACTTGAAGTTTAATTGTAGAAGTTGTCCTTAGAAGATTTCCATAAGTTTATGTTCAGGTTAATCGATACACTCTTGTCGGTAACGCAGGCCAAGTAAACGCATTCAATTCACCATTGCAAAATGCGATAAGTAAGATATCGATCTTAACCATTCAAATTTTTACACAGCTTTTTCCACATAAATTCAGTTTTCCCTGCTGCAATTCTTCAACCAACCTTCTTCCACGCTCAATATCCCAAATCCTTCAATTATGGCGCTATTGGTTACGTGATCGGACACGAGATTACGCATGGTTTTGATGTTATTGGTAAGCTTTTTTCTCTTCAAAGCAACCCTTTTTTTCTGTGTTATGGTTGAAATTGTTGGCTTCAATGCCGATTTTAGTGAAAAGTTCGAAAAGTTGAATTGTTCGAGGATTTAATTAGAGAAAATTCTCGCCTCTTAGCACTTTCAAAGCTGAATTTTAATGATATGAGTTACAATGCTTTCAGGCAACCAATTCGATGGGAACGGGAATCTGAGAAGTTGGTGGAATCCTGAAACATTTGAAAAATTCGAATATCGAATGAAAGATATAATCAAAATGTATTCGAATCAGAGTGTAAATCAGATATCGATGAAATTAATTCAATTATCGAATGTTTCCTCTTTATAGGTCAATGAAGTTAACATGACTATCAACGGCGAATTGACGGTCGGAGAGAATATTGCTGATTTGGGAGGACTGAAAACGGCTTTTCATGTTCGTCACTGTTGTTTCTGGTATTTAAACGCGACTATCCTTTTCAGGCCTACAAGAATTTCATAGCAAAACATGGTCGTGAGCCTCCAATTCCTGGATTCGAACAGCTAACAAATGAACAATCGTTCTTCCTCTCTTCCGCGATGGTTTTTCGAGCTTAAATCCACAACTGAGCTAATTTTACTCACTGCTCTCGCAACGCTCTCTCGCAGGAAAACGAAATCGAGAGAGCATTGCCAGAGCGGAGAGTTTCAATATAGCTCGGCGTAGGTGTTTAATGAACACTAATCAATGATCACTTTCAGTGTTTTTGCGAAAACCCAACAAAGGAGGCTTTGATTCGAGACATTCTTGGTGACCCTCACACTCCACGTCATTATCGTGTTAATATTGTGCTAAAAAACGTTCCCGGATTCACCGAGGTTTTTTTTTTAAATTGGCTTGCTTGATATATGGTGATAATGCTCCAGACTTTCCAAAGTCTTCTTGGGGAGTGTCATTGTTGTTATCACTTTGAATATCTTTTCAAATTGACTTTGTTTGAACTTAATGTGGTTTCCTCAACATATTTCTAAAAATCAATGCTGTCGGTTATGAATTTATCACAACTCTAAACCACGTAGCATTCAAAATGAACTTCATTTCAGGCTTTTAAATGCTCGAATACCTCTTCGATGCATCAAAATGTACGCTATAATGTTTGGTAGATGTACAAATTGTGCAATTCTCACGTTATCAATGAACGAAATGTCTATTTACTTACTAATTGTAAACTAAATAAACGACTGACTGTGACATTTAGTAATCATCATTGCACACTAGTCTTATATCATAAACCAATCTGTTGAAATGAAGGGTGGAATAATGATTAAAAAAAAAGAATGAATATTAAATTCTCTATGCAAATCAACAGCTCTTTTCTTTTTTTCACTAAAACATTTTCACCCTTTTCTGTCGAATGTTCACTTGTTATACTATAATAATTCTTTCATTGTAATTGTGGTAAATATACTAGAGTTCAAATTAGTTTGGGGTGTGCCTTTAAAGGTCAAGAAAACTGTTGAATACTATTGGTTTACTGCACAAGCTGATACACATGCACACGTTTATTGAAATGGAAATGCATCTTCCGCAACCCATATTTGAAAACATTTAAACCGTAATCGAGCATAACTAATTTTTTAACAATATTTTATTAATAATTTGTTTTCGAAAATTACATAACTAACTAGTTACCCTACAGAGAAAAAAGTGCTATCACTTAGCATAAAACAAGATAAGTGTTATATTTTTTGAGCTCAAAGTGTTAAATATCACAATTATTATTATCCGTGAATAGCACATATTTCTGTGTGAGTCAGCACATTCAAGAACTGTACAGTGAATCGCCATCACCTGCAGTATAGGACAGAGTAGTTAAAAATTTTTGCAATTCTTGTCAAGCAAAAAAATGGCAGAATCATTCTTCCCTTTTTTTGCGGTGTTCATCGCACACAAAAGACCCGGAAGGTACCGTTTATCCATATGCTGATTTGTTTATTCAAAAAATGTTTCAAAATATGATAATTGCAACTATTTGTTTCACTGGACAATTCTTGTTCGAGAAGAAAGGGAAGAATGATTTTGCCATTTTTTTGCTTGACCAGAATTGCAGAAATTTTCAAATACACTGTCCTATATCACATGAAATATCGATTCAATGCTTATATAGAATAGCTAACACATAACAAATTACGTTTATCACAAGTATGTTAACAAAATAAATACAATGAATGATAAAATTCAATAAATATACAATATGTGGGTATTTCCTTATAGTACACACTACTAGTCTTCAATATAACACCTTACGGCTGTACCGGGAGCACACCTGAAAAAATGTTATATTTAACTTGTATTTATATAACTTTTTCTCTTTGTGTATTTTAACAATATATTCTTTGTTTGGTGACAGTGGAGAAAAAACAGATAACATTTTTTTGAATTTTATTCACAAAACAGAGAAAAAAGTGTAACCCACAGCACATAAGACCTGTGAAGTGTTATATTTAAGAGAGATGGCCGTTAAGACTCGACCACCCCCCGGACACGTGCGCTAGCAATGGGAACTGGGGGTCCATACTTGGGTGTTAGTAGTGTCCCCTGCCCTTATTACACAAAACAGTAGAAATTTCCTGTTCGTGCCCTGAGGCTATTAGAAAAATTAATTTAAGTGCGAAAATATTAAAAAATCATAATTTTTCAAATTGTTGAGACGAAGTCGAAATATCATTTGCGGTGCGTCTAGGGTGCACAGAGCTTACTAATTCGCTATTAACATCGAATGCGCGTTGATTCCTAAACCACTTTTTTTTACTCAAAATTTTGGTTTTTTTCGGACAAATCATGCTTGCTGTAGTTTGCTCCCAAAATTTCCGACCAGGTATTATAGCCTAAGCAATTCTGCATTGATTTCACTTAAAACTGGGTTCTTCCCGATCGACCATTTTGTCGAATTTTTCGCTCGAACTTCTGAACTTTCGAATTTCCGAACAAATGTTTTATTTTCCAAACGATTGGCAAACGATTGGTGCGGAATTGTGGTCTACTCAAAGTTTCGAGGTGAGACGAGTAAAATGGCACAAGAAGCCCATCACCTGGATCAATTTGAAAATTTCGATTTTCACGACCCGGGGGTCATGGTACGAAAATTTCATAGTAGAACTGAAATCCCGGCATTCGGCTCACTTTTGAAAAATCGATATCCATGACCCCGGGGTCATGGTAAAAAAAATATTAATTTTCCAAAATTTTCATATTGATTATGTACATTGCATAGTACTAAGACAGAATGTTACAGAGAGCAAGTTGGAAACTGATTCAAACACAATTCTGATTTTTCGCACGCAATCAGAATGAAAATTTTCGAAAAATTGGTTGAAAGGAGAGATCAGCCATTGAGCATTGGCTGAATATTATTCACATCATTAGTACTTCACAATAAGCCCCATAAATGAAAACATTTCAAACTTGAGAAATTTTGAAATTTTCGGACCATGACCCCGGGGTCATGAAAATCGAAATTTTCAAATTGATCCAAGTGATGGGCTTCTTGCGCCATTTTACTCGTCTCACCTCGAAACTTTGAGTAGATCACAATTCCGCACCAATCGTTTGCCAATCGTTTGGAAAATAAAACATTTGTTCGGAAATTCGAAAGTTCAGAAGTTCGAGCGAAAAATTCGACAAAATGGTCGATCGGGAAGAACCCAGTTTTAAGTGAAATCAATGCAGAATTGCTTAGGCTATAATACCTGGTCGGAAATTTTGGGAGCAAACTACAGCAAGCATGATTTGTCCGAAAAAAACCAAAATTTTGAGTAAAAAAAGTGGTTTAGGAATCAACGCACATTCGATGTTAATAGCGAATTAGCAAGCTCTGTGCAACCTAGACGCACCGCAAATGATATTTAGACTTCATCTCAACAATTTGAAAAATTATGATTTTTTAATATTTTCGCACTTAAATTAATTTTTCTAATAGCCTCAGGGCACGAACAGGAAATTTCTACTGTTTTGTGTAATAAGGTCCGGGGACACTCCTAACACCCAAGTATGGACCCCCAGTTCCCATTGCTAGCGCACGTGTCCGGGGGGTGGTCAGTATGATCGAGTCTTAGGGAACAGGCCTCTTAACACTTTTTGGGTGTTAAAATAGCTCAAAAAGTGTTAAGACATCGGCTCAGTGAGATTCCAGGAAGTGCCGGACATCGACCTCACCGATTTCGCTTAAAATGTTTTTATGGATACCCCCATGGGCCCCCATCACAAAATGGGTATTCATTTGGGCTGGTTCCTTGAAACACAGATGTGGCGGGTTTTCGAATTTTGAAAACTCGATTTTCACCGAAAAAAAAATGGAGCGACCTAGGACCGATGTTAGTGTCGATTAATTATAAGTATAAATAGACAACAAAAACTGGCTATACGACGGTCCAGAGATCCGATCGCAAACTGATTTTTTTACCTCCTCAAAACATTCTAAAATTAATTAAAATTTTAAAACAAAAAAGTGCAGTCCAATTTTTTCCTCATCTTATAGAGCAAAAAATTCCGCATCGAATAAGGGAAAAAAATCAAAAATCGAAGGACCCCTCTTTTGAGATAAATATGGACCTGAAGTTGACCCGAAAATATTTTTTTTTCTTTTAAACCCCCTCATATTTGTACTCATATTGAAGAGCTCGTCGAGTAGAACAACTTTCGTGTTGAAAGTTTTGACTGAAACTCATGTACAAGAGAGTTTCACACGTTTTCCTGCTAATTTTGAGTAAAACGAAAATAAAATATTTTTAAAACAAAATAATGCAGTCCAATTTTTGCCTCATCTTATAGAGCAAAAAATTCTGCGTCGAATAAGGGAAAAAAAAAACAAAAATCGAAAGGTACCTCTTTTGAGATAAATGGACCTGAAGTTGACACGAAAATATTTTTGCTTTCAAACCCCTTCATGTTTGTACTCATATTGAAGAGCTCGTCGAGTAGAACAACTTTCATGTTGAGCATTTTGTTTGAAACGCATGCACAAGAGAAATACATGAGTTTACTTTATTCATACGGTTTTTCAGACAGGTTTGAGTAAAACAATAGTAAAATATTTTTTGTGCACAAAATGCTTTCGCCTATATTGTAGAACTCAAAAATCCATACTTAGTTTGTTGTTTCACAAAAAAAATTTTTAGTCCCCTATGCTGAAAACCATTAAATCTTAAGTCATGTATTTCTCTTGTACATGAGTTTCAGAAAAAACTTTCAACATGAAAGTTGTTCCACTCGACGAGTTCTTCAATATGAGTACAAACATGAGGGGTTTTGAAAACAAAAATATTTTCGGATCATCTTCAGGTCCATTTTTCTCAAAATAGGTACCTTTCGATTTTTTATTTATTTCGCTCATTCGACGCAGAATTTTTTGCTCTATAAGATGTGGCAAAAATTGGACTGCACTTTTTTGTCTTAAAATTTTAATTAATTTTAGAATGTTTTAGAAGGTAAAAAAACAGTTTGCGATCGGATCTCCGGACCGTCGTATATCCAGTTTTTGTTGTTTATTTATACTTATAATTAATCGACACTAACATTGGTCCTAGGTCGTTCCATTTTTGTTTGGTGAAATTCGAGTTTTCAAATATCGAAAACCCGCCACATCTGTGTTTCAAGGAACAAACCCAAATGAATACCCATGGGGGCCCATGGGGGTATCCATAAAAAAATTTTAAGCGAAATCGGTGAGGTCGATGTCCGGCACTTCCTGGAATCTCACTGAGCCGATGTCTTAATAGGGTTATTGACTATTTTTTAGTATAAATACAATCTAAATGTTTCTGGACAGAACATGATAAAGTTGTTGAATAATAAAGGAGAAGTGGAAAAGTTTTGAACAAAAAAATGGATTCTCTTATGAGGAACTGACGGCAAAATAGAGAAGAAACAATCAATCTGTCGAGTTAGAACACTTAAAAACTGTCTCATAACATTGAGTATTTCAAATGAACAGCATTCGGTGAGCATGATGCAGTTCACAGTCAATATGATACCTGAAACATAGCAAATTGGGTTTTGCGATAAAAAAAAAACAAAGGAAACAACATCTTTTATCTGATAAACTACGTGAATAAACTATTCTTTACTTTAAAATGAACTATTTTTTAGTATAAATACAAACCATGCTTGTTTATGATTTCTTTCTTCTGACAAATAGCTGCAATGAAGTTGAGATTTCCGTACTCCTCTTAGTTCTGAGGAGTGAATCTTTCACTATTCCTCCCTCTCCCTCTCCACACTTGGCTGTGACATTATAGTATTTCGTTTAGACGGCTGATTGCTTGCAATGGAGCATGATATTCTTTTCAAGTGTGTGAGATTTCAATAGACAATTATGTAATATTTGACCATCATATTCTGACTGTCTCGACAAAATATTATATCATTTGTTTATAGTCCATATTAAACGAAGATACATACTAGCGTGGTGGAGTTTCCCAGTCTGTTATATTACTCTATTGACTAATGTAAAGATGATAAAATACAGCAGACAGGAAAGGCATTAAATAATATGAACAAAAAAAAATCAATGGCAGGTATCACATTTACAAAAAAATCGTAAATCGTTGGGAAGGGAATTGTTCCTTTATGTTACCGGTATAAAAACAATGTGATCAATATTGATACTTTATGTATCGATTGGTTTGCTAGCTCGAATTTTCGGTATCAAATCGTCTAAAATAGCTTTGTACGAGTCTCTCTCCAACATCAATCCGTCCATCGATAAATGCACATTATCAGTGAAATAAGCATGTAGGTTGTGCCGATTGTACCTGAAAATCACGCGATGTTTGCAAATTCGCACAAAATTAAAACTCACCACCAGCACCATCCAGGCTGCTCGGCGCATAACGGGCCGCCTGTGTTGTGCCTCCGCAAATTTTCGATGTGAATGGCGTCAAGCCTCTTGAAATAATTATCGTAGGAGTCGAGGAAGCTCTGAAATACAGTGACTAGCAAACGGAAACTGGGAACCGGAAGTTGGTTTACCTGGTATTTCGCTTTGAGATCTGTGAGGGTTTGATTTCGTAAAAGTCGTTTGTTCACACTTTCGGCAATTCCAACAGATGTTGATGGTAGAGGGTAAAATTCATCCAATACCACGAATTTGGTATTTTCACTGAACAATTCGTTGAAACATCGTCTTATTTGTAATAAATGTACAATTGAAAATAAAAGAAATGAACCTCAACATCGTTAGATATCGTTCGAATGCTTGGAAGGCTGAATCATTTGTGATATTCTCAATTGGAGCTCGAAGTTTTTTGGAACTGCGAAATTACAATATACCAGGAGAGAATATATAATTTGTTGAACTTACTCATCATAAACAGTAATAGTTATATCAGGATGAGAAGACTTAATCAACTTCGCTGCAGCCACAAAGAACTTCTTACATTTGTTCTCAAGCGGTCTGCAACCTGCAAAATACAATTTTGTAAGACATTTCTTCGTAAATTATAATATTTAATTGTAATAAGTAATCAAATGTTTTCTTTTAATGAAGTAAGGACACAACATTCATATATTGAATTATAAAAAATATTTTATATGTATTTGCATATTTATTTTAAAACCTTTTGAGATCAAAATGCTTAATTTCTCACACATTTTAGCGATGGAGGCGCACCCCAAATCTCCTGGTTCTCCTTATTTAAACTAACACCCAAAGGTAATATAAAACTCTCCACTTTGGACACAATCTCTCGCTTTCTTTACCAATGTGAGAGTAGTGCCAATGCGGAAAAGTTGCTCGGGGTGTGCCTTTAGGATAACAGAGATTTGTTTTTATTGCACTTACCTGACTGTGCAAATAATCTCATAGTCCTCAATTCGGAGTAGTCCTTGAGAATATCGTAGAGAACTTTGGTTGCTCGATGAGATATTGAATTTCCAAGAACAAGAATATCGACGTATCCATTAGTGTTATTCGGTTTCTGGAAGATACAAATCAATGATCGGTCCAACTATGTAGAGATCAAAATTCCAATGATACATTTCAATCGTATTTTACTTGTCAGAAACATGATTATGGTAAATAAATAAACTAATAGATTTATTGTTTTAAGCAATGTATTTTAACAGCTCTTTTTAATTGATATTTTTTCTCGTTTGAAAAGCTCGCGGTGAGTTCAAATCCCTCTCCCATTTAAACGACATACATAAATGCATTCATACGATGGCTGTTTGTGGTATCCTCCTGCCATCTTTTGTCCATCTGGATCATTGATGCATTCCTGTTCAAAAATGTATTGTTCTTCGATCTCGTTTTATCTGTTATCTATGAAAACTGAAAATTATATTTCCATTTTCCCTTCATGAAATTTCCGAATATTCAATTGATTTAAATTATGGCAAAACCGACTGTTTGGTTCAATGTCACTCACTTTTTCTATTCATATAATATAAAAGGAATTTTTAAAACATTTTAATGTCATCATACAGCGAAAGGTCGAGCATTATTGTAGTGTGATTTTGACTCTCCTTCGTTCCATTTTATGGCCTCAGCGATGTTTGGTGGTGCTTAAATTATATAAAATCATTATTAATCCCAAACCATGACAATTATTTCAATTTGATTTTGGATGCTGTAAATGGGATGAGTGGAAGAACATTTGCGTTGAAAATCACTAATATTTGAATACCGATTTTCACTAGGCAGTCAATTGAGTAACTTTTGAATTTTCGTAGTCAGCATGAGAACAAACTCATTTTAGTGATACTAGAGGCTTACAAGGGAATGACCAACCATCCCCATCGAGTTATGACTAGTGACATATACCATTCGAATCACCATGTGATTCTGATACTACATCTTTAATGACTGGACTCAAACGTTTATGATCTTCGAGAAAATCGATGTTGAAATTCGGCCAAATTCGTGTGGTTTTCTACACAACGCATGCGGATGGGTTAGTGAACTCTACTATCTTCTTCCCAAACATCGACTCGTGTAGTGTAGTGGATAAGATGCCTGCGTTTACTTTTGACTGTCAAGGGTTCGACCCCCCTTGCCGCACTTTTCTTTTGCTGATTTTGTTGCTGTAGAAAGTTTGAAATGTTTTGCTGTGATTATGAAAGCTAGAAAAAAGAACACATTCAGCAAGTTTTCTTGATGGAAAAACACTCCTCAAGGAAAATTGAACTTTGATCTTTTTGTTTATGGCATTTTTTTAAAAATCTCCTTCTCCCTCTCCCTCACCCGAGGTCGATGTCATGCAATGAATGACCTGAAAAACAGCAATGAGAGTTCAAAGATCAAAGATCATGCGAGTACGGTAAGTGCTTCCATTTCTTCTTGGACTGTCTTCCAAAGCCTTGATGTCATTGTTCTTCCTATTCATTCATTATGTGCCACAGATGTGAAAACTGTATTTTCCTTACTTCACTCATTTTGTTGTTCAAACGTGTTGAGTGTGTTCTTGTTTTTTCTATAATCACAGCAAAACATTTCAAACTTTCTACAGCAACAAAATCAGCAAAATAAAAGTGCGGCAAAATAAAAGGGGGGTCGAACCCTTGACAGTCAAAAGTAAACGCATGCATCTTATCCACTACACTACACGAGCCGATGTTTGGGAAGAAGATAGTAGAGTTCACCAACCCATCCGCATGCGTTGTGTAGAAAACCACACGAATTTGGCCGAATTTCAATATCGATTTTTTCGAAGATCATAAACGTTTGAGTCCAGTCATTAACGATGTAGTATCAGAATCACATGGTGATTCGAATGGTATATGTCACTAGACATAACTCGACGGGGATGGTTGGTCATTCCCTTGTTAGTAGGCTTAATTCACGAATACTTTCAATCCTTCACTTGAAAAACAAATAATAATTTTCACGCACCTTCACCAGTAACAGCTTCGTTTATCTTTTGAGGCAAATGTATGGCGATTCCAGAAAATATCACGAAATATATTATAGTGACAACGACGATGACTACCGCTGTTGAGGTACTGTAAAGATCGGAAAATTTGAACCAACGGAAACAGCCCATGTTGACCAATCTTTCAAACTACAACTTTTCTTCTTTTTCAATTTTTTTTTAACAAGGAGACCCTCTAGTTCTTTTCGCAACCTATAGGGTCAGCGAGCATACAATTCGTAAATGTATTATTTTATTAAAAAGATTTGAAATAAAAATCAATTGAATACTCACCTAATGAAGAACTTCTCCAGTGAATGATGAATGGCCACTGAGATTATGAAAGTTACCGAAAGACAGATGAAGATATCTGAATATTGAATACACTTTAAAACTAATTTGCACAGCTCATAAAGAAGAGAATTGACAACATTCTCTATTTGAATATAACAGCGACAGAATTTTTCCTTTAGTCTCAGAATAATTTTCAAACCTTTATCAGAGAGTTCACTGAGATCCCAGTAGCTCTTCCACATTATGATAACTGGCCAGTGTATCAGATATACTACGTATGAAATATCACCCAAATACACTATGAAGCTGCAAAATAATTATATCTAATGAAAAGATATCAAAAAAAACAACTGGATTTTATAGATCGAAAAATCGATACCGGTTAGTGAAAATTATCGATTGATTTTCCTCATTGTTCCCAATAACGATTACTGTAGCTGTGAGAGCTATGGCAAGAAGTCGAAGATATTGACTAGGGAGAAGTTGGACAGGAGATAAGGAGAAGATGATCATTGTGATTACAAGAGTTGTAGAGAGGAACCGAATCAACCCTGCAATTATGTATTATTGGGATATTTCTTCATTGTATGATCTTCTGTAGGTCAATTCATAATTTTTGAAAAAATGGACTAGGCGCAAAGCTCAACATTATTTGAATCTCCGTTCTTGCTCACAGACAAAATAAGAAAGAGAGTCTGGTTCGAAATTATGTTTTGGAAAAAAATGTTTCAGTCTATGTTCGGATAAATACCTACGATTTCCGCATTTGCACATATTGATATTGTTCATACTCCTTTCATCATCATCTCCATCGATTTCCAGTGAAAACTGCTCGATGTCAATGTCCTCATCTTTCTCCAGAAGTGGTACTACATCCGATGTCGGAACTGGAGAATATGTGTTTCCGCTCTCCTGTAATATTGTTTTTTTTCTATAAAAATCAAGAAATAGTACTTTTTGAAATGTTGTAGATTTTTGGTAAAATCTTTGGAACTTCTTCGGTTTCTGAGAAAAAAGAACTCTCATTTCATCATTCTATCAATCATGATGCGGTAAAAAAACAGAAACCGAAGAAGTGCCAAATCTTTGCTCACCTGCAGAGTCTGCTGGTGTTTGTCGCCTGTCTGCCAACTTATTATCTGAAAATGAATCACAATCAACGAGGAACGACTGTGAAAGGCTATTACATATGTATTATAATGCATTGATCAATGGAAAACGATTTGATGATTGTGCATGTATTGTAAAACGAGGTTCAGGTATATAAATGAAATCGTCATTAGGTTTGGAATAATGCTGAAACCTCATATGCAATTGCTCCGCCGAGAAACTGCCACACTCTTGAAAGAAGTAAATTGAATGAAACATTTGGAGAAGAGAAGAGTTGGAATGAAAATGATGCTGAAATAATATAATGACTTATGTTACATACATAATTATGGATTAAGAAAGTCTGAAATGTTATAAATTCATAATTTTTCATATTTCAATTTTCGTGCGTTTGTATTAGCAAAGAATAAGCAAGTTTGTAAATTCTAATTCAAAGTGTACTATTATATTTTTATGACATCTAAAATAATCTTTTTTACGATAAATTTGTTTAATGCATGTAGCGTGAAAGAAAAATTCTGCCTCCACTCACCGGTAATAAGCAAAACGAGATATGCAAATGAGAGAGTAGATCCGACCAATCGTTGAATGGAATAGATAAAAGGTACAATGAGATAGTACTGTATCTCCACTCCCAATGACCAAGTGTGAGTTAGGACGTTGGAGTCAAATAACTGAAAACAATTTGAATTTCAATTAATGACTTTTAAGTAACATTTCCGCAATTGTTGTAGGCATTTTCCCATATATTCCACTCTACAATGTTGGTTGCTCATTTTCATGTTCAAAGGTTGATTCATTTTGATGGCAAAGTCGATAATGATTTCATTCGATTTTTATCTTTTTTTTTCATTCTGATTTTCACTTCTAAAATCGATACCCATTTAGGAAAACAGCTTTCCGATATGTCGATATTCACAGAACGAATTACCTCAGTGAAGTATTCAGTTTTCTCGACAACAGAGTGAATGTTAGTAGTGAAGAATGCAGCCCATACGACATCAACAACGAATCTGAAGAACGTCTTGAAAGATAATGAGATAGGAGGAAGATAGGAGATAGAGATAGGAGATAAAGGGACAGTGACCTCTCTCAATAGCCTCTTCATTGCGCACACTATTTCTCTGTTCTCTAACAACTAGAGAGCGTAGACCGTTGAAGAGACCGTTGACAGAGGTTTCGGTCCCTTTAATGACTGTAAACAAATGTATAAAAGAAGAGATAAGGAGACTATTAACATGCGTCGGCACTCGATTCTAGATTCTTTCTAACAATGCGGAATTTTCATGATTTTTGTACACCATACGATTAAATAGGGTTTCAAGGATACTTTACTTGATTACATCTCTCTACATCAAGATTATAGGGACTGAGAAGAAAAGAATAATCAGAAGAATCGCATACAACGGTACGATTCGCTTGAATCGACGAATATAGAAGGTTTTGAGGACTGAAAATGTCGTGGTATTATGAAAACTGAAAATTCCACTACTGATAATAAGAATACTTACCAACCAATGTTATTGCATGTTCTCGTGCTAAAATCGACGACATCAAGAATCCAGAGAGCACGAAAAATCTGAAATTATCGGACGTGATGGTTGTAAAATCTCATTTTAAATCCCCATTGCCTCCAAAAATTAACCAGTGGACGTATGCTTGAAAAAAAGAGAAAACCGTTTTCCAGGATTATGTGACGACATTACTGTAGGCTGAGGCGTTTTCCAATAATTGTTCGCCTACGCTAATGACGTCACAATTTTCCCGGAATCGGTTTTCCGTTGTGCATGCCACATGTTGGTAAATTTAATTGTAGATTGAGCAAGTTCGCTGTTAGTAGATATTTTTTTATAAAATCAAGTATTTATAATAAAATACATATCAACGCCAACAAATCCAGCGGGGAATTGTTGTTCTCGAAGATGAAAACCAAGGACGGAAGCTATGGCTAATCCACGGATTCCTTGAATGTCCGGCCTCTTCACCTTGGTCATAGTTACTGAAACTGAAGATATTAAGCCACATGTCGTGTGAATAAGGCGTATTTATTGCCAGATATTAAGTACGACAGAATTGAAAGTATCGAAAGTAACAATGAAACACGTCCAAGTGCAGCTAATTTGAAAGAAGGAATCAACTTGTTGGCGGAGATTCGGGAAACTAAAATGCAAACCGAATGAAAAAACCTTTCTTCAATAGTTCCTCTCATGAAACAATTTAGTCTGCAATTTGCTCGTTCATCAAGATATACAACGTGGTAGACAGTGGCGAAATTCCTTAAGGATAGGGGGTCCATTTTTTTCTACACAACACGTTCTATAGATGATAATCTACGCTTAGATATCGTCTACAATAGACTATCGACTTCATGTCTATTTTCCAAAGACTATTGACTGGAGTCGGATCCAAGTTTTAATAAAATATATATTAAATGACCACATAATTCACAACAGTCATGATATTAACGGCAAACCTCTTTCCTTTACGGAAATGCATTTAACGATAATATTTTCGTGAAGAGAAACTGTGAAGACAGAAAGGGAAAAAAGTTATTCTGCCTTGGCTAACTCCTCGCATATCACTTGGCATTCGCACAAAGGGTGATTAACCTTTGTCAATATTTTCGCGTTTAACTCATGGGGACTCTCACGTTACAATGGAGGTACAAATCATTAGATTCAATATCGTTTGCATACGATTGAGTATGCAAACGTTATTAAATATGCTTTAATTAATTGAATTAAATTGAATTGTGCTCTATCGCGAGACAAACAAATGGTCGAAAAATCGTTATCATTTTCGCGGTATTTAAATGATTATTGATAGACTAGTAAGTTTTAAAATGGCATAGTTTACCTTAGCGGCGTCGTTCTAACCCTACTATTAAAGAAAGAGACAATTAGGCTTCCTCTACTTGACTTTTGAAACTACTGTTGGGTATCCCTCTCCAATCTGTACATGGGAGTAATGGTCGATTTTAGAATCTTCTCCGTATAGTTTGGTCCTTCCCTTGTTAGTGGTGGTCGTGAGGCAACAAAGATACACCAAGAAAATACACAAAGTAAGAGAAATGTTAGCAAATTTGGGATGTATGCTTGCTCATACTGCGGAAAATCGAACCAAAATTCCATGGTAGAGTGCAATAATGAAGCGGTAAGATGGGATCATCGCGAGAGAGAGAAGAGGATACCAAGAGTTAATTTGAATCTTAACGGTCCAGTACTCTCACTGTTCTTCTTTCCACGGTAAAGTATTGAGAGAGTTTCAAATTTAGCCTATTGTCGAGCCTATTGTCTATTGTTTTCCTCATAAGCTTTTGACAATGATATTGTATGAGAGAAAAGCCGATCCATGTAAAGGCGGCTCTGTTCTGGTTGATTGGTCCCAACCGAATAGATTGGTCCTAAGAAAATAGATTGGTCCCAAGAAAATAGATTGGTCCCAAGAAAATAGATTGGTCCCAAGAAAATAGATTGGTCCCATGAAAATTGATTGGTCCCATGAAAATTGATTGGTCCTTCTAGATGCTTGCATTCACAGGATTAACAATCGACTTCACTCATCTCCAGTCGAATATATCTATTGCATAATGTGCAATTGTCTTAAATCAAACTTATTTAACAATTTTTTTCCGGGTTGCAGTTGGTCCCTTAGAATTTTCTCAGTCCCAACATAATTCACTAGTCTCATCTGGTCAATGTAAATTATGAACTTTCAGTCATTTCATGTTGTTATAGTGTTTTGTACGGTATCACTTTTCGTTCTGGTTGAGGTGGTTTTATCGCTATGTAGGTCACTCCCGTAGTTTCATCCGTCACGGATATCGTTCCCTAGTCAGACGAAGAGCACCTACAGAGTAAGCAAAAAGTCATGGGACACTTGGTTTAGTTCCGATTCCTAAAAGTTGTGCTGAGGTCTACTCGGTGCGCGCTCCAACGCATTCTTTCTGACTGCTCTCGTTCCCCTATATTGATGAAATCTCTTATTTTCAATCACCTATACATGTTAGAGATGTTCGCAAAAGTTTTTACACTATTGCTGAACTTCGATCTTTGATCTTTGTATTTCGATCTTTGATCGCTTAATCTGTGACCTACAGAGCGATAAAACCACCTCAACCAGAACGAAAAGTGATACCGTACAAAACACTATAACAACATGAAATGACTGAAAGTTCATAATTTACATTGACCAGATGAGACCAGTGGGACTGACAAACTTCTAAGGGACCAACTGCAACCCGGAAAAAAATTGTTAAATAAGTTTGATTTAAGACAATTGCACATTATGCAATAGATATATTCGACTGGAGATGAGTGAAGTCGATTGTTAATCCTGTGAATGCAAGCATCTAGAAGGACCAATCTATTTTCTTGGGACCAATCTATTTTCTTGGGACCAATCTATTTTCTTGGGACCAATCTATTTTCTTGGGACCAATCTATTTTCTTGGGACCAATCTATTTTCTTGGGTCAAATCTATTTGGTTGGGACCAATCAACCAGAACAGAGCCGTAAAGGCTTGGATATCGTTTCCTCAAAATGTGAATTCCGAAAGATGGGAGCAAAAACTAATTCCGTATCTTTTCCACCATTAATCTTCTTACATGATCCCTAAAGATCGTCAGTTATCCACATTCGCATCACAGTCTACAGATCTAATCGGCATGAAATTTTAAAAGAGGAAAGAAATTGAACAGAAACTCGCGTAAGCAATAAATTTAAAGTTTTTCACAAAGGTTCGAAACCTCTATGAAAAAAAAAAACAAAAAAAAATTCGAGGATTGTTTGTAAACAATACCCCAATATAATTCAAATTCTTCCCTCTGGCAACAGGGAAAGTGATTGAAAGTGTTTGGTGGGAGAGATTTAAAGGGTATACTGGATAGGTTGAGAAGGAGAGAAGGTTGATCTAGACTCCGGCTCAGTCTCGATTAGAATTGGATCTCTCAACATGAAAATATGCCCACTTTAGAGGTGAAGGGCATAAGTGGTCAAGGGTATGACGGTGAAATAATGGAGAATTAGAGGGAGAGGGATGTGATAGGGAGAGAGAGAGAGAGAGAGAGAGAGAGAGAGAGAGAGACAGACAGACAGAGTGGGTGAGGGAGAGGGTGAGGGAGAGGGAGAGGGAGAGAATGAGAGCTCAAGATAGAGCGAGAGTGAGAGTGTTTGAGAAAGAGAACGCCAGAGAAAAATATATGCATCGTTATATTTGGCTTCCATGCCTCCACCTAAACCTCCGCCGTAACGGAGATAATAATTGATTGTTACTTTGTGTTAAGAGTTTGCACGATTTTGACAATTTTAAATTCTGAATAGTGTAGAGTGAGTTAACAATTTTTGCCATCATCAAGGTACTTTAAGTTTATCATACCTTTACTATGCCTTATGCGCTTAAATTCACACCCTTAACTAATTGAACTAATCTCTCCTCTGGCAATGCTCATTCGCTTTCTTAGTCTACGAGAGAGCGTTGCCAGAGTGGAGAGGAAAAATATCTCGTATGTGAATTTACAACAGGCCCGAAACTGTCTAATTTTGGAATTAAATATTGGCCGCTACCTAATTTTAGCAACTTCCGCGCCTCGTATTGTGACTACTGCAATGTGTCTCTATACTCTTTTCAACAGTCGCTATTTACCAAACTATAGCCGATTCATTCTTCATTGATAAAAGATCAGTTACAGTGCCTGATAAGAGCTGCTTTGCCAGTACATAAGAGGGAGAGAGAAAGAATAATATTAATTATAGGAGGGGCAAGATAATCAATATAACAGCGAACGACAGCGAGAATAGACCTATGAAACAACGAATTATTTTTTTTAATCGAGAGGCATCCTTAACTTCCTTTAAATAGTCTGTTTAATATTTTTCTAAGCTTATTGGGAGTGCATTTTTAAACTAAATTATCGTTTGGAGTGATGAGCGCACTTTCTGCAGAGTGATCTTATTTAGGAGTGCTATCAATGCCTTGAAAATCGTAACATTTTCATGACTGCGCTACGTCTTACCTTTGCGAACAAACACAAATATACGAGTATTATCCTCTACCACCTTCACTTTTATGGCTCGTTAAAAAATAGTGGAAAACCGAAATCGGCGACTTTCCACCCGTTAAAAAAGTACCCGGAAAGTCGAAAATGGAAACACGAAATTTGAATTCGCGCGCGCTCAAAAAGGTGCGGGAGTTCAAATTCCGACAGCGAATTTTCGCGGATTCCATTTTTATCAAGAAGAAGTTGAATTTCCATTTTACTGCTACAAATCGGTGACGGAAAGTCGGAATTTGAATTCCCGCACCTCTTTCAGTGCGCGCGAATTCAAATTTCGTGTTTCCATTTTCGACTTTCCGGGTACTTTTTTAACGGGTGGAAAGTCGCCGATTTCGGTTTTCCACTATTTTTTAACGAGCCATCACTCATCACAATGACACACTAGACTTGATAAAAAGATATATTTCATGCAACTTTATCGATTTTAGTTTCGATTCTATCAATCTAAATGTTCTGATTTACAAATGCGAAAAAATAGGTCATTCTTCTTTTCATGAACCCTAACAACCGTAGAAACATGATCGATCTGACCAGGACGATAATCCAAACACTTATTAGGTTGACGGGAAAGACTTTGTCTATGGTTTTCTATTTTCACTGTTCGTACTTTGGCGTTCTCTCATTCTTATTGAATAACAAGCAATGATGTGCCTGTGCAGTAAGCAACTCCCCATTCCCCTCCCTTCAGTCAAGCTCTAGCAGAGCAACAACGTATGTAAGTAGCACCATCCACTTCAGCCATTGTATATTTCACCTCTTCCTATCCGACACTAAGATGAACTATTCGTAGACCCTCATGAAGCATGATTATGAGACACATGCCCACACTACAACACCATCGAGAATTGGTTTCATCTCTTCAAAGAAGTCGACTTTTCTTTCAATGAACAGGATCGATCTGGGAGACCACATAAGTTGGATTTGGACATGTTGAAGAAACTTAAGACACCGGCTCAGTAAGATTCGAGGGTTGAGCCACTGACCCCGGACATCGACCTCACCGATTTGGCTCACAATTGTTTTGTGGATACCACCATGCCCCCCTATCACAAAATGGGTATTTATTTGGGCTGGGTCCTTGAAACACAGATGTGGCGGGTTCTCAAAATTTGAAAACTCGATTTTCACCAAAAATTAGTGGAGCGACCTAGGTCCAATATTAGTGTGCAATAATTACATATATGACTATGCAACAAAAAATCGCTATTGGACGGTCCGGATATCCGATCGCAAACTGATTTTTTTACCTCCTCAAAACATTCTAAATTTAATTAAAATTTTAAAACAAAAAACGGCAGCCCAATTTTTGCCTCATTTTATAGAGCAAAAAATTCCACGTCGAATGAGGCAAAATAATAAAAAATCTATCGACCCGTGTTTTGAGATAAATGAACCTGAATATGACACGAAAATATTTTTGTTTTCAAACCCCCCTCATGTTTGTACTCATATTGAAGAGCTCGTCGAGTAGAACAACTTTCCTGTTGATGGTTTTGTCTAAAATTCATGTACAAGAGAAATACATGAATTAAGATTTACAGGAACATAATCGTTTAGATAGCTTGTATCTTGAGAACAAACGACTTTCATAGAATACGACCAACATGAAAAATGACGCACTCGACGAGTTCTTCAAAATGAGTATAAACATGGCAAGGTTTCGACAACTTTTTTTCATGACCACTTTAGAGGGCATGTTTTTCAGAATAGGGTTCAATAATTTTTTTTGGTGAAACAACAAATTAAGTATGGATTTTTGAGTTCTACAATATAGGCGTAATCACTTTGTGCACAAAAAATATTTTACTTTCGATTTACTCTAAATTGATTGAAAAACTGTGAGAATAAATTAAACTGATGTATTTCTCTTGTACATGAGTTTCAGACAAAACGTTCAACATGACAGTTGTTCTACTCGACGAGCTCTTCAATTGCTCACGCGCACAGGAACTTTTTGTTTAAATCAGAAATATTACTATTAATCATTAACAACAAGATAAAGAATAATAATTTAATAAATAAAAACAATAAAAATAGAATACTAATAAGGAAAGAGGGAATGGTCTTGATGGAGTAGAACAAAAAGAGAGAAAATATGTCTACGGACCGCACCACAGCGAAAAAAGGAGAATATATCTCGCCTGTCACGAGAGAATCGACCTAAAATGGCTATTTTTCGGAATGGGGCGAAAAACATGAAATGAGTTAGCATTAGTTTTCGGTACCTCTAGGCACGTCCTACCATCCCCCAAAGTGCCATTGTGTAAATATCATTCTGGGGCTCCCTACACCGGGTCGGTCATCCGGGAACCCAACTTTGAACTCAAATATCTCGGTTCAGGTGCATTTCTGTGAAAAAAATGTCACGAGGGTAACCTCCGCTATTTTTCCGAGCTCTATCGATCTAAACAAACTGGAAGTCACGAAAGTGCTTCCGAACAGCGCTACATTCTAAGCAAAATAACTCAAAACCTGTCGATTCGGCGCGGACGAGCCTGACATATGTTATGTAACTTTTCGAGGGCAACAAAATGAGTGGTTTACGAAAAAAATACGTTAATGCGTTCGTATGGTTCATCCCCTTGGGAATTTCCTGATGATTTGAAGTCTTTTTCGACACCTACAACCTCTCGTTTTACACACTCTCTCGCCCATTCCTTTTCATTTCATTCCATTCCATTCTACACCGCACGGTCTCGAGCGCGCGGTGCGGAATGAAACATTCCATTGCCTCCCTTTCTCTTCCCTGTATTTCCTTCACTCTCCCGCGAGAGAGTGTGTGAAACGAGAGATTGTGGTTGGGTGAAAATGACTTCAAATCATCTGGAAATTTCCAAGGGGATGAACCATACGAACGCATTAACGTATTTTTTTCGTAAACCACTCATTTTGTAGCCCTCGAAAAGTTACGTAACATATTTCAGTCTCGTCCGCGCCGAATCGACAGGTTTTGAATTATTTGTCCCAGAGTGAAGCGCTTTTCGGAAGCACTTTCATGACATCTGGTTTGCTTAGATCGATAGAGCTCGGAAAAAAGCGGGGGTTACCCTCGTGACAGTTTTCCACAGAAATGCACCTGAACCGAGATATTTTAGTTCAAAGTTGGGTTGCCGGATGACCGACCCTGTGTATGGAGCCCCAGAATGATATTTACACAATGGGACTTTGGGGATGGTAGGACATGCCTAAACAAGAATAAAACTGGAGAGAACTTGTTTTGAGATTTTTTTCAATTCCGAGCATTAGGTCGATTCTCTCGTGACAGGCCTGATATATTGAGAAAGGGGATAGATCTGTCGACCGCACTGAAGAAAGAAATGAAGAATAATGAATGAAATGAATGCATGAAGTGTGACGGACAGACAGGCAGACAGATAGACAGACAGACAGACAGACAGACAGACAGACAGACAGACAGAAGTGCCTTATCATTTTATAGAATAAAGTAATTACAGGGTGCGGCAGAATTATGGAAACACGATCTTTGATCTCCCCTGATCACATGTATTGAGCAAATCGGTTCAACATATAATATTTTATCAACAACTATCATATCAACAACAATCTGTGTTAACTTCTTAATTCTGCCTCCTTTCGCGTCAATAACAAGCTTCAAACGTTATTGGTGAAAACGACGGTGGCGGAAGGGTATTTTTGGCCGATTCTTGCCGATTCCCGGAGAAGGGCTTTCTTGAGCGACTCCAGGTTCGAGTTGGGACGAGTACAGGTATTGCTTTCAAGAACTGATCACACAAAAAGGTCGAGGGGGTTCAGATTTGGAGAATAGGAGGACATTCCGAGGAGCGGGTGAAGGAGCGAAAACGGGGTCTTGAGCCAGGCATTCACAATATTTGCCTTGTGAGTCGGTGCCGAATCTTTCTTTATGCTCCAATGCATGCTCCCAAAGTGGCGCTTGGCTCCGGCGCCCAGACACTACATTTGGTTCTTTTACAGGTTGTATACTAGTTCAACTTGGCTCCAGGATCGACGAGAACCAGGAAATTCCGGCCCATGTCACAGATGTCAGCTCAAACCATGACTTTACGAGGAAGAGAGCCTCCATTCAACTCTCATCCGCTTCATAGGAGTCCTCTGCCAATATCCTATCGTTTTTTGGGTTGTACGACTGTTCCACTGTGAACAGCGTCTTATCAGAGAATGCGTCACCATGCGTTCCGCCGACGCTGTGCGAGCCAGAAGGACAGGCATCTATTCTAGGGCGTGCCATTTCACTGAATGGAAAGCAATCGGCACCAAACACAGATACGAGATGCTCATAATAGTGAATTTCAATGAAATTATCTCGAGAGCGCCGGGGAAACGCACAAAACAATGAAAAACCACTGCTAACTGCAGGAGGTCGTGTTTCCATAATTCTGCCGCACCCTGTAGGTATATCTGGTCTTCTATTTTGTATGGAAAATAATAACGAAGGAGAAATTGAGCGATAACTTTCGATTACCCGAGAATTTTTTCTAATTCTTGTAATGCTGATTCATAATCAGCAAAAAAATTATGCTACATTTTGCTTCAGCTTAAATATTTACATAAGCAATTCTGTAATTGTTCTGCTGAAATCGGATTGGTCTGGCTGACTGCATTTGCGAAGTCTTCATTGACTCTAATTGCTACGAAAACACTGGTGTGGTGGATATAGGACAGAGTATTTTTTTGCAATTCTTGTCAAACAAAAAAATGCCGGAATCATTCTTCGCATTTTTGCGGTGCACACAAAAGACCGGGAAGAGAAAAAAGTCGAGAAGAAAGGGAAAATGATTTTGCCATTTTTTTGCTTGACAGGAATTGCCAAAAATCTCAAATACTTTGTCCTATATGATCCTCGAGTATTGTTTAAAAGTTACAATATCGATCCCCTTTAGGAGACACATCTTTGCTATGAGCTCCATGTACCTCGCCCATGTATCTTTGGTATATGTGCATGGTATAGGGGCTAAATATTATTGATTAAAGGTGGTGTCCCACGAATATTTTCGTGAACAAACTGTGAAGACAGAAAGGTAGCAAAAGTAATTCTACATACCGTACACTATTTATTTTATGCTGATTCAGCTTATTGATCGCTTGAAATATCATCGAACCATCAAGCCGGTGCAGTGAAATGCGCGCTTTTTTTTAAAATTGAAGAAATTTGGCAATAGGTTTCGAACTCACGTCAAACGGGTAACGAGTCTGAATTAGGGTGGCGAGAATCAGTCACTAGTCACTAGTCCTAGTGACAGTCTCTCTCTACTCAACCGAGAGAGGTACATTTACGACCTCTCGCGCGACGGTTAGTAGTGATGAGGTCATCAAAACTATAGTGAGTAATTTTAGCTACTCTTTTTCTACTCCTTTTGGGTTTTCTCGGCTATAAGTAATCGAAATTTGCAAATCTGAATATTTTTGGAACATACAAGCAAAGGGATATTCAACAAGCCTAAAATTGACTGTCGAAGATAACTTTTAAATTTCGTCGAATTCTTATGTTATGCATTCCAGCACTTCCGATAAGACGGATAGGAAGACTATTATATTATCATTTATGATTATCACGTTATTAAAGTCATTCGAACCACGATTTACACTCTTCCTTGTCGTCATTTAACCTCTTGCATAGTGATAGACTTCGCCCACAATCGTCATAAACAACCAAGCGGCGTCTCTAATCTTCTTTGACATCCAATTTTAGGTTCACCCTGTTCATGATACAATGATTTTTACATGTTCGATATATGCATTGAATCAGTATTTCATGTCATGATGGCCAGGATATTGACCCAGTCCAAATGAAGACCTCGTTCTTCGCAGTGAAGTTAGGCAAAGCAGAGTTAGGTAGATCTGGAGCAGGCAACTCCAAGATCCACCATCCATCGCATCTTCATTCAGTCGTCTCTTCGCAAAAAATTGTAGGATAGATGAGAAAAATCAGTAAAAGAGAGGACATAATAATTTTTTTCGAACCTTTGAAATTTGAGAAGAGGTTTTTAGGTCGGGAATTTTACCACTTCTCCATGGATTTTTAAAAAAAAATTTTTGTATAGTTTTGTTTAGCTATTGGAGTTTATGGATATGCAAAAAGATTTGAGAAGATTGTACGATTTTAAAGTGTTTTATAAGGAAAAGTTGAAATGAGTGACGGACACACAAACAAACAAACAGACAGACGTTCCTTATAATTTTATATAATAAAGTAAAATCGAATGGCATCATTATTTTACACCCATATTGTACTGAGTAAATCGCTGGCGAAAGACATTGTTACACTCCGAGCCAATTTTAAACTCTCCTCTCTAGCAATGCTCTCTCACTTTCTGTGTCTACGAAAGTGTTACACGAGCGGAGAGTTAAATTAGCTCGGGCGTGCCTTTAAGCAACCGGTATCAAAAATGAACGTGATCTCTACGGATAGTCTATGAATCGATTCGTTTTTCG
The DNA here is from genome assembly GCA_943737045.1 of Parapristionchus giblindavisi. Classification (NCBI taxonomy): domain Eukaryota; kingdom Metazoa; phylum Nematoda; class Chromadorea; order Rhabditida; family Diplogasteridae; genus Parapristionchus; species Parapristionchus giblindavisi. The sequence continues at coordinate 171,546 of CALSFV010000336.1, forward strand.
GCTCGAATTTTCGGAATCAAATCGTCTAAAATGGCTTTGTACGATTGCCTCTCCAACATCAATCCCTCCATCGATAAATGCTTATTATCCGTGAAATAAGCATGTAGGTTGTGCCGATTGTACCTGAAAATCAAGCGACGTTTGCTAAACCGCACGGCGCTAAAACTCACCACCAGCACCATCCAGGCTGCTCGGCACACAACGGTCCGCTTGTGTTGTGCCTCCGCAAATTTTCGATGTGAATGGCGTCAAGTCTCTTGAAGTAGTTATCGTAGGAGTCGAGGAAGCTCTGAAATATAGTAGCTAGCAAACGGAAACTGTTAACCTGAAGGTGAATTACCTGATATTGCCCCTTGAGATCTGTGAGGGATTGATTTCGCAGAAGTCGTTTGTACATACTCACGGCAATTCCAACAGATGTTGATGGTAGAGGGTAAAATTCATCCAAAACCACGAATTTGGAATTTTCACTGAATAATTCGTTGAAAAATCGTCTTATTTGTGATAAATGTGCAATTGCGAAAAGCAGTTCATATATGTGATTTAAATGGAAAGAAGATAAACCAACCTCAACAACGTTAGATATCGCTCGAAAGCTTGGAGTGCTGAATCATTTGTGATATTTTCAATTGGCGCTCGAAGTTTTTCGGAACTGCGAAATAATAAGGTATCTATATGTAAGGAATATTTTAATCGTTGAACTTACTCATCATAGATAGTAATAGTTATATCAGGATGGGAAGCCTTAATCAAGTTCTCCGCAGCCGCAAAGTAGTCCTTACAGTTGCTCTCAAGCGGTCTGCAAGCTGCAAAAGATGTTTATACAATCTACGTTGAAAATGTAATATTATATATATAGGACAGTGTATTTGAAAGTTTTTGCAATTTTTACTCGGAAGCACATTTTGGACATGTTTTGTCATTTTGAAAGACACAAAGACAGATTTTACATGTTTACTAAAGGACTGCCGTCTTTTTGATAGGAAACGTCATAGACAAAGTATGTTGAGCAAAAATAAACCAATGTTTGCCATTTTATTCCCATTCAAGTAGAAAATGGCAATAGGGTTCAAAAATGTCAAAACATATGATTTAAATCAATTTAATGCAATTCTAGAAACACAATGATTCTGCCCAGTTCATGCTCTGCAAGCATTCGCCATTTTTTTTCATTCTGCCCAGTTCATGCTGTGCAAGAACTCGCCATTTTTAATTTTGCCCAGTTTATGCTGTGCAAGAACTGAGCAAAATGAAGGATACTCGCCTGGACACTCACCCTTCATTTTGCCCAGTTCTTGCACAGCATGAACTGGGCAAAATGAAGGACACTCGCCCCTTCATTTCGCCCAGTTCTTGCACAGCATGAACTGGGCAAAATGAAGCCTACCATCCATGCAGATGGAAAGGCGACGAACGCCCCAGCGGGACAGGGAAGGGCGTTCATCGCGAAGGCCCGACTATGAATCGAATTTGACTAATGAGAGTGAGAGAATGTGAGAGAGCTAGAGAGTACGCACTATCTAGCTCTCCCATTAGTCAAATTCGGTATGTAGTTTGTAGTGATCCCTATAAAAGGCACTCCTCATCCTCATTCTTCGCTTCTGATACATCGGTTGCGCCACTCTCCTAGGAGAAAATTTTGGATTGGGGGGGGCCTTCACGATGAACGCCCTTCCCTGTCCCGCTGGGGCGTTCGTCGCCTTTCCATCTGCATAGATGGTAGGCTTCATTTTGCCCAGTTCATGCTGTGCAAGAACTGGGCGAAATGAAGGGGCGAGTGTCCTTCATTTTGCCCAGTTCATGCTGTGCAAGAACTGGGCAAAATGAAGGGTGAGTGTCCAGGCGAGTGTCCTTCATTTTGCCCAGTTCTTGCACAGCATGAACTGGGCAAAATGAAAAATGGCGAGTTCTTGCACAGCATGAACTGGGCAGAATGAAAAAATGGCGAGTTCTTTCACAGCATGAACTGGGCAGAATGAAAAAAATGGCGAGTTCTTGCACAGCATGAACTGGGCAGAATGAAAAAATGGCTAGTTCTTGCACAGCATGAACTGGGCAGAATGAAAAAAATGGCGAGTTATTGCACGACATGAACTGGGCAATACTAAAAAAAGGACAGCAGTTGAACGGAGTTCTCGGGCAAAAAAAAAGCCCCATTACTTTAAGTTAAAAAAATGTCAGTTGAAGCAATAAATTGGCAAACAAAACAAAAAAATGTCCAACTGTGCAAACATGGCAGTTCATATTTATTGGCATATTAAATCCAATGCCCTCTATGTCAGCCACACTTTTTTCATCATGGGCTGTGGCAATTATGAAAATCTATGTTTTATATCTTCCAAGCAGAAATTGCAAAAAATCTCAAATACACTGTCCTATATATAGTAATACGATTCTAATAATTGAAGTAAATGGTTCATTTTAATGTCGTTACATTTATTTTGTTAAGAAAATTATATATTGATTTGCATATCATTAGTGTGCAGAAAAAAATGCAGACAAAACTATTAGAAAGAATTATTTTCATTTCACTTACCAGACTGTGCAAATAATCTCATAGTTCGCAATTCGGAGTAGTCCTTGAGAATATCGTAGAGAACTTTGGTTGCTCGATGAGATATTGAACTACCGAGAACAAGAATATCGACGTATCCATTAGTGTTATTCGGTTTCTGCAAGGGAAAAACAGATATTGGTCGGCCCAATTTTGTAGAGATCAAAGGACATCGGATAAAGTTGATAGATTATTATATAGTATAGAATCTTTTATCTAACGATGGGAGGATCTCTTTCACCATGAGCTTTTCCAATGAGAATACCACGACTAGAATCAGTATTCGATACTGATTGTAAATCCGATATGAGAACCTGACTGGTTGTTGAGAAAATCTTTATTGAAATTAATTTATTTTCTAAGCAGGTCATCCGAATGCCTTGGCGAATTCATCCGTCGTAAAAATACACCAACGATCCAAATAGTGTAGTGGATAAGATGTTCGTATAATATTTTTGATCATTGTATTTACAATTATAATAAAAATAAGATGACGAAATGGATTTACGGAAAGATTTTTCAGAGTGACCCATTCAACGTAATAATACTGAATTAATAGTTCAGAAAGTGAAAAGCCAGACTTTCTGAGTTTCCCTGATCTTCTATTAGGATTTTCGATTGTTATCTAGTAGATCTGTGTACAAGACGTGCCCTTTCCAGCGCAGAGATCAATATCGTTCTCAAGTCTATTTCACTTTCAAAGCTCCGCCGGAAAGATCAAGTCAAACGCTTGGAAAATATGTGCAATATTGAGCGTAAAAAATCACTTTTTATGTGTATGAGGTTAAAAGTTCGATACTACATCCTTTTGCCTTTTTTAGAAAAAAAATACTTTTGTAATGCGCATTTGAATTTTAAGAATAACGTGAGTAATGTGGAATCAAAGAGTGATAAAAAAGGGTAGATTCTTTACTAATTTTGAATAAGACAGCAAAAAGATATGTTGACGAGGGGATTGAACTCATAGTCTTCAAAATAATATGCATACATCCACTACATTCCCCCGGACACTGATCAGAGAGAAAAAATTAATTTTCAAAATTAATTTTCTCGACACTCAGGTCGACTGGGTAGTTTCTGTAAACGGATTCGTAATCAGCACCGAAAACTTATTGTAGTCTTTATTTGAAATGCTCACGTTGAGTTGAAATCGTCCCCATTAAAACAACATACATAAATGCATTCATAAGGTGGCTTTTCATGGTATCCTCCCGCCATCCTTTGTCCCTCTCGATCGTCGACACATTCCTGTTCAAAAATGTTTGGTTTTTTGTATCTCGGAAAAAAACTAAAAATTACTTTACCATTCCCCCTCATGAAATAGCCTCATGAAAATGATGGCAAGACCGAACATTATTTTCTACTTATTTTTGCAAAAGTTTTTTTTTTAAATTTCAGGCTCTTACAGTGAAAGGTGGAGCATTGTAGTAGTGTGAATGAGTCTCTCGTTCGTTCCATTTTATCGCTTCAGCGATGTCCAGTGGAGCTTAAATTATACCTAATCATTATTTTCACTATTACTTCGTCGCTATGCCCTTTTCCGATCTTTTCAACATGCTTTTTTGTTGCTGAACATGATGTTTCGTTATTCGTTACCAAATTTCTACGACGTGAATTTTAATAGCTTTACAGTCTTCTGATAACTCACAAGAGAAGATCTAGGTATAATATAAACCAATAGGCCTCTTGAATAAGTCTTTGGTCCTCTCGGGAAGATAATGTTACTATGCCGGTTTTTAGGAAAAACATGGAAAATATTTATGCTTAAAATACATTTTCCTACTATTATTAACGAGATCTGAAGGAAAACTCGTTGTCAAGACAAGAAAGACACTGGTAATGCAAATCTGAATACTATTTAGCTTGTGTTATTCTTCGAGCATTTAAGACACAGTTCACATATTATCATTTAAAAAAATTTAAATCTGTTTTCTGCCATTGGTTTAGTAGTTTAAGTTCACAAACACTTTCGATCCGTAACTTGAAAATCAATTAAGATTTTATCTCACCTTCACCAGAAGTAATGGCTTTGTTTATATTCTGAGGTATATGCAAGGCGATTCCAGAAAATATCACGATATATATGATAGAGACGACGATGACAGCCACCTTAGTTGAGGCACTGTAAAGATCGTAAAATTTGAACGAACTGGAACAGTCCACGGTGACCGATCTATCAAATAACAAATTTTCTACGTTTTCAATCTTTTTTAACAAGGACATCCTCGACTTTTTTTCTTAATTTTCATAATCCCATAGGTTGCCGAGCACGCAATTGATAAATATATTATTTAAGTTAAAATAATTTTTAATGAAAGTCGATTGAATACTCACGTAATGAAGAACTTCTCCAGTGAATGATGAATGGCCACTGAGATTACGAATGTAACCGAAAGACAGATGAAGATATCTGAATATTGAAAACAATTTTTAAAATACTCATTTGCATGACACCTAAAAGAGAGTATTGACAACATTCTCTATTTGAACATAACAGCGACAGCATTTTTCCTTTAGTCTTAGAATAATTTGCAAACCTTTTTCAGAGAGTTCAGTGAGATCCCAGTAGCTCTTCCACATTATAATAACTGGCCAGTGTGCGAGATATACTACGTATGAAATGTCACCCAAGTAGACTATGAAGCTGGAAAATGAATATATCGAAGAAGAAGACACACTATACAGCAGTTTTATTATAGATCAATAAATAGATACCGGTTAGAGAATATTATCGATTGATTAGCCTCATTGTTCCCAATAACGATTACTGTAGCTGTCAGAGCTATGGCAAAAAGTCGAAGATATGGGCTAGGGAGAAGTTGGACTGGAGATAAGGCGAAGATGATCATTGTGATTACAAGAGTAATAGAAAGGAACCGAATCAACCCTGTAATTATGCACTATTGGTATATTTCTTATTTGTAAGTCAATTCATAGTTTGAAATGGGAGCGGATCAATTCTCCGCTTTTAAGACACCGGCTCAGTGAGATTCCAGGAAGTGCCGGACATCGACCTCACCGATGTGGCCCAAAATTTTTTTATGGATACCCCCATGGGTCCCCATCACAAAATGGGTATTCATTTGGGTTGATTCCTTGAAACACAGATGTGGCGGGTTTTCGAAATTTGAAAACTCGATTTTCACCGAAAAAAATGGAGCGACCTAGGACCAATGTTAGTGTCGATTAATTATAAGTATAAATAGACAACAAAAACTGGCTATACGACGGTCCGGAGATCCGATCGCAAATTGATTTTTTTACCTCCTTAAAACATTCTAAAATTAATTAAAATTTTAAAACAAAAAAGTGCAGTCCAAATTTTGCCGCATCTTATAGAGAAAAAAATTCCGCGTCGAATGTGTGAAAAAATTGAAAAATTGAAAGATACCTATTTTGAGAAAAATGGACCTGAAGATGACCCGAAAATATTTTTGTTTTCAAAACCCCTCATGTTTGTACTCATATTGAAGAGCTCGTCGAGTATAACAACTTTCATGTTGAACGTTTTGTCTGAAACTCGTGTACAAGAGTATTACATGAGTTTTATTTATTCACACGGTTGTTCACCCAATTTTGAGTTAAACGAAAGTAAAATATTTTTTGTGCACAAATTGATTACGCCTATATTGTAGAACTCAAAAATCCATACTTAATTTGTTGTTTCACGAAAAAAAATTGTCGGCCCTTATTCTGAAAAACATGGTCTCTAAAGTGGTCTTGAAAAAAAATTTGTCGAAACCTTGCCATGTTCATACTCATTTTAAAGAACTCGTCGAGTACATCATTTCTCATGTTGGTCGTATTCTATGAAAGTCGTTTGTTCTCAAGATACAAGCAATCTAAACGATTAGGATCCAGTAAATCTTAATTCATGTAATTCTCTTGTACATGAGTTTCAGACAAAACGTTCAACATGAAAGTTGTTCTACTCGACGAGCTCTTCAATATGAGTACAAACACGAGGGGTTTCGAAAACAAAAATATTTTCGGGTCATCTTCAGGTCCATTTATCTCAAAAGAGGGGTCTTTCGATTTTTGAATTTTTTCCCTTATTCGACGCAGAATTTTTTGCTCTATAAGATGAGGCAAAAATTGGACTGCACTTTTTTGTTTTAAAATTTTAATTAATTTTAGAATGTTTTGAGGAGGTAAAAAATCAGTTTGCGATCGGATCTCCGGACCGTCGTATAGCCAGTTTTTATTGTCTATTTATACTTATAATTAATCGACACTAACATTGGTCCTAGGTCGCTCCATTTTTTTTCGGTGAAAATCGAGTTTTCAAATTTCGAAAACCCGCCACTTCTGTGTTTCAAGGAACCAGCCCAAATGAATACCCATTTTGTGATGGGGGCCCATGGGGGTATCCACAAAAACAATTTGAGCCAAATCGGTGAGGTCGATGTCCGGGGTCACCGGCTCAACCCTCGAATCTTACTGAGCCGGTGTCTTAATGTTTGTATATTTCTTTGGAACGGAAAAAGAATATATCTGATAGCATTTGTGACAAATCGTCATTAAAGGGAGTGATACCTCACTCAATCGTCTCTTCGACTCTCGTTGTTAGAGAACAGAGAAATAGTGTGCGCAGTGAGTAGGCCATTGAGAGAGGTAACGCTCCCTTCAAACATGACAAAAGTTCACAAGATTTGAAAATTGTATCACGCTGTATAAACGCAGTTGATAATGTTTGAGTGTGTGCTCTGGTATTTTGCCACTTAAAGTCTACTTAAACTACGTCACAGACTTTAAGTAGACTTTAAGTGAAAGAACATTTGACGAAATGCATTACAGTATACCACACCACTTTAAGTAGACTTACGTCTCACTTTAAGTTTACTTAAAGTCTACTTAAAGTGGGAAAGTTTAAGTAGACTTTAAGTGGCAAAATACCAGAGTGGCTGTATGTGTATATCGAAAAGGTTAAATGCCTACATTCTCTCCATTTCCACGTATCGCTATTCTTCATAATATTGTTATCATCATCTCCATCGATTTCTAGTGACAAATCCTTGATGTTAACGTCCTCATCTTTCTCCAAAAGTGGTACTACATCCGAAGTTGGGCCGGCTGAATATGTCTTTCCACTCGCCTGATATATTATTTCCGATAAAAATTTATATATAGTGCACTTTTCCGATTTCTTCGTAAAATCTTTGCACACCTGCAGGGTCTGGAGGATTTTGTCGCCAGTCTGCCAACTTATTATCTGAAAACCAATCAATCTGGGAAATCCATAGATTACGTACTTCATGAACCAAGGGAATATGATTTATTTCGCGATGAATGTACATTGTAAAATGAGTTAAAAGACACATCCCGATCTAATTTTACTCTCTTCTCTGGTAATGCTCTCGCTTAGTCTAAGAAAGCGAAAGAACATTTCCAGGGAAAAGATTTACCAATTGGATCGTAATGTACCTTTAAATGTTCATATCTGATATAATGATGAAACCTCATATGCAATTGCTCCGCCGAGAAACTGCCATACTCTTGAAAGAAGTAAATTGAATGAAACATTTGGAGAAGTGAAGAGTTGGAATGAGAACGATGCTGAAATAATATAATGATTTATGTTTTTTTATAATTATTAATTAAGAATTTTTGAAATATCATAATTTTATACTTTTTCATATTTCATTTTTTTCGTGCTATTGTATTAGCAAAGACAAAGAAAGTATGTAAATTCTAATTCAAAGTGTACTATTATATTTTTATGGCATCTAAAATAATCTTTTTACGATAAATTTGTTTAATGCATGTAGTGTGAAAGAAAAATCCTCCCACAACTCACCGATAATAAGCAAAACGAGGTAAGGAAATGAGAGAGTAGATCCGACCAATCTTTGAATGGAATAGATGAATGGTACAATGAGATAGTACTGTATCTCCACTCCCAATGACCAAGTGTGAGTTAAGACATTGGAATCAAATAACTGAAAATAATTTGCATTAATATTTTAAATAACTGCCTCTATCGTTTAGGCATTTTCCCCATTTATATTTTTCCTACCAATTTAGTTGTCAAAGAATTTAGAATTTAGGTAAAGACATTCGGAGTACGAGAGAAAAGAAAAAAATCAAAATAAACAAAAAGCTGTTTGGGGCATGTATTTGTTTCTATTTTTTCTGCGTTTTTTACGCAATGGTGATTAATTTTTTGTGAACGTGTTCATTCGAAAGAACATAGACCAAAAAGAGTATACAACAGTTATTTTGTTGTTTGTGCTCGAAAGAAAGGTATTTTACCTCTGTGAAGTAGTCAGTCTGCTCGACAACAGAGTGAATGTTCGTAGAGAAGAATGTAGCCCATACGACATCAACAATGAATCTGAAGCGGGCTTTGAAAGATAAAAATTGAGATGATCGAGCCACGTTATACTTTGAAAGTGAACTAGCATATAGCATATAGCATATAGCATATATAGCAAATATATTTAGAAAAAATCGTTGACGCAAGGAGACGAACCTACGACCACTTCTTTCCGGATTATTGACCCACTACTGTTTCAATCGTTTGCCAACCTTTATCAACTATATTTCAAGGAACTGGATCAGATATGTCTACTCAGAATCAATTCAATCTATCAAGATATATTTGAAAAACAATTCGCGGGCAATATATTTGAATAGATATTAGCAAAAATATTGCGCACAAACATACTCCGCTCTTTACACTCTCTTATTTCGTGTTTCCGCTAATTTCATGTTTTTTGAACTCCACACGAGTAAATAGGGTTTCAAGGATATCTTACTTGGTTACATCTCTCTTCATCAAGATTATTGGGACTGAGAAGAAAAGAATAATCAGAAGAATCGAATACAACGGTACGATTCGCTTGAATCGACGAATATAGAAGGTTTTGAGGACTGAAATTGTCTTAGTATTATAAAACTTTAATTCCTCCTACTGATAATAACAATACTTACCAACCAATGTTATTGCATGTTCTCGTGCTAAAATGGAAGACATCAAGAATCCGGAAAGCACGAAAAATCTGCAATTATTGAACGTGATGGTTGGAAAATTTCGTTTTAAACCCCATTGGTTCTGCCTCCAAAAATTAACTAGATTGAAACACTTAACGTTAGATTGAGAAAGTTCGCTGTTAATATTTTTAAAAAAATAAGTATTAATAATAAAATACATATCAACGCCAACAAATCCGGCGGGGAACTGTTGCTCTCGAAGATGAAAAGCGAGCACGGATGCTATGGCTAATCCACGGATTCCTTGAATGTCCGGTCTCTTCATCTTGGACATAGCTACTGAAAATATTGAGTCATCATGTGAATGAGGCGCAAAGCGGTTTATTGCCAGATATTAAGTACGACAGATTTGAAAGTATCGAAATAAACAATGAAACACGTCCAACTGCAGTTGATTTGAATGAGAGAATCAACTTTAGGCGGAGATTCGGGAAACTAAAATGCAAAACGTATGAAAAGAGGCTAATTGTAACGTGTTGATACCTTTCTTTTACCCTCTTGTGAAACGGTTTGCGGAGATTTTGCGATTAAAATCAGGCAGAATAAAGAGAAACGAAAGAATTAGAAAGCGGGCTTTTTAACAGGTTTGGGACAGCAGAACTCTACCAATAGTTGTATATTGTTTGATGCTCTTATTGTTACACTAGAAATTCGTTTAACATTGTATTGGGGGAGGATAAAGATATTTAACTTTGATTCACGTATTAGGCACATACCAAGCACAGAATCAGTGGTTTTTATGACTATATATATATATATATATATATATATATATATATATATATATATATATATATATATATATATATATATATATGAGGCCGTTTGCGTAAGACTCGACTAAGTGCCAGCACAGTAAAAAAATCAAATTTTGGGGATCGGTGTTCTCAAGGGTGCTCTTGACGATGGTCACGTTCATTTTGCACCTAGAGCCACCGTTGAGGCCAGACAACGTCGCGATGTAATCGCGTTTTTAGTCATTTCTCGTGACCCGATCGTGCTAAAAATTACAAAATATACCCTCAGGGGCAGAATTTGATGGCGATCACGCCTGTCTAATTCATTTTTCATGGAAAAATTTCAGAAATTTTCAAAATTGGAAATTCAGTCGACGGAAAAAGTCCGTTTTGCGTGATACATAGATCGGACCGGAATGGCATCATGATTCCATAGAAAAAATTTCAGCCAATTTGCGCCCGAGTCATTCGAGATAATCAACTTTTAGTGTAGTCATTTTGCCGTTGAAGAGTAGGAAAGAGGCTAGAGAGTATGGAATTGTGAGAGAGCAGAGAAGGGTGAAGGAAGGGCATCCCGTCCACTCCCCTTCATTCCCATCCTGATCTTCTCACCTGCCTCTTTGCTCTCTCGCCCCAGCACACTCTCTCGTCTCTTGCCTCCGTATCAACGGTAAAATGACTACACTAAAAGTTGATTATCTCGAATGACTCGGGCGCAAATTGGCTGAAATTTTTTCTATGGAATCCTGATGCCATTCCGGTCCGATCTATGTATCTCGCAAAACGGACTTTTTCCATCGACTGAATTTCCAATTTTGAAAATTTCTGAAATTTTTCCATGAAAAATGAATTAGACAGGCGTGATCGCCATCAAATTCTGCCTCTGAGGGTATATTTTGCAATTTTTAGCACGATCGGGTCACGAGAAATGACTAAAAACGCGATTTCAACGCGACGTCGTCTGGCCTCAACGGTGTCTCTTGGTGCAAAATGAACGTGACCATCATCATAAGCACCCTTGAGAACCTCGATCTCCAAAATTTGATTTTTTTACTGTGCCAAATTTTATTTCTTTTAGTCGATTTTTACGCAAACGGCCTCATATATATATAGCGCAACAGTACCGAAATGGAGACAAAGGTAGTGGATAAGACACACTACGTCGCAAATTTAACAGCATTTCTACTGAATTTAAAAATTCTGGGTACGGTAGCCAGTGAGAATATTTTCATTTCAAGAAATATTATAAACAAATGATTTCCGTTAAATACAATAGAAAATATGTCATGCAGAGGGAAAAGGTACAAGGCAAACGGATAATAACTTTATTGAACCAAATCCGGCGGGACAACACTTGACCATTGATCGCACGCAACTGGCTGAATTGGACCAGCAAAAACACTTGCAATGAACGCCGGAATTTAATTTGAGTGTAATTCTTTTTGCATCCGTAACTTTTCATAGATCAAGATCAAACTATGTCAACGCGCAAAATCCTGGTGTTTAAACCTTTCTATTACCCTCTTGTGAAACGGTGTGCGGAGATTTCGCGATTAAAATCAGGCAGAATAAAGAGAAACGAAAGAATTAGAAAGCGGGCTTTTTGTTAGCAGGTTTGGGACAGCAGAACTCTACCAATGATTGTATATGAGAGGATATCTGACTCGATCGACATTTTGGTTCTACATCATCCAACTACTTGTCCTCATTGTCGAACATTTTCTCCTTCGCTGCAGATCAATAGCAAACGTCACACCCAATCCACTACACTACACAAGCTGTTGTTTGAATGATCCGGAACGCTTGTGTAGAGGACCACAAGAATTTCCGAATCGAAAATCGCTGGATATAGTCATGCTATTGCCATATCATGAGGTCAGCTTAAGCTGCCAGGGTTCCCCTGTTAGTGAAAAAAATTGTTCTTATGTTTAGTAGAAAGTTTTCGAAATTGATCATACGAATATTTAAGCTAAAAGAGAATTTTTTAAATAATTTTATTGCTGGTTATGAATTATCATATCACGCGTGTCGCGTAAGGATCAATACAACTGTCGGACAATGAAAAAATGAAAATTTTGAGTAGACCATTTTTGGATAGCCCTGACAGTGCCGGAGAAGATAGCGTTTTGATTTTTTGTCTAAAATCAATTTCGACGAAGATATACGCCGTTGACTGTCGGAATGTGTGGAAAAGTCTCGTCTTTCAGCCGCAATAGCTCGTTTTGGAATGGGAATAGCGAAAATTTCATAAAGACATAAATTGTAGAAAATTCTCAGGAAAATCGAAGTAACACAAGCAAAAATTACAAAATCGATTTTTCATCAACTTCTGTGGCGAGAAGCTGACGTCTGCACCACAAATCGATTTAACGCTTTTTTATTGGTTCAGATGTAAGATATTGTGAAGACGCATCGATTGATATATAGTTTATAAGGTCGAATCGTGCCCGCGATATGAGTTTTTCCCAAAAAACGAGTCTGAAATCTTGGACTTAGCCGATTTCTCGCTCGAGAGAAGGAAGGATCACTTTGATCTACCCACTCGTCTCTCGGTGATCAATGATTTACCAACTCTTTTTGTTTGTTTTTCGTGCTTTCAAGTGTTTTCAACAGGTTTCACTGTTTCTTGAATATACATATTGTTGAATCCTGTCTCTCTCTCTTCTCTCTCTTGAATCTTCTCTCGACTTGAGAAGAGTAGAATAAATGGTGAGTAACCAACCTCGCTATGTACTTTAGTAGTATTAGCAATGTATAACAGTCTTCATTTCAGGACCATCGATCAAACCGAGGAGGAAGAGCACTAGAAACACTCGATCGAGCACTGCATCCACTACGAAAAACACTCGCAAGAGGAGAAGAAGCGAGTCGGAGGAGGAATCAGAGATGGAAGATGATGTCTTTTAAGGAGAGAATGCTGAAGATGATGAAGACGAATTTGATGAGATAAAGTGATAAGCAGGACGAGGAGGGTTTCCTTCGAGAGACAATCGCGGCCGGAATAGACTCCATCTTCGATAGATAGATTGTTTCGTGTTTGTATTTCAATTGTTTATATAGTAATTTTTTCTTTGAATTAGGTTGTAGTTATGATTTTCATTCATTTCTTCGTTTTTTTTTCGAGTTCAGTGTAGAGAAATACCAATTAGACCATTGATCATCGAGAGACGAGTGGGTAGATCAAAGTGATCCTTCCTTCTCACGAGCGAGAAATCGGCTAAGTCCAAGATTTCAGACTCGTTTTTTGGGAACAACTCATATCGCGGGCACGATTCGACCCTATAAACTATATATCAATCGATGCGTCTTCACAATATCTTACATCTGAACCAATAAAAAAGTGTTAAATCGATTTGTGGTGCAGACGTCAGCTTCCCGCCACAGAAGTTGATGAAAAATCGATTTTGTAATTTTTGCTTGTGTTACTTCGATTTTCCTGAGAATTTTCTACAATTTATGTCTTTATGAAATTTTCGCTATTCCCATTCCAAAACGAGCTATTGCGGCTGAAAGTCGAGACTTTTCCACACATTCCGACAGTCAACGGCGTCTATCTTCGTCGAAATTGATTTTAGACAAAAAATCAAAACGCTATCTTCTCCGGCACTGTCAGGACTATCCAAAAATTGTCAATACAATAGGGGTTATATTTTGTCCGGTCACCCCACGATTTTGTCTCGATCCTTACGTGACACGCGTGATATGTATTTCATTACGTAAATACGTGGTATTATGTTTACATATATGCATACATATCTAAAATATTATCATAGATCGATAAAACATTGTCGACCGTTATGAACGAGATGGAGGCCCCACGCCGAATGTTATGACCAACTGGAAAACGGAAAGTAATGATTATTCTAATTTTAAGTAAAATGTTCGTTTTGTTAGAATTAATATTCAAGTATACCGGAAACATTATAATATTAACAAGACGTTAGATCGAATTGATCTCCACTATGAGGTGTTCCATGTAAAATGAACAATTTTTGATTAAAAAAGAAGCAGATTCTCGTGGTCAAGACACACGATGATCTCATCCATCACATTGTCGTTGCAATACGAGTTAATAGTTATACAAGAGTTCATAAATCAAATCCGGGAAGATTTATTTTGAAAGTTTCCAAATTGATCATGACGTCGAGGGCGAAACACCATGGAGCTTAGCAAATCAATATTATATTCTAATAGTATTTTAAAATTCAAAGGGCACGCAAATTTAAACTTGTACTTTTATTGATTATTCTAATTTAATATAAATGTTTTTTTTTTCACTGAAACCAACGTTTAGCAGAACACTATTTCTGATTACGATCCAGTGTATCAAGTTCAGCTGATCGAAAGCTCACGGTCATCTCAGATCATTTCATTTTTAGTTTACACTGCGGTTAGTTTTTAGGGTGTTTCTTCATGACTATACATACAATAGATCAAAAGTTGACATGATGGGTGGGGCTTTTTCCCTTCATGATTCATTACTATCACTCCATAGTCACGGTATAAAGATAAGGAAATGTCTGTATTTGCTGTCTCAAACTTGTCTGCACTCTGTCTCTAGTCTGTAGTCGGATGTGAAAAGTATAGTCATGTTAGTTTCTGGCTTTCTTGTAGTTTTTAAATGGTTTAGTAGAATTTCGTGCTTATGTGTGTCAGCACTTAATTTTTCCCCAATACATGAAAATTAACACACGGTTCGGTGCCCATGCACATCTCTCCTACAAAGCAACTACAAGAGAAGGCTTGCTCGGAGTGGCCAGCCATGTACAGCACTACTCTCGATAAATGTGATTAAAATATAAATGAAACTACTGCATGATGTGATTGCACAATACTAAAGGGAGGGGTCACGAAAAGGGAGCTGGTATATGAAACCGTATATGAAATTAGCTAACAAGGTCATATAGTCTCCTGTGAAACACGGATCATAAATCTAATAATTAACTTCGTTCATCTACATAATACGATTCAGATTCGGATGAGTCGACAGTGTATCATGATTACGAATCCTCCATATTACAAGTGCAAATACAATTGAAAATGTCATAATTTTGGTGATATCAGCAATTGCTTTACTTTCTTTTGATTTGTATCGACATCTTTTGTATGTATGATAAATTGAATTAAATTTGTTGACTTATTTCCGGAATGTTGTAATACTCCCTAATTATACTCGACTCGCATTATTTTTTTACCATTTATAGTCAACATGTCAATTGCAAATCAATTCTTTCAAGCTCAATAATCCCGACTCCAAATTCATTAGGCTTTTCGTACCGAAGACTCCACCGAATTACACAGTTCAAAGTTTGGAATTCGAGGTTGATCTAAATGAATTCCTTTAATTTAATACTAATTGATTTATGACCTGTTATTCCCTTATATTCCCTAAAAGGGTGCGTAACCCTTGACGGCGGACTCATTATGTCTCTTGCTTTGTCCAAATATAATATGTAGCTTACTCTTCCCTACAATTACTAACCGACAGCAACGATTTGCTTTTTTTTTCAGTTTTTCGTAATGTGTGCATTGATGTTCTATTGAATATTGATATTATTGCCAAAATAGATTGTTGTGATGTTAGCGTACAAACGATTGATTTTGAAAAAGCTAAGCAATCAGTCCACTGTTGCTTGGGATTTCATATCTACATCGCCGTTTATTTATATCGATATTTTTGTTAGTTTAAGTTTGTACCGAGATTTTTATGATAGGATGAATGAAATGAAAAGTGCCTATATTTTAGTTCATATAGACGTGGCAGGACTTATTGTATGTAGTGAACTTAAGCATTATTGTTGAAATTTGTGAATTTTGTTCGGTATCATAGTTATTTCAAGAGTTTGCCACATCGGCATTGATAAGAAATGAAAGGTTTAAATGATTTATCATTCTAAACGCCCATCGATGTTAAAGAATTTGTGTGAGCCTTTATTAGTTTTGATAAGTCGCTTCCCTCATGGGTATTCGTGTCTTTACGAGAACAAAATCGAGTAAGCGCAGTACATATTTTTTGTCGAAAACTATAGAAGGGGAAGAAGATTGGGGAACGCTATTACGTGGAACAAATGTGGCATTCTGTTCCCGAATAGATTCGAGATGCCGGTAAAGTATGTATTTCGTGTAACTCGCGAGCGCTTGTAATCGCGCAACGCCGGTTCGATTTCCGTTTGCTATTTTTCAAACAATGTCCTTGGTACAAATCATCCGACTCTCTGCCGTATAAGCCGTATCCAACAACGATAAGGATATTTCTTATTTACTCAGTAATTGCTAGTTCGGTGGTACAGCTAACACAAACAAAGTTATGACAGTGAAGATTTATTCATCAATTTTTTTTTCTCCAAGCGATAGGTGGGCGGGCGGGGCCGGGGACAGGGAAAATAGAAACAGGTAGAGAGAGAGAGAGAGAGAGAGAGAGAGAGAGAGAGAGAGAGAGAGAGAGAAAGAGAGAGAGAGATCGGATCGAGGCCTATGCAATTGCTGGTATATCAAAACGAGAATTCCCACTGTGCCATGCTCTTTCAAACCCGATTTGATTTGATATTTTTCGACACGCACAATGCTGAAACAGTGCAGATATAATGTGAGAATGTGCGGCTTTTTTGCATTTTTTTGTTAGTTTCCAATGACATATGAATAATCAAGACCGTCTATTTACAGTATCGGCGTAAAGTGATGAGACGCTTTTTCATTTTTGTATAACTTTTGATCCAGGAAAGCAATCAGGCTGATCTTTTGAACCAGTGTACAGAATTTAACAGTGAATATTACCATGATGTGTTGGTGTAATTAAATTAGTTCATTATTGCGTAGTGATGACGCAATCGAAGAACACTTTTTTGAAAATAACCAATTTTTTAGTGAAAATTCCTGTTCTTCTGAAACATTGAGAGAGTGGAGACATCTACTAGGGCTACACAGAAAACAAATTCGGAATGGATCCGACCCCGATTTCGAACCGTAGCTTTGTTGCAAATTTGACCCCCAAAATTTAAAACTCAGCTTCTAGATGTGCTAACGACCCGTTCTAAGCGCCAAAATGATGCTAGTGGTAAGCGATGTTTATTTCCAGATTATGGTAGTCATAGCTCTCATTCGCCCTCAGGGCATGAAAAACAAAAATTTTTTGGAAGGGCTGATTTTGAGACCCTACCGTTCAGAGGGCAGGTGTTCTAAAATTCTGGTTCCTGTGCAAGTAGGGGAGTATGACAAAACCGCAACGACAAAACCGCAAACGACAAAATCGCAACTCGAAATAACTTCGGCCAGAGTTGTCCAATCATGGTCAGCTTGGACTTTTTGAGCTCCTGAGGCTCAGGGCTCTCACGTAACAAGTTGATCTTTGATCTTTGGCCTCTCAACGACAAAATCGCAACTCGCAATAACTTCAGCCAGAGTTGTCCAATCATGGTCAGCTTGGACTTTTTGAGCTCCTGAGGCTCAGGGCTCTCACGTAACAAGTTGATCTTTGATCTTCGGCCCCTCAACGACCTCTCAACGAGCCCAAAAATCCAAGCTGACGATGATTGGACAACTCTGGCTGAAGTTATAGCGAGTTGCGATTTTGTCGTTGAGGGGCCAAAGATCAAAGATCAACTTGTTACGTGAGAGCCCTGAGCCTCAGGAGCTCAAAAAGTCCAAGCTGACCATGATTGGACAACTCTGGCTGAAGTTATTGCGAGTTGCGATTTTGTCGTTGAGGGGCCGAAGATCAAAGATCAACTTGTTACGTGAGAGCCCTGAGCCTCAGGAGCTCAAAAAGTCCAAGCTGACCATGATTGGACAACTCTGGCTGAAGTTATTGCGAGTTGCGATTTTGTCGTTGAGAGGCCAAAGATCAAAGATCAACTTGTTACGTGAGAGCCCTGAGCCTCAGGAGCTCAAAAAGTCCAAGCTGACCATGATTGGACAACTCTGGCTGAAGTTATTGCGAGTTGCGATTTTGTCGTTGAGAGGCCAAAGATCAAAGATCAACTTGTTACGTGAGAGCCCTGAGCCTCAGGAGTTCGAAAAGTCCAAGCTGACCATGATTGGACAACTCTGGCCGAAGTTATTTCGAGTTGCGATTTTGTCGTTTGCGATTTTGTCGTTGCGGTTTTGGCATACTCCCGCAAGTAGCTTTGCAATGTATCATATATTTATTTCCCTTATTTTGGTTTAGTTCCGATTCCTTTCAGACCCGCAGCAAAGCTTAAGTTGAGGTCTACTCGGTTTCAGCGAGTAAAGATCAAAATGCAAAGATCAAAGATCAAAGTTTAGCAACAGTGTAAAAACTTTTGTGAGCATCTCTAATATGCATTGGTGCATTGAAAATACGAGATTTCATCAAGGGACGAGAGCAGTGAGAGAGAAAGCGCGAGAGCGCGCACCGAGACGACCTCAGCATATCATCACTACGCAATAATGAACTAATTTAATTACACTAACACATCATGGTAATATTCCCTGATAAATTCTGTACATTGGTTCAAAAGCTCAGCATGATTGCTTTCCTGGATCAAAAGTTGTAAAAAAATGAAAAAGCGTCTCATCACTTTACGCCGATAATGTAGTTGAATATCGAAGACTGTGCACATATTGAGAGAGAAGGTAGAAGAGTCTCTATCTCTCTCGTCTCCCCCCTTTTTGCCCCTCGCTCACTATCGGCTTTGATTTTACTCCTTTTCTTTCCGTCCTTGGTTTCAAACACTTTCGCCCCGCTGATCCAATAATACAGTATCCACCAAAAGAATCGAGAGTTTTTGCAAAGTAAAATTTATGAATCACTACGTAATTTTAATCGTCGAATAATCAGTCTGAACCATAATTCATTAGCAACGGAAATGTATATGAAGCGTTCAGTTTGTGCAAGGTTCAGAGGAAAATTCTTTCTTTCTAGTGAGGTTCAGGAGTGAGAAACAAAGAATAAATTTTTTTATTTATTTAAGTTTTGTACCATCAGTTAAAAAGTTGTACTCAGATTTTGCACAGTTTTCGTTCAAAAAAGTTCTAATAGAACAAAATATTTGCGAACTATCTACCCAAATCTCACAGTAGCGTGTTTTGCATGCACCACACATAAAAGAAAAAATTGCTTTCTAAGAGGTCTAACGGTCTAACGTTGTAAATTGGTTTTTTCTTTATATATTTGCTTAATAATATTTCCCCATTTTTTAGTCTATCTGACCCCTAGCGAGAGATTTCATTATAGTGACGAATGACACAACATTCAATGTTTGCATTCAATATCCACATGAATAGTTGCGATTTCAGTACCTTTCTTCGTCTTATGATTCGACCTGAGATTCGAATCGAGAAAAAAAACATAGAAGTGTTGCTAAGGTTTTCGGGATTTAAAAAAATATGTAGCCTATAAAGATAATTATTTAAAAAAATATTATATGCATTGCCTTGTCGTGTCTCGAGAATGCGGGGCCGTTTCAATAAATCGAATTAACATTGTTTCCATAGTTCTTGGTATAATTCAGGAGCTATGACCAAAGTGAAGAGGCCGGATATTCAAGGCATCCGTGGATTAGCAATAGCTGCCGTTCTCGGTTTTCACCTGCGCGAACGACAATTCCCGGCTGGATTTGTTGGGGTTGATATGTATGTATCTCGCATCTAATTGTGTTGCACAGCAAATCATTGTTGTAACTAATAAAATACTAAAAATTACAGATTTTTCGTTCTTTCTGGGTTTTTGATGTCTTCAATACTCGCACGAGAACATGCAATAACATTGACAGGTAATAAAATTCATCACTTTTCAAAGATTTGTAAAAAAATCGTAATGAATAAATATAATTGTATTTTCAGTCCTAAAAACCTTTTACATTCGTCGATTCAAGAGAATTGTTCCATTGTATGCTATTCTTTTACTTGTTCTCTTCTTCGCCGTTCCATTGATTTTGATGAAGAGAGATGTGATCAAGTAAGTCCAGGTATTATTATTGTTTTTGAATAAGAACTAAAGGCAAACACCGAGCTAATTTGAAACCCTGCGCTCTGTCCACGCTCTCTCACTTCATATAAGTATGTCGTACACCTGTTAAGATTTCTCGAAGATGTTGTGTGGGCAGCCGGCTTTGCAACGAATATTCATTCTATCGTCGAAAAAGTAGACTACTTCACAGAGGTTAATTTTTTTTCTGTTTTTTAATGACACCAATTGGCCATGATTTGTTTTGGCTTATGATTTGTTTGGCTTTTTCTAAACTTTTCCTATCTGTTTTCCCTTCCAAATCTGACCATTTTTCTCGGTATTTCTCTCCTTCAGTGATTATTGAATCAAACAGTATAATCAGTTCTAATTCGTTCTTATCATCAGCAATTGGTCATAGACAAGATATGAATTTCTATCACTATCAATAAATCTCTCACTATGTCCACTACAAGCCTCGCCCTAGCATGACAATAGAAACTGAGAATGAGATGAGAGCACAGAGCAAACGAATCAAATCACTATATTTGCATGGGAAATGTGATTGTTTGATGATTGTGGCAGAGTTGTGCAGAATGTGTGTGTATCTATCCTGAGCTGCATGCTACGGCAATCCATTTAAGCAATGGAAGTTCCCAAAAATTTTTATATATAAGTTCATCCAGCTAAAAAGCATTTGCATTTTCTAAACGGGCAAAGTGATAATTACGATCATATTTTTTCAGGTTTTCGACTCTAACGTGCTAACTCACACGTGGTCCCTAGGAGTCGAGATACAGTACTATCTCATCGTACCCTTTATTTATTTTATTCAACGATTGGTCGGATCTAGACTATCGCTCGCCTACATAGCTGTGCTCATTATAAGTATGTTAAAGAGATAGGCTATCGATATCGAATCCATCGAAACCATTACCAATGGTATTTGTTTTTTGGAACTTCAAGTAATTTATTGGATATTCGTAGTTTCTCACTATCAGACTTCATTGAACAATCATTGATCGATTATTGATTTTTCAGCTTCGTTTTCATTCCAAATCTTCACATCTACAAATGTTTCTTTCAACTTCCTCTTCTCAAGAGTGTGGCAGTTTCTAGGTGGAGCTGTCGCCCACGAGGTTTCGCAGTTATCTATTTTATTCAAATCAAAAATTAGATGACTTCAATATATTCGTTCCTTTTTAATCAAACGGTGTGGTCGGATTCATTCTCCATCTATAGGCAAGAATAGTGGAATATAATATATTTGTTCAGATGATCAGCAGGCAGAAGGGAATCAAGCAACAGCCGCCTAGCGTACAGGTGTGCCAACACCTCTTTTTCCTTCCAAATCGAGACGTTTTATTGAAAAAGAAACCACACACTAAAGCTTTGTTTACAACTCGCAAAAAGCTCGAAAAAAATATTGTTTCAAGTGAGATATCTCTTTTCTAGTGAGATATATGCATCTCTTTTCTAATTTTCACCACTGTTGAAAACTAAGCATAGCAATTGAAAAACGTTGGCAAATACATCGTTTTTTTATGGTTAGTCAAAAGAAAAGTTATGCGGTATAAGGTTTTCCAAGCCCATAAGTGACTAAAGAATGCGATAAGATGTAGATCTTTGATTCTACAACAGAAAACCATCCTAACTAAAATCGAACTAACTTGTATGATAAGAGAGGAACCAATAAATCTTCAACTAGAGCAGATTTTATAAGTGTCAAGATAGTATCCGTATAAAATGTACTTGCATAAGAAAATTACAAACTGTATTTAAATATCGAGACAACGGGCATTTACACAAAGTTGCCCTTGCCTAACTCTCGATTACCCCTCCTCTTCCTCTCACCTAACCCGTCTGAACTTCGGCGCGCTGATTCGATATTTAAAAGTGATCGGCATAGTTTCTGATCTATGCAAAACATGAAATAGCGAAATTTTGGACGCTCCGTACAAATAAAACAAGTTATTTTTATACGCTCAATAACTTCTTCCTCTACAGGATTGCAATAAAAGATACTCTCCTGTTCCGACGTCGGATGACCTTCCTCTACTCGAGAACGAACATCAACCTGATAAATATGCATTAGCGATTGAGGAAGACGACTTGGCTATCGTAAAGTCGTTCAATTATAGAGATAGTGAGTGCTTTTAAAGGGACTGAAACCTATATCAACGGTCTCTTCAACGATCTAAGCCCTCTCGTTGTTAGAGAACAGTGAAATAGTGTGCAAAATGTAGAGACCATTGAGAGAGGTAACGCTCCCTTTAAGCACAAAAAAAAGAAAAAAGGCACACGCAGGGTTAATTTGAAAATCTCTGGCGATAGTCTGTCGCTTTCTTTCTCCACAGAGCGGAAAGTAAAAATAAATCGAGGTTGTTTCTTCAACAGTCGCATGCGGAAAGAAATATAAAAAAAACACACGATTTCATCAAAATTTGGTCTCACTACAGTAAACCTTGTAAGGAATTTGAATATTATATCTATATAAATATCAGTGGCCGTATGCAAGAACAACGGAAAACCGTTTTCCGGGAAAATGTGACGTCATTAGCGTAGGCGGATGATTTTTGGAAAACGCCTCCGCCTAGGCGAATGACGTCACATTTTCCGGAAAACGGTTCTTGCATACGGCCACTGATGTGTGAAATGTTCCCTTTTTTTCTTTTGAGCGAAACTCGCGTTAGTAATGCTTAAAAATATGTTATTATTCGATAATTGCAGGCATCCCAGGAATCCTCTCAACAACTATTGTCCTGACTATGATAATCTTCGCGTTGTCCCCCATTCAACTGCTCGATAGTTCATCACTTCGAGTACTTGCCATTGCTCTAACGGCTACGGTCATCGTCATAGGAAACTCTGAGGATAACCAATCAATAATATTTACCAATCGGTACGAAGTAAATAACTCAGCTCGCATGAATATACTACATACTGCAGTACTAAAATACACTACAATATTAGAATAAAAAGATATATAATATTGGTCTCAAAATTTTTAGCAAAGAAAAAACAATGCTAGAACCTGATGTCAATGCTTCATCATCCATTTCCAGGTGATGTTGTGTCCGTGTGAAACGAACCTTTTTTCAGAGCCATAGTGTACTTGGGCGACGTCTCCTATGTTGTGTATCTTGTACACTGGCCCGTGATCATCATCTTTAAGAGTTATTGGGATCTCATCGCACTCTCAAATCAAGGTTTGGCTTCAGAGAGAGAACGTTGTAAAAGGAGTTCATTATCAGTTAGAAGCACACTCGGAGCTTATTTGACAGTTGACTCTAACAACATTCTCTCATAGATAAAGAAAACAAGAGAACATTGCCAGAGCTGAGATTTTGAAATTAACTCGGGTGTGTCTTTTTAAAAAAGTTGTTTTATTATGGTACGATCATCTTAATAAAAATAATTTGAACTGGTTACAAACCAACAAAAAATAAAAATAAAAATTATTGATATTTAGACACTTCCATCACTCATTCCAAAATAACCTTTGATAAACCTTCATGTGCACCACTACAACAATGATATTCTTTAAATCTTCAGATATATTTATCTGCCTATCGATCACTTTTGTGATATCAATCGCCATTCATCACACAATCGAGCAGTGTTTCATTACGTAAGATACACTGAGTTAAAGGGACTAAAACCTTTGTCAACGGTTTCTTTAACGGTCTACGCTCTCTCATTGTAAGAGAACAGAGAAATAGTGCGCTCAATTAAGAGATCATTTAGAGAGGTCACTCTCCCTTTAACTATAACACTTAATTTTAAAGTACTCTATTCGTTTACTTATTCACACTGCTCTTCAAATATCCTCCTACATTATATCTATAACACCATAACAAATATGCTATCCATACGAATTGATAAATGCCACGAAGATACTGCTCATTATCGGACATTGCAGAGCTTCAACTACAGTAGCTACAGTAGTCGTTGCTGCCATATACATTGTTATATTTGTGGGAATCGCACTACAAGTACCACAAGCGATCAACAAAGCTGTTGCGGAAAGTGGTGAAGGTCGGGTATATTTTTTACAATGAGATTCAAAGCAAAATTAAAATTACCTTTCACTTTTCCATCTACTTAGCGAGAGATTTTAACACTACATTATTCCCTGGCTAACAATATTGCACTATCAGTTCCAATCAACCTCGCGGAAGCTATAAAATGGAATAAGGACGAAGCTCTAACGAAATACTTGGACGCTCGACCTTTCAAGGTGCATCCAACAGTTCAATTTGATTGTTGGATGATATCGTTAGTAACGTCGTTCAGGTCGTTAGTCGTTACTGAGCCAACAATGATTTTTTGCAAAATTCGTTAAAAAAGAAAAAAAAGAAAATAACGTAAGGAATAAATGCTGTGTTTGTTCAGGATTGCGTTGATGATCCGGAGGGACGAAAACTTTCTGGTGGATATCACAATCAAAAGCAATACGAATGCATCTATGTACGTTGGAAACGGTGCAAAAAAAAGAAGAATTTTTTTTAAATAAATGAATTTTAACGTACACATTTTACTCCACCGTATGGGCAACTATAAAGCTCTATGTCCTCCTCACAGCCTCCATTTCTGCTTTTTTCGAGGAACCTGAGAGAGAGACCTTACGTTTGTGCATATATTTTCAAACACCGTTCTTAGGACGAGAAAATATATAATACTTATAGAAGCCAAATCGCACTGATGGAGACATCGACATTCTTCTCATCGGAAATTCCATTGCTCATAGAGCTTCGACTATTCTTCGCACATTTATCGATGACTATCCTGAAGTCAGAAGTATGAGGCTGCTGGCACACTCTGGTATGTGATTCAGGTTTTTTTTTTTAATTTCTTTTGATATTGCGAATACAAGTACAATAATATCAAACATTCTTATATTTGTATATCAGAAATGAAATAAGGTTAAAAAATATTATTATTAGGCTGTAAACCGATCGAGAACGAATGCCATGCGTACTTTAAAGGGGTTGACAAGTTGATAAAAGCTGCCCATCCGGATATTACCTTTCTCATCTACCATGAGTGAGTTTTTTTTATTAAATTTAATTATTATTTATTTCATTTTATTAGTCAATTATGTTTAGTTCTCCCAAACTTCGTGCACCAATAAAAGACATCAAAAATGATACAGCTCTGCAAGCTTTCACGAAGTACCTGACTGGGTTGAGGTTGGTATGATTTCATATTTTGAAAATAGAAATGTTCAAGGAACAACAAAAATAGATCAATGATTACTTTTTACAGTGAAAACTCCATGTTTGTGGTATTGGACGAATTCTACCCTCCACCCGGAGTCAAAGTTGGCGTCGCTAATAGTATGCACAAACGATTACTTCGAAATCAGACCCTCACCGATCTCAAGATTAACTATCAGGTTATCCCCAATTTTAACCGTCCCTTGTTATCATTTTGGTAAACCATCTCTGATTCAGGAATTCTTGGAATCTTACGATAACTACTTCACGCGGCTGGATGAAATACATATCGACAATGTACAAAGACGAAATTCGAGTGGACCATTATGTACCGAAGATCCTGGATGGTGTTGGCTGTGAGGTTTTCTACAGTTTTTTAAAAAAAATTTTTAGTCATGATTCCATTATCTTTCGTGGCCAATGTGGTGTAATTTCCTATTCGCAGGTACAATCGAAAAGATCTGCACCCGTATTTCTTTGATCATCTTCATCTATCGATGGATGGATTAATGTTGGAGAAAGACTCGTACAAAGCTGTTTTGGACGATCTCATTCCGAAGGTTGGTATTGGTTTTAAATGTGGAAACCCGGGAATATTCATGCAAATCCCTCACATCTCTCTTGTGCAAATACCAAGTGATATGCGAAGTGTTAGCACAACCACTCATCTATCCCATACCTTAATGGTAAACGTGCAGAGTCGTTACCCATTTGTCGCAAGTTCAAATCTTATTGCGAATTTTCTCAATTTTCAAAAGCGCGCCTTTCCACGCACGGACCTGATGGTTCATTCATGTTTCTAGCGATCAATATGCTCAATCATTATAAAATAAATAGTGTACGGTAGGTAGAATAACTTTTGCCACCTTCCTTTCTTCATAGTTTCTTTACGAAAATATTCGAGGGACTCCACCTTTAAAAATGGTTTTATGATTATTGTTAATGAAACTGTTATATTAATATATTTAGGTTCGAGCGAGCAAGGAAGCAAATATTACCGGGTTAAAATAAAAGTCATAGAAGATTTTTCGTGTTGGATTTTTCATGTATAAAAGCCTGTCACTAATTAACAAAAAAACTGTTTCCATATTTTGATCTCTCGATTGTTTTGCGTCCCTTTGTTGTCACTGGGTTACATAAACGGTTAGAAGTTTTTAGAATTTTCATGGCTTTTGACCTTCATATATGTTTATTATAACAATTGTCATATCTCTATTATATTTTGTTAAATGCATTGTCCATATCACATTATATCACTCGGATTCTCTGAATCCAGTAGTTAATGTTAAATTTTGCCTTCATTACATTGATGAAGCTTTAACAATTAAACACGTTTACTCAGCAATTCCAATCCCTACTCCCAATAGCTTACAACCATATCCCAGCACACCACAGTGTGAACCTGATAAATATTGATTGACTCAACAATTATCTCCATTTTCGCAACCAAGCACAATACAAATATTCTTATGAATGAGGTCCAAATCACCTAAAGTTGATCAATGAATTTTTACATAAAGTACAAGCAAAATATAATCAAGGCAAGATTAGTTCGTATCATTTCGCGAGTTAATTACACCGATTTTGCATTGGCTTTGTTTCTCTAAATATCTATTCTGCTAGCAATAAAGGACCATTAATCTCCTCTGGTTTCATTCCCTATGGCGTGGTCCCTATTCTCTCATTCGCCCTCTGCGTCTCTCACTTACCCTGCAACTCTACCTCTTCTTCTCTCACTACATCTATCTCAACAGTTTCCATAGCGACCTAAACTACACACAAGCAATGGTCAATGCCACCACTAATATTTATTTATTTACTTATGTGTTCATAACCTTATTACTGTCATTAAATACATGCCCAATCTGATAATATGAATAGGCAATGAAACTGGAAGATGCCGTGTTGTCTTCGATCACGATTGTAAACACGTCTGCGAGTCAAACGAAGCTCGAACCGACGGATGGAGGATGTCAGACGGAACCGGTAAGGATCACAGTCGAACATAGGCAAATAAAGCCTCTGACGATTTGACAGCGATTAATTTAACCTGTGAATCAATATTTCTGAAATCGCAAGGGATTTAAGATCATCACAATGGACACTCAATCAGATCCGATGGAGTGCGCCGTAGCTGCAACACAGACTGAATTTGTGGAACTGTGCATGGCTAGTCAGATCAGCGGAGTGACGATATCAAAAGAGGTATAATCGCTTAATCATCTACTGAAAGCATGTATCTTAATTCACAGCCACACATTTTTAAAAACAGTTTAATGACCTTTATCAAGCACAGAACCATTGGGGAGGGAATGGTTGCCACTAAGCGACAGATTAGTCTGGGCGTGCTGAGGTCCCATACAAGGGGCATAATTCTCTTCATCTTCTTCATCCACTGATTAGCAATTAACACGTTCTTCAGAATCAAAGCCGCTACACTTGATCCTTTTCGAATAGCAAATCATGAAACAGAATTGAGATAAAATAGATAGAGATAACCCACGAAGTCCTCGCTCAATATTACACAATGCACAATCAATGCATCAATGCCACGCATTACTGGTACATTAAGCCATCATTGTTTAATATATGCAAAATCATTTTTTTTTTGTGAACTAACGGTGTGAACTTTAACGCAAGCTTATCTGAAACTCTCCTGTCACATTGTATCATTTTCTCTGTAAACGAAAAGTAGTGGTCAGAATCGAGACTGCTCAAAGTTACCTATCAATTGTAAGTTCTCGAAAACCAAATGAAATATATTCAATAGGTCGAAGAGATAATGATCGACGCTCTCACTGATAGTCAACGATCACGAAAGATCTACGATCGATTGAATATCCTTCATGAATCGACCAATGTCCACATCACACAATTGAGAACTACTCCAATTCAGGTAAATATCGCTGTGATACTAATTGTAAGAATAATGATAAAAAAGAATGTTCAGAAATTTGTTTACAAAGCACGAAATTGAAAAACCTTTGATGATCTCGAAAATTCTGGACTGATGATCAACTCTCACTACCGGATGCTATTGGAATTATTCTCGAACCCTTTTCCAGCCTTCTCCCACTTCTCCAGTCATCGATGTGATCTCAGGACCGGGAGAGCGATCCGTCGTTCTCCTCGGAGAAATCTTACACGAATCGTGGTGCTCACACGAAGCAGGACTGCGGATTGTCAATCGTCGAAAGGCATGACAGCTCACTCTGATTAGAGGAATTCCTCACAAACTAATACAAATGTATTAATCTTGTCACAATCTCGAGTAAAACAAGAATCAGTGTCATGTAGCTCATCTGATAAAAATCTCGCATAATAATTAAGAGTCCTTAGAAAATATGGTAGGAAATTGCTAATGGAAACGAGAACAAAATAAGGAGCGAGAGAAAAAAGGAGTGAAATAAAATGAGCGAAGTGAAATAAAATTAACGAGAGATGAAGATACCAATGATTGATAATCTTCTAGTGATATTCAGATGTCCTCCATCCTCCTTCCCACGTGTCCGACCACAGCCGGCTTCCTCGAGAGAGATCTGGTCGTTGTGGGTACTGTTGGAGGAGAGGTCATCGTCGTGTCGGGTGATGATATACTCTCGACGGCAAAGGTAATTGCAATCCGTCCAAGGATACATTGTCTCATTCTACTCATTTCTTTGGCGATAGTACTATCGAGGAGTGCATGTAGTGAATGAGAAAGAAGAAGAAGCGATTATTATATTTTATTTTTCGTATAAATTTTAAAAAATCGTATTGAGAGAGTTTCAGTGATCAGCGGTCGTTCTCAATCAATAGATTCATAATATTGTGAAGTACATATTTTCTTCGTCTTACATAATATCACGATTGATCTCATTGCCATCTTATAAATGACGGATAAAGAAAAATAATACAATCACGAACTCGGTGTAAAAGAATAGAAAGGCCATTAATTATCCTAATTTCACACACATTCCAGTTCTTCTCCGCTCCTGTTTCATCACTCTACATTCCTTCAACTGGTCGTCTAGTAGTGGCTTCCATTGATGGTCACATCAAACTTTGTTCGCTGAAAGGTGTCGAACTGCTGGAAGTCAAAGTGATATATTTCATATTTATTTTTTTAGTTCAGAAAAAAAAATAAAAAAATATCAAAGTGAAGTTTCATTGTCATCAGTGATAAAGTACTAAACCACTACAGCAATAAAAAATTGACTATTTACGTACTTGTAACATAATTATATTGAATGGTAAAAATTTTTGACTTATTGATTGACATTGCTTTAGTCAATGGACGTTCGTGTGCTTGATCTACCCAGATCGATTCGTTCTTCTCGTTCTGGAGATAATTCATCGACGAGAATCGGCATTGTATCGGTGTCGGGGGACGAACGAGAGGTATACTAGTGACTGTCTGGATCGAGTTATACAAAGCTAAAAAAATACGAAAATTCTGATATAAATTGTAATTCGACCACCATATTATTGTTCAGCAAACGAGATTCGATTTCTGCCAACGCAGACACAGTAGACAAATTGTTGTTTGCTGAACAATAATTTTTTTAAAGAGAGAAATTGTGTTTATATGGATGTTAGATAGGCTAGCAAGTTATCAATATTCAATTCAGTTCTGCATCGCCAGCGAAACGGGTGGCCTATGGCTATCAACCTTATCAACTCTTTCTCTTCAACCACTTCAAGCTCATCCACAACCACTAGCTACGGTAAATATAAAAATTGTTTATTCGCCATAATTACACCGTTTCAAAAATATATATAATGAAATAAAACGCTCTTTAAAGATTGTTTTGTGAGATGCAAACGGTCTCTTCATTGTGTTGTAATCTCTCATACAGATAACATCGAAATGGTCCATTTGCAGTAAGAAATTAATGTACGAAATCGTAATTCAGTATCGATCGATTCCAGGTGATCTACCGTAATCCACACATCATCGTGCTCGGAGACGATGACCATGTACACATCGTCACAGCTGCCGGCGAACTTCTTGACAGTCTTCCGGACAAAGCGAAGAAGTGAGAATATTTTCATTGTAAATAGTACAGTACGGCAGAATCTCCTAGTGAAAATGCGTGACTCGGGCGTCCTTCTTCACTTTGAGATTCTGCTGTACTGTAAATGTTGTGTTTATAAATATTGTATTTTTCAGTTTCCAGAAGATTTTATTATTTAGTATTCATAAAATAATCGAGAAAAACAATTGCAGAGTGATCATAATTCGTGAGTTACTAGTGGCTCTCGCTGCCACCGCTGCCATACCCACACTCACTTTCTACGATTTGGATAAACGACGACTTCTATCACAGGTTACGATATTTTCAGCTCTAAGAATCAGCACAAATTAAACACCGTTGAGAATAACTATATGTGCCATCGCCACTCTTGTCAGTAAAGAACTAAGAAATAGAGCTCGAAAGAGCCTTTGTCAGAGGTTTTTTTAAAATTTCTCATACACTGTGTCTTTGTTCACTGATTGCGGGTGAGCATAACACAATGAAAAGGCAATTCGCGACGGTTACTCATCTTGAAAACTTTTTTTGTGGCAAGATAAACCCTTCAATCAAAAGGAGGCAAAATCTCTATTCTATTGCATGTCGAGTTCAAGACCATTATTTAAATGCAGAAAAAGAGATAATTTCACTCTCCGCTCTGTCAACGCTCTCTCGTAGACAAAGAAAGCGATAGAGCATTGCCAGATTGAAACATATTATGTTAAAGTATCCTCTTCAACTGCACAAGAGAATGAGAGACATAATACATAAACGAATTCATTGACTATTTTTCTTAAATAGGTCGAAACAGCGACTCCTCTGGTCTCCATCGCTTCTTCTGGTAGAGACGGACTGTTGGGAATTGGAGAGGACGGACAACTGATTGAATATGGGTTGACCAGAGCTTGATAGAGCTTCAAAGAAGCTCGGCGGCTCTTGTTTTTTTAACGATTATCGTGTCTAACTTGTTGATAAATTATGGTCTTAAAATCAACATATCTCCTTTGTTATTTACCGTGTTAATTATTTTACATATATCGTATATTTAGCTGTTTCGTCTTCTGTGATTGAAATCAGACTAATATCGATGGATTATGATCACCTATTGTAGTTTATGTTTTTTGTGATGTTATATTTTAGCTGGTCCACCTCAATTTTCGCATCGAAAAAAACATGAAAAGAAATGCTAAAGTGACCAAGCGAAAATTCGCCACTTTTTATTGTAGATTATCAGGGTGTAACTATGTACAACTAGTCTGTCAACACATAGTATAAACTCTTTATCAGTCATCTGGAATACTTTGAGCAATTCTTAATAGAAATGAGTGAGAGTGAGAGGGCTTGAGTACGAAAATGCATCTGACTGATTTGAATGACATGAAAAATTATTGGTAATCAATGAATTTTATAGCGAGTTTGGCACATCTGGCAAGATGCTTATGGAGGTTATTATAATGCGTGCAGAAAAACAAAACTTGGAATGGACGAAAACCGGTAAATGCCGAAAATGGAGGGGACAAAAATGTTGGGAAAAAAACTAGCGATGGAATTCTCTGGAAAAGGGGAGGAAGGGGTTGTTCGAATTTTGCTTAATCGAGACCAAGTATTGAGAAATGTCTTGTCATAGTTTATCCCGGCGATGGTTAAATGCCGGACCTAAAACAGGAACCGGTAAATAGTCAATCGCCGAAATCCGCCGCGTCCGTTGTTTAGGCGCGTCCGTAGTAGGGCCAGTAGGCGTAGGGATTGTAGCCCATGGTGGCGACGGCTGAGCTGTCCTGTAATGCATGATTAGTTAGACGAAATCCGATAAATAGGCAGATCCGGGATTTCCGATAAATATCAAGAACCGGGAAATAGCGTACCTTTCCGTTCATTCCACTTGACTGTTGAGACTCAACGTAGACTCGCTTGGCGTTCTTGTTAGCCTGAAAACAATCAATCAATATATATTAGACTACTGTACGTTGTTCCGTCATCAATCAATAACTGAAATATTGTGTGAAATGATGAAATCGCGTGTTCTGCTAGTTAATTTTCGCTCCTACCATTCTTATTCTATGATTGGATCGGAATTTTCTATCCCCTTCTTTACTCTAGAACGCAACTACTGCATCTACCGACTAACTGAACAAATGTCTTTAACATACTCACTTTTCTTAGAGTTTTCACCACCACCGCATTAGCAAAACACTGTTTCTCTCTCTCTCCCTTCTTCTCTCCCTCTCCCTCCTTCCCTTCCTTTCTCTCCATCTTCCCCTCTCCCTCCTCTCTCCCCCCTCTCTCTCACTCTTTCCCTCTCCCACTCTCCCTATGTCCACTCTTCCATTCACTCATTGTGTATTATGAATTAAAGGAGTAAAGAAGAAGAAGTAACTGGAACTGGGACGCTTCATTTGCATCTCTCAAGACAATGACAAGGCGCCACTGTAGTAATATGTTGATGATACTGTCCACTCTCCCTCTTCCTCTACCTTTTCCTCTACCTCTATCTCTTCGCCACCCTCTATCTCTCCCTCTACCTCTACATCTACCTCTACCCTCTACCTTCCTTCTGTCCCTCTTCTTCTTCAATTCTCGATCTTATTGTATATGTGTAGACACGAATTGTACATTCCTTTCTGAGCGTAAAACGAAAGGGAGAGGGAGAGATAGAGATAGAGAGAGAGATGGAAGAAGAGAACAGGGAGGAGTGGTAGAGGAAGATAGACAGAAAGCTCGATCACCATTGATAGATAGAATGAATGATGACCCTCTCTGCCACTCTCGACATTCTTCCTCTTAACTTTTGGCCAACGAGAAACTGCGTAAAAACAGCGACAAATATATTTTCATTTGGTGATGATCAATCTCTTACTCTTCTGTCCACACGATTCAATGAAATTTTCGTTTAGTTCAACTATGGCAAGAACATTTTGCGTTCTTCACATACTTCCTTGCACTCGAAAATTTTGCACTTGATGAAACACCCTTGTGATGTATGATGCATAAAACAAAAATACATCTATTGGGAGTTGCCCTAGAAAAACATGGCAATGCTGATCTTTTGAAATGTTTAGTCATCTTCAAGTATGCGAAACAGTAAGTCAATTTAATCGCATGGATGATTACGGTTTCTTGTTGACCGATGGCTTTGAAAACCGTTTCATAGAGTTTTCAAATAAAGACTTGCGCTATTTATCAGTTTTTAAAAGGTTCTACGTTTCTTTAATCGTTTTAAAAACCTTACCTTCTTAGCCTGAAGACATGAGCAGCAGGTGGCGATGCACATGGGGATGGTGAAGAGAAGAGTGGCTACGGCTGCGGCCATGATGGCGAAGATTCCTGTAAAGATCAAAGATCAGACTATCTAAAGACTAAAGATTACAGATCTAAACATCAACAAGTAGCTAACGTATTATGCATCGTCATTCTATGTAATTTTCATAATATTATATACCGCGTTTCCTGTGAACGCTTTAAATTAATATTATTATTATGCGCTATTAATGCCATGTTCCAAACGAGTGACAAAAAATTAATTTTCAATTGAAGATCGTTGCTTTATCTACTCACTGGTTAAAAGTAAGAGATATTTTTAAAAAAAGACTAAAAATTACTATGATGAAGTATTCAGTTAAGTTTCAAGCTCGAATTAAGTGACGAGATTTAGAGTAAAAGACGTTCAATCTTCGGTCCGGTCTGTATTATAAATCTCATCAAAGCTCAAATTAGGCCACTATAGATAGACCAAAAACCAAAGATCAAAGATCAATTGAATATTATCATTACCGATGGAAGCCCAGAGGCGTAGACGCATACCGCATCGCATGTTGCAAGCGGGTTGCTGCTCACGAGGAAGCTGTAATTGGATTATTGTTAAACTTTTTAATATAGGCCAACTTTAAAGCGACACCCCGAGCTAATTTGAAACTATCCCCTCTGGCCACACTCTCTCGCTTTCTTTGTCTACGAGAGAGTATTGCCAATGCGGAGAGTAAAATTAGCTTGGGGTCTCTCTTTAAACATGAATTTTGATCTATCGCAAGATATTTTTTCCATACAATTATCATATACGTTCTGTTGAGGTTTTTAACGCCAAATCACACTTATTTACGCTTTCGAGATCGCTAACCTTTCCGAAGATGTCATCGACGCACTTGCCGTAGGTGAAGAACGAGAAATACACCTGGAAATGTTAAAAATTTTCATAATTTTCCTAAAAATGTATTTCTCCGAAACGAAAAAAACACCAACCTCTTCGCACTCATCCTCGCATCGTGTTCTCGATTCGTCGCTGCTCGATGAGAAGTAGCTGGAAACATGAAAATTCAACAGTTTTCCAATTTGCATTTCCACATTTTTCGTGTTTTTCATCGTAAACTCTCGATCAACAAACATACTCGAAATTGGTAATAGTCCCAGTTGTATGTAATCATATACCGGTTCTCGATCTGTGCCCAATGTCACTCAATATCTATCGGTTTGCCATTCGATTAGTCTCCCGCACGGTTAGAGAGTGACTAGAGACCATGGGAAATCGAGAGAGTCAGAGAAACAGACTGCATACCTTGGCACTATTCTTTTCTACCTCATCAACGTTTATGTGGCACCATTCATCACGGTGCTTACCCAATAAATGATCAACGGCAGATGAGTCAAACGATGGGCGTAGATAAATTAAATTAAATTAAATTAAATTAAATGATTTGGGAAATGAAGCCTAACTTTGTAATATTCTATCGGCCCTAGTTGCGCAATTTGGCACTTAAAAAATGATTTTTTTTAATTATAGGGAAGGGAATGGTTGCCACTAAACGACTGAATAATCGGGTGTGATGAGGTCCCATACAAGGGACGATTCAATCGTCACTGATTTGTTGCATAGGATAAATTAAATAGGCATCGAGATGCTGAAACTATGTGCCTGTTAATTATAATCATGCTAAGCGATATGATTCCTATATGAAGGCATTATTCTGTTGATGACAAATGGTTTTATAGATTATTCTAATTGTAGACTCCATTGCCCAAAGTCTCTTCTAGTACTTCTCGCACTCAAGGTTACCCATTGATTGTACTCTATACAACATGATTACATTCTAGTCCCTATACAAAAAACCATCACGTCGTTATTTTTTTTGATTTTTTTTGATTTAAACACGTTTTATCAAGAGGTCAATAGGGTATCTCCCCCCGAAGGGGTTCGGGGTTGTGGAGAATAATTGAGAGCTCTGACGTGAATGGCATCCCGGCTGGTGGTCCGTGCGTTGCATTGAAGTATGATTGTTTTGCGGGATGGGCGACTCTTGATGTTCCTGTGACCCGATTGAACCACGCAAATCAGCTTACTTTTACTGCTAGAGGCAGTGGACGGTATCCAGTAGAGAGGTAGCCATCTTCTTGGTCTACACTGCCACGGTGACCACTCCGGCTTGGCAGGGAAACTTGCCGAGGAAGAGAAAGGAGGGAGAATTAGGGAGGGGAAGGAGGAGGGAGGGAGGGAGGGAGATTTATTATTGTACATTAAACGATCAAATCATATCATTCGAGAGAATGATCAGAGAAAGAGGGCGACAGACTGCGAGAGATAGACGAGAGAGCAAGCGAAATTGAGAGAGCACAAGAGTGCACTCTGCTCAATGGTAGCTGTAATTATCGGGTCAAATCCGGATCAACGGCACTCTCGGGTCGGCTTATTTCAACTTTGATCTGTGGGTTTTTGAAACGAGGACTTTGATTTTCAGAAACATTCTCCTCGCTTTAGAATCTCTTTTATATCGTGTTTAAAGGGAGACTGCCATTCAAAAATTTCTCTTCAATATCATTTAATTTTATGCTAACTAGACAATGTAAAGTCAAAAAAAAATTTTTTCAAACGTTGTGATGTTTTTTTTTAAACAAACGATACAATAAATCGTTCCGATATGCACAGATCATTTACGGCCGAAGCCGATAAAACTAGGAAGTCTATAGATCACGAACTTCAGATCACTGAATAATTCGTTCAGAATTTTTTTATAATTTTTTTCACTTATGTTTATGATTTCGAAGGCATCAGATAAGTTATATGACCTCAACTTAACTTGCTTGGCAGACTCCCTTTAATTAAATATTAAACCTATCAGAAGTTACTTTAATCTGATATCTTGCAAATTTTGAACTTTGATCTTCCATCTCTATCAATAAGAAAGCCGTCGAAATATGGTCGGGTCCTCTCTAAGGAACAAGACTTTCTCTCCTAAAAAGCAGACGTGGACCCGGTCTTCGCTTTTTTTTGCTCAATCGTGTGCATGTATCTAAGTCTACGCTTGGCTGCCCAACAATGGTATGTGAAGTAGTAGTACTTCTTGTAGAATCCTCTTGTGCGTATGTTTGTGTGTGTACATGGTGGTGTGGGAGATAATCACTAGTTGATGCGGTGGTGATTATTCCCCATTGCCAAGGCCACCTTCTCGTAACTAACCCGGGTTACTTGGCGTCATGCTGAGAGAGGCCCACGAAAAAGAGGTGTCAGAATGTAAAATTACCAGGCGAATTTACTGCCGTTTCGTGACCTTAGCCCCAACATCTCAAGGATAAAGAGTATTCGAATCAGATTCATTGAGTGGACATATCAACAACTTCAGGGCTTGGTTTTGTACCGCACACTAATAAATGCTGTAATGGTGTCAGGCATCGGTTTCACATCACGCAACCCTAGTTTTTTTAAAAACAAAGCTTCACGTAAAAGTGCTACAGTGAAAAGATAGGTATCTATGATTTTACTTTAAAGAAGGGGACCCACGAGATTTGGGCTGCGCTATTGACATGAAGAACGTGGGACATAGGAAGTGACATTCTGTTCTCTATTAGATTTGACCGGTTGAACGCGTAGAGCGTGTTGCAGTGGTTAGTAGTCAGCGCTTGTAACCTCGCCACGCGGGTTCGATTCCCGTTTGCAATTTTCTATACATTTGTGCTTCAATTTCAAAACTTGCGCCTTTCCCTGGGCATATCACTGAACTTTAAGTCCGAATTACGGTATTCTGGGGCATCTAAAGTTTTTTTATGCAAGGAGATGTGATCAATAGTTCTGTCTGGCCAGTTTAGTCACGAAAAAACTCGTGGGTCCCCTTCTTTAAGACAAATAAAGCGAGAAAGCTTGACCAGAACTTCAAAATAGGACGGAAAAAGCTCGGTGTCCCTTAACGATCTCGATCTAGTCTCGATTATTATTGAATGATGGATAGTGATAGATATTGTAACATTCCTCAATGTATTATATCAACTCCCTTACAAGGGGCCAACGCCCAGTGTTACTCTCGCCCATCGACCGTTCCACTATCGCTCAAAAATACTGCGCAAAAACAACCCCGTGATGGGGATAGATTGAGGTTGAGGCGATAGAAGAAACAACACAGACAGAATGAATCACTTTTGAGGTCAATACAATCAAAACAACGGGTATTTTTACCGTTTTTATCATATGTTCTCTGAGTGTCACTTGCATTCATAAAATTCCATTGTGACTAAATTCAGACCATAGTATCCTATCCAATATTACACTATTACTGTATACAGTTTATACATATTTTTTTCAAGAATTGGCTCTGATGTGCATGTTTGGTCACTCTTGACTTAAGTTGCAACGCTGTTGTATATTCTGTATTTGCATTGATCGTACTAGTCCCTTGGAACATAACGTCTCTCCGAAAGTGGTTCATGCCTGCACGCGAGAGAATCGTTCGGGAACATGATCAAGATAAATCTGAAGATGGTGAGGGTAGAGGTAGAGAGAGGTAGAAAAGGAGAGGGAGATGAGTAGATGGAGAGGTAGAGGTACGGAGAAAGAGAAAGGGCGACTCGGATAATATCTGAGATCGTACTCGTTGATAGACCCCAAGAGGAGGTCGCGGAAAGGTGCGGCTGGTTATTAGAGTAGGAAGGAATGAATGGGAATTGATTGGTACGGTCCCTTTGGCGGTACTATAAAGAGAAACTAACGTCGCATCGACTATCCCTTAAAGATTTGATTGAAAGACTATATCACATGTGTACATCATTTATTTCAGATTCCGATAGCGTGCTCAAAAGAAAGGAAAAAAGAAACGAAGAAAAGGCGAATTTAAAAAGAAGAATTATCTCTGCTGTTATTTTCTTTTCGTAACTTTGAACAATGTTTACGAACCTATCATTTTTCCTGCCAATTATCGCAATTTATTGATTGATCTCTAGTGTTGACAAATGTCATCAAAATGATCGTAAATCCACGTTGTTGAGCGAATAGTACTGACCTCCCATTGAATTTGGCAAAACATTGGAATGTGGCGAATTTTGTTTACGATTGCATATTTGTCCTTGTTTTTTTTGTTCTTGATACTACGATCGGATAATATCTAATAGTAAACACATAAACACACAAATATACTGTTATCAAAGACAACTGTAACAATGTGCACAAGAATAACGAGCACAGAACAATAGACTCTCTCATTTTGATATACTCTCTCGTCGCTCTCTCTAACTTCTCTCGCACCCTCATCGATCCGCGCAGTCTCACTCCATCTGCCATGGTCTGTAATTGTTCTCTAGCTATCAGCACTCTCTCGTTAACAGTATTCTCTCGTCCCTCGTTATTTCTCTGCATTGTATTGGGAGATAATCTCTGACAGATATATGTCGATATATCGACGATCAGTAAGGTGAGAGAATAGAGAGTAAGCTATAATGGAAAGTAATAAATATTAATAGCACAGGTACTACGGCAAACTGTATATTGTAATGGTCTTTGAAAATTTCCAGCATCGAGTATAGGTGATGTATTTGTATTATGGTCAACCCCATATAACGGAGTAGGTACCTAAGAGTGCCTCGCCAAAGTACAGATTGTCTAATTAACTTGTAGCATTCCCTTTGTAACCCCATAGTAAATTCCTGCCCTTATTGTGCCAGTGAAATTCAAAGGGACTTGATCTTAACCTAACGGCTTAAAGTACGCAGAGTACTCGCCGCTTTGTTGTTTACAATTTGATTGGCTATAGTACCACTACTTGAAACTTTCTAATGTCACTAGAATAGGAAAGAGTTGAAGAAAAGCAAGAGTATGAAGGGGACGAAGAAGCAGGAAACAAGTTCAAGCAAGAAAGGTAAACTTCTTCTTTGTCGGATCAAGAGTTCATAGAGAAGAGAACATAAAGGAAAGTTATACAATTGCTGACTTTAACTTAGAAGCTACCTTGTTTCCTTATTTTACATTTCATAGTAAAGGTTCTTATCAAATTGAAGGATAACAAGAAATCTACTATAATTTCACACCATTTTGACTTTGTTCCAGTTGATTTTTGATTGTTTAGCATCAAATTAAGAAAACAACAATCGGTTTCACATTCCCGTTTCCGATCTATCGCAAAACACGATTTGTGATCCCGCACGTCCTTGAACACACTAACACTCTTGATCAGTGGTGCGTTAACTGACCCTTAAGACCATTGTGACCTTTGGACTTAGCGCATGAACCCTAACCTAAGCACCTAGTAAGTGACTTAACGCACGACCTTAGCCATAGCTTAGTAAGGACTCACCCAGGGGCGCATGTGCAGATCTGTCCGTTGAAGAGTTGGTTGGCCGAGCACACTGGCTGGGCTTCCTGAGCGACGATGGCCAAGGGAAGAGCGAGAAGGAGAACGACGGCGAGCATCTGATTTGCGATATTAGATTGAGTATCATCAGCTACGCAGCGAAATCCAAATCGATCAACAGTCAAGAATTGACAAGCATCAACAATTATTATTAGAAGAATAATGGATAAATTTGTACACAATATCATGATGACCATCGATACAGTAAAACGATGTAGATACAGAATAAGAAACGTTGATTATCAAGGAAATCAAGTAGGAGCTACAGCTGAGTATCGGGAAGTGAATGAGATAATGCGATAAAGGAGGGGATGAAGCAGTCGGGAGTGATAAGAGAAGGTGAGGGGGATATCGAGATAGTGTCAAGGTGAGCGAGGTATCATAATCACCTAAACTAATCAGTGAAAGGGAGGAGGAGAATTAATGAAGATGAAGGAGGAGGTGGAGAGAATGACACAAGGGCGGGACTTACGAGTGATCTGATCGGGAGAGAGAAAGAAGGAGAGGGAGAGATGGAGAAGGAGAGGGAGAGGAGGGGGAGAGGAAGAGGGAGGTAAGGGATAGAGGGAGAGGGAGAGAAGGAGAGGGAGAGAGAAGGGAGAGGGAGAAGAGAGAGAAATCGGAAAGTAAAGAGTAGTTGAAACACTGCTCGCGCAAGTTTTGTGAAGGGACTGTAAAGGGAAGAGTTGTTTTGGTAAATGTTCTCTATTTCTCTATCTCTACCTCTCCTTCCTTT
Organism: Parapristionchus giblindavisi; assembly: GCA_943737045.1. Taxonomy (NCBI): domain Eukaryota; kingdom Metazoa; phylum Nematoda; class Chromadorea; order Rhabditida; family Diplogasteridae; genus Parapristionchus; species Parapristionchus giblindavisi. The sequence goes on from CALSFV010000336.1 coordinate 212,282, forward strand.
CTCTCTCTCCATCTCCCTCTCCTTCTCTCCCTCTCTTTCTCACTCTACCTCTCCTTCTCTCCTTCTCCCTCAACATCTTCCTCTCTCGAATCATTCTTTATTGTTCGACCTCTTCGATTTATCACCTTGGAATAGAGAAAACGAAAAGATTGAGAAATAGAGATGAGGAAAGCTTTGAAGGGTCACTGAAAAGAGGAAATAAGAGGAAGAGAGAGAGAGATCGAGAGAGATAGAAGCAGAGATAGAGAGAGAGAAAGAGAGATTGAGAGAGGATGAGGTAGAGTGGAGGAGGACCAAGGGATATAGATAGAGAAGGAGAGGGAGAAAGTGAGTGGGAGATAGTTTCAAAAGAAAGATGTCCCTAAAGGTGACGAAGCGTGAATTATTTGGCTGAAAGCATACGAAGCAAAAGGTTGAACATATAGGACTAACGCATATGAGAAACTGGAATGACAACACTTGTAATAATCTCACTTGTTTTAGATTATACGAAAGACGTCTATATCTTCGCGACACCATAAATAAGAAAACGGTTTGAAAGAGAAAACCGGGAATATATTTGTTGGTAAGCATTAATTTGGTCGGGAGCTAATAGTGTGACGAGCTCATCAACTGTAGTATTACATAAAATTTCATGACAGATACAGAAATCATCAATCATTGTAAAACGGACAAACAACAGATTTTTTATGTTCTCCATATTTGTATCTTTGTTTCTGTTAGACATTCTTCAAGAAAAAGATTAAAAAAACAAAATATTTATTTATTAACGCTAATTTTACAATAAATTACAAACACGATTTTGGGCACGGGGTCGGGAAATGGGAAAGACGGAACGAAATGGGGAAAGATTTAAGTTAAGTTAATGCAAACTGTCACGGCGCAGGGTTCTACACGAAATTTGCACGGGTTTTGAGTGAGGGAAATAATCGATTAATATATGTATAAGACTCAATATAACCGTTAAAATCAGTTCGTGATAACAACAGAATTTTTTGCTTATGTAATATAATGTGTTATGCCCGCTTTGCTACTGAGATAGTGTGTGTGGAATATGGTGTGAGGGGTGAGGGAAGGGATTACGGTAGGCGAGGGATCCTAAACTATAGTAAAATACACAGTAAAGCTTTGAGAGGAAGACTAAATAGCACACAGGGATGAGTTGAGAACTAGCGTGACTATCACTGCAGAACGATCGGATTGATCTTTGATCTTTAATCTTTGATCTTTGATCACTGCCTCATCGTTCGAAAATCCTCAATCTGATCGAAAGGCAGAGGCTGAACGTTGGTGCAGAATCTGGAAAACATTTTAAAGTAATTTTGAAAAAAGGACATGCTCTTTCAGTATATTGATTCATAAGATGATCAATTTATGCTCAGATGCTATTAAAATAGCATCTGAGTAGTACAACAAAGATTAAAGTTGAAAGATCAAAGATCAAAGATGAAATAAAACTCACTTGCAGGTGAGTGCACACTGCATCTGCATGAACACACTCTGTTCCTTGCAGACTCCTGGTGAATTATCGATCCAGAATGCGCAAGAGATGCGCATGTCTCTGAAGATCAATGATCAAAGATTAAAGATCAAATTAATTATTTTGTATGACGCTACAAGGATCATCGATTAAGGCATTATTTAAATGTTTTGTGAAAAGAATAAGATTGTCACAAAGTAGAAGAAAACAGAGATGAAAGATCAGAGATCAAAGTTCAACATTCAATTAAAAAAAACAGAGATGAAAGATCAAAGATCAAAGATTAAAGATCAAATAAATTATTTTGTATGACGCTACAAGGATCATCGATTAAGGCATTATTTAAAAAAAAATTATCTCACTTGCACTCTGGATCGAAGGGTATGGGGTTGTCCATGGTCTTCATCAGTACAGGAGTCGCCATCGGAGGAGGGATCTACAATCAATCGATAATTCAATCAATACCAAGATTACTGTAGGAAAGTGATACTAAGGTTACTCCTGAAATGTTACCAAACTACTGTAAGTATGGGTTGATTTATTTGTCTAGTCACACATCACTTCAAGAACTAATTATTAATGATTATAGTGATTACGTTGTCTACGATCAAAGATCTAAAGATCAAAGATCAACGATCAAACCTTGGGCGCGTCTTTCCTGTCAATGTGTAAGGTGGATACGCGATTGTGCGTTTTCATGTACGACTTATCGCTGAGCGACGATACCAACTCAGGGTGGCTCTGAAAAGGTTAAAGCGAAAGATCAGAGATCAAAGACCAAAGATCAAACAGCGATCAAGAAAAAGCACAAGCAGCATGCAGGCTCAACGGCGCGTGAAGCAGAAAGTTAACACCACAAACTCCGGTTGTGTAGCCGTAAGCAATCGGGATCAAAGATCAAAGATCAAAGATCAAGTTCATATAGCCGGAAGCAGGGGGTTGGTGCCTGGGGCGTACCGTAAAAATGGTCGAGAAAATAGGCGGAGCCTGGGGCGGTCTCTTTGTGTGCCGCTTCATGGACCAGAACTCATCGAAGAAAGCTGAGGCAGGAGTGGGCCAAGCTTTAGGCTCCTCCTCGTCCTCATCCTCTTCTTCTTCATCATCATCATCTTCCATAGTTATCGGAGTCGAAACTGTCTGTAAGGCACTAGGACTACTGAGGCTGACTACTTAAGTTAGGGTCGATTAAGTCACTACGTCGCTATGTCGCTAATATAAGGCACTAAGTCACATCAAAAGTCTAGTCAGGGGCGTGGTTGGTTACCGTGGTTAGTCTCCGCAACTTGGGCTTGTACGTGAGCCATGGACGCCGTCTAGTTGGCACTATGGGCATCGTGGTTGTGAGTGGCTTCGGCGGCACGGTTACTGTACTCTTCTGGGTTGTGGTTACGGTAGTCATTGGGCGTACGGTAGTCGTCGTGGTAGGACGCCGAGTTGTAGTAGTGGCTACGGTTGTATTACTACTCACGCTGAATGTGATGCGTGGTGTGGTGGTCGTCGTTGGGGCTACGGTGGTTGTCCGAGGGATGGTGCGTGGTGTGGTCGTGGCAAACGTCGTCGTCGATAGGGTGGTCGGATGGGTGGTGGGCGCACGTGTGCGCTGCGCAGCACGCATTGCCTGCTGTTGACGGTCTGAAAGAAGGATAATTTGTTTTATGTGGCATCAAGGAACTAATAATTATATTTAAAAAAAAGGTTCTATGATTCTTCATCATCAGTTATCGGAGTAGAAACTCTCTGTAAGGCACTAGGACAACTAACTACATCAGTTAGTGTCGATTAAGTCGCTACGTCACTAAGTCGTTCACAATATGATAATGCACTAAGTCGGATAAAGTCATATCACAATCCGTCAGGGGCCTTGTTGATTACCGTGGTTAGTCTCCGCGACTGACCACGATAAGCAACAACTAAAACACTGGGAATAAAAAAAGGATAAACGGTTCGCTGTATACATATAGCCTTCTGTTTCTCCACTGCATTCATTGCGTCTCTATTCCCTCGATCGTTCAACATCGCATTGATAACCTTAAATGATAAAAATAAGCTAGGATTTTAATAGAATCGTTCAGCTCTTCCAGGTTAGTGTTGAAACTAAAATGCATTGAATATAGAGGTGCGCTGTCTAGAACCTAATGGCGCCGCTACAAATAACTGCTTTAGATTCACTAATTTCCATTTCCATTTTCGTCAGTAAGATTGCATGTTTACTATTTATGAACTATCCCTATTTTAATACACAATGTAATATAAATATAAAATGAGCGTTAAAATATGACCTCCTTGACTGCCTCCGTAGTCTCAACACCCGTGGGAATGAGCTCGCGTTTGTTCAAGATGAATCCGTTCGAGACTGCAAATATCAAGCTACAAAGCCCCATTCGATCACACTACACTTACGCTGCTCCTCTGGTCGCAGTTCCATCAGGAAAACGTACTTGATCTTCATTTGGTCTTTGGCCCAGTCATCGGACCCTCCGGATGCGGGAGCTTAGAGAGATCAAAGATCAAAGATCAATGTTTAGGAAGGATCAAGAAAGATCAGTTGTGTGGTGCATGGTTTCATGTGTGGCTTTTAAACTTACAAAGAATATCGGCTCCAGTTCCGACTTGGTACTTGGTTCCGAACTTGCTCGCCAGACGTCCGGTTGCCTTCATTGCTGTCAGCCTCTGTAATGTTGTGTTCAAAGGTCATTTAAAAAATATAAATATTTTTTCCATGTCCCAATAACGCTTGGCAATGATAATCAAATAAAAAAATTGAAAAAAAAAAGAAGAAAAAAATCCCCGTTATTTCTGTACATGAGAAAGTATATAAATATTCTCACAATAGCAAAGAGTACAAAGACTAATGTGCTATCATTATTACTTGGATAGGACTGAATCTGTACTAAAGGGTAATGTTTCGAGCATATCCCGTAACCAAATTTATGGACCAACATAGAAAAAAATAGAAATAAATCTGAACCAGATTGGCGATGTCTGCAGGAACAGTGTTGGTGGCATGCGAGAATGGATGAATGAACAGTTGGCCATAAGTGTGAAGTGTCAGATAGGCTCCGATCTTTCCTCGAATTTCGGGAGAACGGAAGAAGTCCTCGACTGCCCTGAATATACCAGAATACCATCTTTAACTTCAAAATAAAAAGTCAACTTTGCTTATCATATACCTATATCTGCATTCTGAAGGAACAAAGATTAATTGATGTACTGTATAATTTGATATGATGAGAACGTGTAACATCATTTTAAACCACCAAAGCTTATTGTAACAAAACATAGACGAATGATTGGAAATATTGAGCATTATCTCACGCGCCCAATTCTTGCTTTCTAATCGGGCGACTGAACTGTGGATTTCATGTTTCATGACAAAATAAAATGGCATCATGCTAAAAGGAACTCGTTGTGATACGGGAAATGGTTAAAAATACGCTGCTGAAAATTCACGACAACACATATTAAAACAAATATGATCTCATACTTGGTCTCAGGCTCGCTGAAGGCTCCTGATCCCGCGTAGATGTTCGAGCATGGTTCCGTTGAAGAGCCAGTCTCTGAAAGAATTTACCTTTGATCCTTTATTGATAGTCTTCAATCATTGATAGTTAATCTTTGATCTTTGATCGCTCACTTTTGATCTTTGATCTCTCACTTTTGATCTTTGATCTCTCACTTTTGATCTTTGATCTCTCACTTATGATCTTTGATCTCTCACCTGCCCAGTGGAAGTCGAAATTGCGGTTGAGATCGACACCTCCACAACATCGTTCGCCTCCCCACAACGATCGTGTGCACTTCTCCGGTGAGCGGTTCTTACGCCACAGACGAACCTTCAAAGATCACAGATCAAACTACAAAAAAATAAACGCCACAGAGTTGAGTTAAGACGATTGCTGTCACTGATCAACTACAGCGAACATAAGTCAAAGAATAAATCAATTAATAAAGATCAAAGATAGAGAATTAATGTTTTGCGGTATTGCATATGCCAAAATTCCATTTGAAATTCACACTGCAAGGTTTATGTGAACGTCACCGTCGTTACGGCGGAGGCGCACGTAATGAGTATGCATAACCGATAAAACTACAATGATCAAAGATCAGGACTTACCGCTGGAGCAGGGGAGCTGCGCGTGAACTCATATCCATCAGGATTCAGACAGGGTATGATGAAGATATTGGCCTCGTTAATGTGACGGGTGACCTCGGGATCGACGCCGTAGTTGGCGACCAACTGAATGATTAATAAAAATACAAAAGCAATACAAATAATGATCATCTTTATTATATTAAGGGATCGTATCGGATTATGATGATTCAATGATTATATCATAATCATTCCACATACTTTTGATGAGAACCAATGAGACATCCAAAGTATATCCATCGACCAATGTATCTTTTATTTCTCTCCATTTTTTTGTGATTGATATAAAGAATAAGAATAATTAGAACGAATGAAGCATTCAGACTGTGTTGGGTTTTGGTTCACATTACCAGTGGGTTTTGTGCAGAACGAAAATAGTATATATACATGGTATATGGTAATAGTATATATGGATAATTGTATTTCATTTTTGTAATATAATAGCAAATCTGTCCAAAGTGGTACACAGAAAAAATCTCAAGTATTATAGCGTCTCACTACGAAATTATTTTTCAGACGGGAGGAAATCCCCTCTGATAAGTAAGACTTTTATAGGGAATTTTTCCTTTATGCACTGTTACATTTGCCTTACGTATCTACGCCGTAACCCCCTCCGTCGCGTCTCCGAGGCGGCGGAGGGGGTTACGGCGTAGGCACGTAAGGCAAATGTAACAGTGCATTATAGATTTTTCTGTTTGTGTACCTCATTCATTATGAACAATGCTGTGTGACTGCTGGCCCATTCTCTCGCGTGGATGTTGCCGTCGATGAACACGATTGGCTTGTTCGTGTCAGAGATGGGAAAACCGATCTGCACATATTTGAGATTGATCTTTGATCAAAAGATATAACAACAACTCAGATGCTTTAAAATAGAAGCAATTACTTTGTCATGATTATCACGTTATGTTCTGTACCAAGCAATAAATCGGGAAAGCATAATAGACTAAAATATGATTGATAATGCACCTTCAATCCTTCAATTGGTCTTCCCTCGTGAGAGGTTCCGAGTCGTACGATCTTCGTCAACGATGGATAGTAGAACTCGATGGCTCTCATATATCGAACCATCTCCGAGTACGAGGCATAGTCACCGAAGGGATACTTGGCTCGCTTCAGATTGGCAACGAGCTCGGATGGACGGGGAACTGCAATGGTATTTCCGAAGTGGTAATTGCATAATTTCTTCAAAATATCGCTTGTCATACAGTGCTTTAATAGGACTTTGACTATTATCAAACTATCTATAGCGTATAAAAAACACGAATAAAGCTAGAGCGATATTGCGAAAAAATAGAAGGATATCACAGTTTTACTTCACGTTGATTTACGATAGGTTCACTTACCTGGGTCATCCATAGGATCGTCGTTCAACCTCTTTCCATGTAGGAGCGGAATCGCGGACTTGCGCTCGTTGCGCATGATCAATCTGAAAGAGATAATATTCAATAATTTTATTTTGTTTTTCACCAGGAAAAGCCATAGCATGTAGGTATGTTTATCTGATAATATTCATTGTCAATGCTAATCGATCACTGTCTACGAGAATGCCATGAGAATGATCATCCTATACAGTAGCTTTTTTCACTTACAATTTCACTTTTCCCTTCAATACATTAGGAACGGACATTGCGTAGAGAAGAGACAGTTGATTAGGACAATGATGTTTAATCACCGAATCGGCTATTAAGGAAAAAAAAACACTAGCACTTAGAGTTGTAAGAAAAAGGTAGGCTATGGTCACCTAATCTCTGGCGTCCTATGTTCCAACCACGCAGTTGACAAGCTTGCTTTTAGAGAAGTGTTAAACAGTAAGTATACGTCTTTATATAATACAACTGCGTATTTTCTCTATCTTTCTTTATGAGACTCTACACCGTGTCTGTAGGACATGCAACACAGTATTCTCATTCAAGCCATTTTTCTTTGAAAGCCAGACAAGCGAAAGATCATTTCTTTGAGAGAGTTTCTATGTTGAGAGGTCGTTTTAGTTTTCAAAGTCCGGAGAAGACGGTGGATGTTTTCAGATGAAGACCAAAGCTCACTAAAAGATGCATGAACAGCGTGGTATCAATAGAATTCGACATCAACGAGAGTGGATAGCAACACTCTCACTTGATAAGAGAAATACTGGATCGGTTTGGATAAGAGTTTGACGCTTTGGATTGATAATGATACTTGGCTTATCAATCGATGATTATGATCATTACCATTCATTTACTTTCGCTTTGATAAAATTCTAACGAATTGAGAAATTGGAAAGAAGTGTGGAACGACAATGACAGTGGCAGTGACAATATCAATGACAATGCCATTGAATCTAGTAAACAGATAGAGACAGAAGTTCTAATGATCGTGAAACTTTCACAGAAAAAAATGGTTTACGAGAGACAACATACTTTTCTACATCCGGAACAGTGACGTTGAATGGAATGGAGTATTCGCCAAGTTTCTTCTCGAGGAAATTCCTGCAAGTAACATATTTATGTTACAAGAAGTAAAAAAAAACATAACACGTAGGCATGCGCACAGTCGAAAATTTTCGACCTGATTTAAATGTTCAACTTTCAAACATTCTTTCGTTCCTAGATCTTTTTTTACGGATTTGGAAATGTAAAAAAAGGAAACTTACTTGTACTTATCAGTTATCATGATATCAGCATGATCTCCGAGATGGTGAGCCTCTTTCCAGAAATCGATCTGGAAAATGATGAATTAATGTTGTACTGTGCATAGACAGAAAAGTGAAAACAAAGAATTCCAACTGTTTCACTGGAAGATTTTCAAATATAATGGAAACAGAGTGATCTGAAATTGTGCACAAATGCTGCAAAAGTAAAGACGTGTTTACGACCACAGCTTTTTCTTGTAATGTTTTCAGAGCACAAATAAAAGCACATGTGATGAGAAGATTGCGTCTACCTCCAACGTGTGATCGATGTTCCTCAACGCCTTAAGCGCGACCAATCCCGTAGTAGAGGTGGGTTCGACCCGGTACACCGAATATCGCTCCTTGCACGAACTGAAAGATTCAAAGATCAAAGATCAAAGAACAAAGATCAAGTATCAAACGGTCATACAGCGAATTCATTTAAATTTCTAATTTCTTACTATTCATTTTCTTATAAGAAATATCTGCGAAAAATCCTATAGAAAAGTAAGAAATTCAATTTTTGATGTGATTTTTGATGAACAGAACATTTCGTAAAAGATTTATCTCTGTGAGTAAGTTAGGATAAATGAGTTTACCTCAAGTTCGCCAGAAAAATCACTGTCAACCATGATGTGGTTGATAACCGAGAAATCATCTCGGATCTGCAAGAGAACAAGGATGAAACAGTTACTGTAACAGTATAGACATGAGGGAGTGAAAGTTCTTCCACGGAATGTGCTCAAGATTGCAATCTGTGACCTGCCATGGGTGTCATAGAATAGACTAATGAAAACGTTGAGAGAGTGAGTGGAGGGTTGGAATGTCTACAAATTGAGCTAGAGGTTAAATCAGATATGGAACAGTTCTACTAGCTACTTGTGACAGGAGATCCATAATTTGAGGAGCTATGGTAGAGCTAAATGTAGAGATGGAGGCGCTCGGGGTAGAGTTTTAAGGCTAGTTAAAGCACGAGGTATGACAAAAGACAATGGAGAGGGGAGTCACCGGAAAGCACTCTTTCTCCCTCTCTTAAGGCGGAATTTGCTTGTCCCTAAGCACGCATATCAGCCTTGAACCCATTACGCATGCATACTTCATATACTTTGAATGACTACACTGCTTCTTATAAGCGAAAACAAGTAGTTTCGGCGTGGCGCAAAGGTTAATGGGAAACGCGAAGTTAATTTGAAACACTCCGCTCTGGTAACACTTTCTCGCTTTCGTTTTCTATGAAAGATCGTTGCGAGAGAGGAGAGTAATATTTTCTCAGATGAACCTTTAAAGGGATAGTTTCCCGCACTCTCTTCATTGCTCTCTCTCTCTCTCTTGTCGGCAAAGAACGCAGAGATAGTGAGTGAGGCGAAGAGACAGAGGTCACGATAACAATAAGTCAACCACTGCGCGTTTTGAATTCCAGTCTTTATGGGCATTATAGTAATGAGAAGGATATACTATTCCAAGGGAATGCCTCCGCAAAAGGAATACGCCTCGTAGGAACTATGGGAAGATAAAAGAGTAGCTACACTTGTATTGGGTATCCTACAGCGCCGGAGATCTGTCATAGCGGCACGTCTTTGATGTAACGAGAAATCAAGGAACCCTCTGTGTGTAGTTGATATAGTGAGCTATATAATTTGGTAATGTAGAGTGATTAAAGATATGCCCCGCTAGCTTATTTGAATCGCTCTACTATGGATACTAGCTCTCACAGGCACAGAGAGTGTCAGAGCGTAGCTTAAGACGACAGTTTCAAATGATTTAGGACATCAAATAGAATAGATGGGGCGTTTTTTAAATTTAAATTCAGAATAGCAGAGAATGATGAAATAGAATGCGAAATGAAGAGACCGAAGAAAAGATTGCGCTATATTTTAAATACGGGCTGATGATGAAGCGTGAAGATTGAAAGAGGAAGAGGAGTGAACGTTCACAACTTAAAAGTATAAAATGGAGAAGGTGAGAGAACTCAAGAGAATCGAAGACAAAGAAATGGGCAGGCTATGAGTAAATCGCCCCGGGGCTCTTCCCGGCTCCTCGTAAAGGTCGATCAAAAACGACTAATTAAAACGGCCCTGCGCATCTTACCTGTGCTTGTGTGTGCTATTACACCGAATACAGGGACGTTCGGTGGTGTAGACGAGTGCGAGAATTACCACATTCCTCTCGATTTATTCGATTAAGCGTGTAAAAGCTGAAACGACTCGAACAAATTAAGCGGTGGAGATGATTGTCATTAGCCCCGTAGGCATGAGGAATGATAGGGAAGGGTAAGTCGAGGATAACGAGCGAAAAAAGTTATCAAACGCAACATAGAGAATAAAAATAATGGTGGATTTATGGATAAGGGCACACCCCAAGCTATTTTTACTCACCTCTGGTAACGTCGTAGACAAAGAAAGCGAAAGAGCTTTGTCAGAGCGGAGAGTTTCAAATTAGCTCAGAGAGTGTCTTTAAATATATACTAATCGATGCAGATTTGCTCACAATGTTAACCCTGCGATTTGAAAATGTTGATTCAAACATATCCTTAAATCTCGTGTTTCTCTTTAAAAAATACAAGTAAATATGATCAGGTATCTTCATAGTAAACAGCATAGAACACAGCTTCGTTTGAAGTGAAATCAGGAGCTAGTTGTTTCTGGATCGTTAACAAAGTTTATCACGCGCTTCAATGCGTCAATTCGAATATGTAACACTATCAATGATAAGTGGGACAGTATCACGATAAAGTGATAATGCCAACAAGGATGGCAGGGGCTATCATGGAGAGAGAGAGGGGGGGGGTAGAGGGAGAGAGAGAGAGAGAGAGAGAGAGAGAGAGAGAGAGGGAAAGAGAGAGGGAGAGAGGGAGAGAGAGAGATAGAGAGAGAGAGAAAGATGTGCAAACCCGATTGTGTGTGGCCACTTATGGCTAAGAGAAACGATAAGGAGATGATGAGGTAGGAAAAGAGACAAAAGAAGATAGATAATGAGCTAATAAGCTATAGCCTATAAAGATATGATGATGACGTCATATCGAGATCTCGCCCTTGACTATTCGTGCCAAGGCTTTTTGTCGTAGCTTTTAAGAGCAAATGCTAATTCAATGCTATTGTCACATTCTCGAGCTTTTATGACTAGGGGAGTGCGTAGCTAGCGGGAATTTAATAAAAACATATTTCCTGGGTAATGAGAGGACGTTGAAGGTACATCCCAATCTAATTTTGGGCAATGCTCTCGCATTCAGAGAAAGCGAGAGAGTGTGGCCAGAGAGCAGAGTTTCAATTAGCTCGTTGTGCTACTTTAATGGTACGACAACATTTGTTTCTTCATATGTAATACTGCATGTACATTTGATCTCGACTAACGGGAACATATTGTGTAATGAGTGTTGGCAATGGTTTGTCTTTCTTTAAAGTTGTGAAAGTGCATGTACTGAAAACCCTCAGGAAATTAAAGGCAAGAATGGCGAGAAAAATAACATTTGATATTACACCCCGTGTTCCATTGGTGTAGGGAGCGGTGCAATGGAAAAAAAACACAAAACAGTTTTTGAATCTTTTTTGTATTTGAATTTTTGAAAGCTTGTTCAATCCCAAGTGTGAAAACATCGAATACGGGGAACAAAAAAATTGATTCGTTTAGAGATGTCTTCGTACTACATCTCTAAACGAATAATTTTCTTTTAAACTTGATTTCATATTGATTTATATTCATATTGATTCATGATTTCATATTGATATAAGATGAGGTTCAATTTTTGAAATTCACTAATTAACATTCCAAAAGTGATATATCATAAAGGAATATCATTTATCTTCAAAGATTTAGCAAAAATCGCCGATAACAAATAGAATCGAAATTGGCCCAGAAAATCGATAAATTTTTCAAAAAAAATCGACAAAAGCGACCGTGAAATCGATAAATGATAGCGACAAAAACAGAGAAAGAGAGTGCCGGATAATGGTCCATAGTGGCTAGTGAATAGAGGGAGCGGAGGAATGAAACGGGATTGATAGAGGTGAGAGAGGCTAATGGGAGGGGAGAGGGAGGGGAGGTGGAGGAGAGAGGGAGAGGGAGGGAGGAGGAGAGGGCGAGGGAGAGAGGAGGAGACAGGGGGAAGAGAGAGGTAGATAAGGAGGGATAAAGGATGATGATTTGGTCTATGGCATAGAGTTAAAATGACACAATGATGAAATGAGTGGGTAGAATTGTCGATGTAGACGGACTTATATTGAATATGAATAGAAATATTCACACTGAAAAGGTATTTTTCCTACAATACTGTACAATGATTGCTCATTTGCGAAGTAGTCGATCATTGTGAATACTTTCTCGTATGTCAGAATTTAACGGCTCGGATCAAATTAATTTTGCTAGTGTCGCCAGAACGCGTGCTTTAAAAAAACTTTCAAACGTCAGTGATACTATAGGTGAAACTACTGTATGAAACGTTCAAAGTTAGATGAACCGTGAAAATCATACGCTGACTATAAGAAATGAATAGAAAAGAGCGATTCATGTAGAGCATAGAGTATAATACAAAAGACAAGACGCGAAGAGGTGAAATAGTGTGTAAAACACGGATAGTTTTCGCTACTTTCATTCATCTTTGAACGGAGCTTAGAACGAGATCTGCCGATCGAGCTCTGCACGGCAGAGATCAAGCACGCGAGCTATACAATATTGTAAACAGGAAATTACGATTAAAATAAACACTACCTTTCATAAGATATATTTTAATGAAGTTCAAGAGGCAAAGTTGTTGCGTCAAACAGAACTGAATCAGCGGCAATGACGTCAAAATAACATTGTTGTGTTATATTAGTAAATTAATCAATTAATTTATTCATTTCAATTAAATTAATCTTAAATAATAGATCTAGAGTATATTTCAACATCCAACAACTCTATCCAAAACAAAAAAATCCAAAACACATCTGTGCTCTAGCTAGCTCACCCTACAAAATTCTTACGGTCGGCTTCGCTATATCGATAATTGTCAATTCCCAGCCCCTTCCCATAGGAATAACCCTCCCACCCTACATCCTTGTATGTAGTTCTCCCAGTGTATATCCTATCAAACAGACAGCTGGCAGGATAAATGCCGACGGCCAGATGGCTAGACTAGCTAGCTGACCTTGCTGACTAGTTAATGACTAGTAAACACGATAGTCAGCCGGAAGGAGATCTGGTAATTGGTTACATATTCGTAAAGGCGCAGTTCTTAAATGTATTAAAAAGAAGAAGTCTTACAATATCAAACAATGAAATGTCTAAAACGGATTTTTAGTGGAACTTCAGGGAGGCAGAGATTGAGAAATCTATGAAAGAGGAAAAGAGACAGGAAAAGAACAGTGAGCCGCTGAGAACGAAGAAGTACGGGTAATGGAAAACGTAGAGATTCTATCGAACCCGTCTGCGAACGGAAAAAAGCTTGAACGGAGCTCAGGAAAGGGCTAAGAGCTGTGAGGATGAAAAGGATTAATGGGAAACAGTGAAAGTGAGAGAGAGTGGTCCCATTCCCTTTTCTACCTGCCCCCGTCGACATTCCGGGGAGGTTCCGGGGTTAGAGAGGGCAGAGAGCGAGGTGGAAGAGGTGATGAGGTGTTAAGGGAGAATGATATCCGTAGACAATGACAAGGAAGAAAAAAGATAGAGATAAGGAACTAGGGATATCATTTAATTGCAAGAAAGGAACGTTAAATTCCAACCCCGAACTAACGTTCTTCTCCTATCTGACAATGATCTCTCTCTCGTAGACAATGAATGAGAGTGTTGCCAGAGGGGAAGTTTCAATTTAACTTGGGTTCTCATTTTAAAGGGAGAGTGACCTCACTCAATGGTCTCTTCATTGTACACACTATTTCTCTGTTCTCTATCAACGAGATAGCATTGCGCGTCGAAGAGACCATTGAGAGAGGTTACGCTCCCTTTAATGTGGTGTTACATTTTCAAAACGTGCGCACGGCGTGCGAACGTTTTGAAATGCACGCCGTGCGCACGGCGTGTGTGTTTTCTATACGGTGTTACATTTTGAAACGTGCGCACGCCGTGCGCACGTTTTGAAAATGTAACACCACATAAAGGAGTACCCAGGAACATTGAACACAGTGCTCTCTGAAGAGCAATGAAAGTTTGCCAAACAAGTCGAGAGGATATTTTCAAGAATTTATCTAAGAGCTACCATGGAGCAGGTCTCGGTCATTTATTGGCTTTATTAGATTTACGAGGCCGATGATAGTCGAAGTGATTGATGGGTGCCCGCAATCAGAGGAAATCAGGGAGAAAAAGACACTCAACGAGTTGTGGATATCAAGACGTTCTCGATTTTGCAGAGGATAACGAATCATAAAATCATGAGAACCTGCAAAGTTTTGGCCATGACGAGGCATTGCTTGCTACAAGTTAAAGGCACACCTCGAGCTAATTTTACTTACAACGCTCTCTCTTATTGTTAGATAAAGAAAGCGAGATAGTGTAGTCAGAGCGGAGAGATTCAAATTAGCTTGGGGATTTACTTTAAATTTGAAACGCTGCCCATGGCTCACACTTTTTTGCAGGAATAGACAGTTTTCATGCTTATCCGTTCGGGGAGAGAAAGCCCATTCCTAACCTTGCTGAATGCTGGCTACACAGACTAGTTAGACAAAAGTACGTTCAAGGATGAAATTGAGATCAAGTGTACGAAAACGAACATTGTCACGAAAAAGGTCATAATTTTCTAGGGGCTCATTTAAAGGAGAATTGGATACTCTCTGCACTGAAAGGTTTTAAGACAGAGTGAAACTTAACTTTTCAATCTTAAAAACAAATAAATGTACATGCATTCTCAAAACTTTTCAATATAGGCTGTAATTTGCTTCGATGTGCTGTTCAAAGAAAATTTAAAAAATAGAGAAAACTCTATTCGCTTTACACATTTTGTCGCTTGCTTTCGTAATATTTGACTGGAGAAACTAACTCCAGACGACAAAGATAAAGGGATACAATGCTCCTACATAGAAAGTAACGGAACCAGACAGGAAGAATGTCTGACTGAAGTAAATGGCTACCCTCATGAAACAAACAAACCGGACCAGGATGGGAGAGGGAGTGGGGAGGAATAAGGAAAGGGAGAGGGAGAAAGGGAGAGGGAGAGACAGATAAAGGTACTTTCATCTCGGAAGATCTTCCCAGAGGTGCCATTGCGCAATTGGCCTACTTTCACTCTCACTTAGTCTGTGATCTCTTTCGATTTCAGTGTTCTCTCGTTGTTTTCTGACCCATTATTCCGATGTGAATGAGTACAATACAAGAACCTCAATCATTTCCCTGAAACCGTAGGACCCAAGACAAATCTGACTAATGAAATGAGTTAATCTAATATGCAGCAAATATGTTTTTTTTTCGTTATAAGAGCACAGTAGAATGTTAGGTAAAGAAGCAGATAAAAATAATTTAATGATAATAAAAAAAAGTAGTAGTAATAATAATATGATAGGGGGTGTGAGAATGGGCGTAGCTTCACAGAGGAGGACTAATAGTAAGGGCTAAACGGGATATCTTCACTCTCTCTTTATCATCTTTATCAACATAAGCGAAAGTTGCTACGAGGAGGAATTCCAATTGTGAATGGAAAGAAAGAGGAAAAGTTGAAGAGCGTAAACTGATAGAGCTTAGTTGCAATTCTATTGTCTTAACTGTACATTGATCATTTATCACTTTTTAGCTATTCCATTTTCGGTCATTTTATCGATTTTTTTCGGGGATGAAAGCTTATTATTAGTTAGTATGAAATGACAAATATAGATTATCTAAAAATTCAGGGTAACTAATTTGTAAATGCTTTAAACGAACATGGCATTTTAGAAAGAACAATGAAAATCGTACATAAGTGAATCAACTTAAAATCCATTCAACCGTGTAGAATGCAAACGCATTCCAAACAGTTTAAGACTAGATTAAAGGGGGCGTATCATTTTATGAACAATATCTTGGATTTCAACAAAAGAGAGGGCGCGAGAGATTACAGAGGTTTCTTTTCAGGTTAAATATCAGGCATACTGAAACATTCTACATTTGAGAATCAGTGGGGTGTTTAGACCATTCAATAGACTTTAAAAATCCAGGAACCAGCTAGTGTTCGCTATTCATACGTATATCAACTCTTGATCATTGACATTCACTGGAAAAGCCACACCCTTTGTTACGTTTCAATTGAAACCATTACGTCACGAATAAACGGGATGCAATCAAGGCTAGAGATCACACGAATATGAGAGAGTCCAGATAGTTAGAGAATGATCATAGAGCACGCGAATGTGAGAAAGTAGCTGGTTAGAGATCACTTAAGATCATCCGGCATTGAGAGAGTGCAGATTACCTTGGGAAGGGCAGTCACGCAGCGGGGGTTCAGCGGGGCAGGAACGGCTCTGAGAAAAAGCCGAGGCTTAAATATCTGTCCTTTAAGGAGTGGAACACCTTTCGAAGCCAATTTTAGCGAAAACAGTGAGGAATAAAGTGTTCGTCGTAGCATCGGAAAATATGGAAAACAAGGGGACGAAACCTGGAAAAGTGAATAAAGGAGAATTACTTTTGAATATAATATTCGGAGGAGTTTCAAGATAATCAAAATTTTCAAATCTTTAAAGGCTAAGAAACTCGCGTATGATCCCACTTATTATTGATTTTTTCCAAGATATTATATATTCAAAGTGCAAGCTGTGATAATGCTGATAGTAGGTGAAACTAGCGAATGTTACTGTCACAATTATTTTTTCCTCATCCGCATCAAAACTGCACTGTCTATGTAACTCAAAGCAAAAAAAAACGAATTATCATAAAGTAATAAGCAAAGGAAAACAACAGTAATGGGCGAAATCAAACAGCTATACATACGGAACTATCGACTTATCCTTGGTAATCTCTGTTATGATTACTCGACATAGTCAACATAAAAGCTCTCACTGGGCTAATCGAGTGATTTGGGTTCAGGAACTGGTCCTGATTAGGAGAAAAGCGAAAGTGTTACGGGAATATCGAAGGGGAAAGTGTATATCTTCCTGTTAGCTGGGTGAGAGAGAGGGAGAGAGAGAGGGAGAGGGAGAGAGAGAGAGAGAGAGGGAGAGAGAGAGAGAGAGAGAGAGAGAGAGAGAGAGAGAGAGAGGGAGAGAGAGATGGAGAGAGGGTGAGAGATAGAGATAGAGATAAAGAGTCAAATTGGGTCGATCACTAACTAGGAGTTGATTATCGACCAGGAGCTCGTGGGCTTAACAATGGATAGCTCCTTGGCAGTTCTTATATACAAAATCATCACGCTGAAAGCATTTATAATTTCATGTACCGAAACAGGGTATAAACCATTAAATGTGTATGCATTTGGTACTGTTATGCCTTTATTGAAACATATTTTAATCACACAAAACTTTTCAGACTCTTTCACGTCTGCCCTATGGTAAGTTATTTTGCCATTCTTTCACGAAGGAATGAATAGAAGGTGCATGAGCGTTACTCAAATATGGAAACCCGATAGATTCATTTAAAGGCACAACTCGAATTAATTTGAAACTCTCCTCTTTGGCAATGTTCTCTCGCTACTTTTCTCTGCGAGACAGCGTAGCCATAGGGAGAGTAACATTGGCTTAGGGTGTGAGAGACAAATAAAGTTTGCTCTGTCGATAAACTCTTTCGATAATATGGATAAAGTCAGTTTTGGTCCGTAGAACCAATGGAAAGTGAAGTTATCTAAAGTTGAGTCACCCTCTTCTCTATGTTGTTGCCGTTTCTGGTTGCACCCGTTCTTATCTGTATAGGAGCTTCTTCTAACCTTAGTTTAGTGCAAGGTATTGTTTACCAATTCCTTCTTATGATTTTTTCTTTATATTCTCATCCAGCCCCAGCAATCATTGTTGTGTTAAAATATTTAAATTTATATTATGTTAGTTGGGAAGTTGTGAACAAAAAAAAGATATACAAATATTTTAGAGTCCGCAAATGCGTTGAATTCCGCCCTGTTCAAAGATTATGATCCGGCACTTAGTCCGTACAATAGTAGGTATTTCCACATATTATTTAGAGTCGAGTAATCGGCTGAATAAAGTTGTTCTAATGTAATGTAATGTAATGTAATGTAATTTCGAGTCAAAACATCTCATATGTCTCATATATGAAGATGGAAAAAGAATAAAATAAATAAATAGTTGTTTGTTATGCACTACGCAGTGAAGTTATTTCAACTGTCGTGAATGCTTTCCCTTGAAAATTTAGTGATGACAGTTTTTTCCAAGGCCAAACCGCCACAAACACTTCTTCAGTGCAACTAGCATTGGTTCGAGCTCGACTTGCCGGTGTGGTGAGCGTATTTTGAGATATTTTCAAAAATTTCCTTATATTTAGAGTAATTTTGCCTACGAACGTCTCTTACTAGAGGTACAAACTATATTATCTTTTCGAAATGTAATATAGTTTCGTGCTTCAATTATATATAGGACAATCAATAAAATCAATAATTACAGAACGATCGACAGATGGAATTCCGCAGTATCGTCTGCATTGTTCAGGTTTGTGAATTACAGCAATCCCCCTGTAGATGGACTGTCCAAAGTTTATTCGAAGCAAATCGTTCACTTCATAAAGAGCCATGTTTCGAAACTCTCTGCATTGGTCAAGAAAAGCAGAATCGTAACGGAGATGCTTTAAGATATGGCACGACCCTCGTCTAACTTGGGATCCTGCTAACTACTCTGATATCGAATACATCTACGTGAAGAGAACGAAAGTGTGGTTTCCTGAAGTGTTCCCCTGCGATACGTAAGTTGTGGAATAAACAATGAATCTAGCAACTATCTCTTCTCAATCCGGAAGTTATAATACCGAGCGAAAAGTTGTTGGCAAGGTTTACACCGAATGGCATATCCTGATAATGAGCTAACTCTACTCTCCTCTCTGGCAACACTCTATCGCAGAAAAAGGACGCGAGAGATTATTGCCAGAGAGTTTCAAATTGGCTCGTGGTGTTCAAGTTGTGAGAAAGATATCTCTTCAGGTCTGCAGTCGATAGTGTAATCGCCGACTCCGCCCAAAACGTCAAGGTACGAATTGATTGCAGAACAAAAATCTATTGACATATGTACACAACATCACGTGCACTTTTCAGCTTATTACCAATACGTTCCAATATGCACATATTCGAGAAGTTAATCTGTAATACAATCAAATTTATAGATTCTGAGCAACGGTACCGTACTTGAGAGTGTCTCCTTCACAGCGACGTTTGCCTGTGAAATGAACGTAGGTGCCAAACTATTTACCAAAAGTGGAGCTAACCCATAAATTACCCATGGTTACTCCATAAGTTATCCATGGTTATACCATAAGTTACCCATTGTTATCCCATAAGTTACCCATGGTTATCCGAAAAGTTACCCTTGGTTATCCCATAAGTTACCCGTGGTTATCCGAAAAGTTACCCTTGGTTATCCCATAAGTTATCCATTATTATCCCATAAGTTTCCCATGGTTAACCCATGAATTTCCCATGGCTAACCCATAAGTTACCCATAGTTTACAGACCATTCCGTTCCCATCGGACTCGCACGATTGCAACTACTGCTTTGGCCTGTCTGGGTATGATCCGGACGAGCTTAAACTGCTGCCCTTGTGGCCTGATGGATTTGAGTTGACTGTTGAGGTTTGATATATTAAATTTTTAAATACAGTTCGTACTGAAATTTTGAATTTAGCACGCATCAGCTTAGAATGGTTGCATCTCATATCATATCAGTCTCCGTGCTTTCATCTTTGCGGGACTAGCTGACTAGGCTGCAAGGGAAGTCAGCGGAGTCAGTCCGGGCGTTCGGGATGAGACATAAACCATTCGATAGGTATCCAAAAATGAAGAACTTTTTTCTATTGACCATTTTTCCTTAGGACTCCTGGGCGCCGAGATATTTACATATTCCCCTCTCGCTTTCTGTTGAACGAACCAGTCTCTTGGCTCTTCGAAGAGAGGAAGTGGTGACCGAGTGAGCAAGAGCCTCGTCTCAAAATATATGTTTCCATCACTTTTTTCCAATGCCACCATCGTTAGTGGAATACGAGGAAAATATTTTGAGACTAGGCTACTACCACTCTGTCACCACATCCTTTCTTCGAAGAGATACATAAGAGACTGGTTGTTCTTTCAACACAAGAGAAAGCGATATGGGAATATGCAAATATCTCGGCGCCCAGGAGTCCTCAGGAAAAATGGTCAATAGAAAAAGTTCTTCTTTTTTGGAGACCTATCGAATGGTGTATGTCTCATCCCGAACGCCCGGACTGAGTCCGCTGACTTCCGTTGTGAGTGGCTGACTAGCCCTGACTAGCTGTTTAGTAAAATATCTGATTGAATAACTAGACCCCTGACAATGATAAAAATAATAATCATAATAATAATAATAACAATAATAATTATGATTAAAAAAAGTTTTTTTAAACTGTGAACTGTTTCTGTAATACAGTTAAACTATTATATCTTCTTCTATATCTTCTACAGTGTAGCCTAAAAGTCATCGGACACTTTTTCATTTTTTTATAACTTTTGATCCAGGAAAGCAATCAAGCTGATCTTTTGAGTCAATGTAGAGAATTTATCAAGGGATACAGCCATGACGTGTTGGTGTAATTATATTAGTTCACTGTTGCATAGCAATGACGCTATCGAAATACACTTTTTTTGAAAATTTACATTTCTTTGGTGAAAGGCCCTGTTCTTCTGAAACATTGTGAGAGTGGAGACACCCAAGTAGGGCTGCACACTCACACAATCCGGAATGGCTCCGACTCCGATTTCAAGCTGCAGCACGATCGCAACTTTGACCCCGAAAATTTATAACTCAGCTTCTAGATGTGCTATCGACCCGTTCTAAGTGCTGAAATGATGCTAGTGGCGAGTAATGTTTATCCCCAGATTAAGGTAGTCCTAGCTCGCCATTTGCCCTCAGGGCAAAAAAATAATTTTTTTGGGGGGAGACCTGATTTTGACACCCCACCGTTCAGAGGGCGGGTCTTCTAAAATTATGGTTCCTTCGCAAGCAGCTTAGCAATGTATCATATATTTATTTCCCTTATTTTGGTTTAGTTCCGATTCCTTTCAGACCCGTAGAAAAATTAAAGCTGAGGTCTACTCGGTTTCGGCGATCAAAGATCAACATACAAAGATCAAAGATCAAAGTTCAGCAATGGTGTAAAAACGTTTGTGAACATCGCTAACATGCATATGTGCTTTACAAATAAGAGATTTCATCAATAGAGGCCCAGGAACTAGAGCAGTAAGAGAGAAAGCGCAAGAGCGGGCACCGAGTAGACCTCAGCACAACTTTTGCTAAGGGTCTGAAAGGAATCAGAATTCAACCAAAATAAGGGAAATAAATATATGATACATTGCTAAGCTGCTTGCGCAGGAACCATAATTTATGAAGACCCGAACGGTGGGGTGTCAAAATCAGGTCTCCCCCCAATTTTTTGCCCTAAGGGCAAATGGCGAGCTAGGACTACCTTAATCTGGGGATAAACATTACTCGCCACTAGCATCATTTCAGCACTAAGAACGGGTCGATAGCACATCTAGAAGCTGAGTTATAAATTTTCGGGGTCAAAGTTGCGATCGTGCTGCAGCTTGAAATCGGAGTCGGAGCCATTCCGGATTGTGTGAGTGTACAGCCCTACTGGGTGTCTCCACTCTCACAATGTTTCAGAAGAACAGGGACTTTCACCAAAGAAATGTATATTTTCAAAAAAGTGTATTTCGATAGCGTCATTGCTATGCAACAGTGAACTAATATAATTACACCAACACGTCATGGCTGTATCCCTTGATAAATTCTCTACATTGACTCAAAAGATCAGCTTGATTGCTTTCCTGGATCAAAAGTTATAAAAAAATGAAAAAGTGTCCGATGACTTTTAGGCTACACTGTATACGTCTTCTATATCTTGAAATATGACTATTTACTACAGGGAACGGCCGAGTGGGAGATGATTCTTGATCCTGACAGCAACACTAGCTCATCGAATCTCGTTGTGGCCTCCCTTGGAATGAACAAGGTGAGCTATTCATCGTTCTTATTAATCGTTTAACTTGCATAAAAATATTCGGAAAATAGATTAATTGACAAACTACATTAGGAGAGTTAATTAGAAGCTATTAGTAGCTTCTGTTTTCAACGTGCTTCGTACGTAGTCTTCACATGGGTGATTTGGCCCCTTGACGGCGTATGCCGCGATTAAAAGCTACAATGAAGTGAATACAATTTGCAAATGCGTATATGCATATTCACTACCAGCTCTACTTCGGCGTAACCCTCACTCGTCTTCCCGTATTCTGGTTCGGTCTCGTCATCGCTCCTACGTTCTTCCTCTCTGCTCTCGTGCTCATAGGAGTATTCTATGGGAGTGATTCCAAGAACCTCATCAACAATGCGGTTCGTGGTTTTGTTTTTGATTCTGCGGCATAATTCAGACGAGTTTGGTCGCATTCATGAAATGAAAATGTAACTAAAAAGCACGTCCCAAGCTAATTGTACGCTCCGCCAAACTCTCTCGTAGATAATGAAAGCGAAAGAGTGTGGCCAGGTGTCAAATTAGTTTAGGGTATCACTCTAAAAGCATATGAAAATTTTGAGAAACGTTTCCTATGACGCTTACAATGCCACGTTTCGCTGCGCATGTGAGCTCAGGCGTGGCACAGCGCTGATTGATTTTATTTAGTACACGATTATGTTGAGGTACAACTCGGTCTGACTACCATGATGTCGATGATGGTTGTCGTCGGAATTCTCAGTGATTCTCTGGCGAAGAGCAAGTATATCCCTACACTCGGTAGGATGGTTATGTCCTTGAAACTGACAGAATAGAGTGTTCCTTTATTTGACTGTCCGCTTTGGCAACACTTTGTCAGGGTCAAAAAAGCGAAAGCTCTGTCAGGGCGTATAGATTCAAATTAAGTTGGATGTCGATCTAAAGGCGTACCTTCAAGCTATTTTAAACTATGAGATATTCTCCTCCGTGAGCGTGTGAGATCAGCCAGAGCTGGCAATATCTTTAAAGCGACATCCCAAGCTAATTTGAAACTCTCCGCTTTGGCCACTCTATCTCCCTTTCTTTGTCTTTGTATTGCCAATGCGGAGAGTTAAATTAGCTTGGGGTTTGCCTTTAAGGTGGTGTTACATTTTTCAAAACGTGCGCACGTCGTAACCCCCTCCGCCGCGCACGCCTTACAAGCTCTAATGATGTGCAGGTTGGTTCGTGATCGGTCAGATCGGAATGGTCTCCATCGCCGTGGTCGTCATCATCCTCTCCCAACGAGCTCAACACTTCCTCGAATCCCGAGTCGTCGAAAAGAAGTGATATTTGATCTATTATAGTTTGGTCTTTGATCTTTATCTTTTTAGCAAAGACGGTACATGGGGCAACTTCGTTTCTACAATTTGCCGTCCGTTATTGGCACGGAACACTTTATTTCTCATATTCTTCATAATTCACATCGGCAACTTGTACTTCTGTGTCCGATAAATATTTGATTAATTATAATTATTTCAATTAATTGTTATATTATAATCATTTTTGAATATCGCTGAGTATGAACTCCCAAAGAACATTCATTGTTTAACATGTTTTTTTTTAAGATTAATCAATTTCATAAATATCCAACATGGCGGCTTGTGAAATATCGTTTCAATCAATGATCAATTCTTGCAAACGCAATTTCTCCATAGTTCTGAAGGAAAATAGCTGACGTGGGCGTTATTCACGAAGCGAAAGTGTCCTTAGTCCCGCTTTATTTCCGTATATATCCCTTGCTCGTTTGGGTTCTTGCACAGAGCACTCAACAATGTTCCTCTCTATTGTCGCAGTTTGTACTGCGATTGCTGCTACAGTATCATCGGCAACGACGGGAGTGGAGGTAGTCCCGCTGCCTGGAATCGTATGTGAACTTAATCTTATTTTATATTTCCATATTGGCAAATGAGAGACAGAACATATATGTAATTAGTATAGGTTGTTGGTGGTCCATCGCGTTATCAGCGAATCGTTTGAAGGATCTCATATATTATCTAAACCCTTAACTTAACTTTATCTATGACAATTAACTTTAGCTTTGGTTATTAAGCACAGTCAATCGATCGATAACTCGTCGTAAACATTATTTTACAGGATATCTGCTTCCATGGAAACACGACAGTCCGAATAGGAGAAATGTTAGTTTTGTGTTTCATTTCTGCGTTTTTTAAGACACACTAATTTGAAACACTGTGCTCTAGCAATGCTTTGTCTACGAAAGAGCATTGCCAATACGGAGGGCAAATGAAACGTGGATGTGCCTTTAGCGTTGGCTTCTCCGAATTTGTGATCCATAACATTTTCAAGATTCAAAGTTGGTCCACTGTACTTTATATGCGAGGCTGGTGCCAACGGAGGGGCGGCACGTAAATTTCTTGTGTGCGAGAACGGAGAAAACGTAAACAGAAGAAAGAGGAGCAATGATGGAGTGGTTAGTGATAATATTCACCTTTTAGATACGAAAAGAAAGAAATGCTAAAAGCTTGCTAACTAGCTAGCAAGTCTTGCTAGCTCATTGTTTGATTGGTTCGACGACAAACGATTCAAGGTCATACACGACTACGCTCACAGAAGAAGAAAAACCCTAGCTTATGTGCCCTATGCACCAGACACTGAATGGTTTGGGTTTGAAACCTTGTATTTAAGGGTGCTCAGGGTGTTTGGTGCACAGGAGCATATGAGCTAGTGTTTTTTTTCTGTGAGTGCATGTGTAAACACACCTAAGTTTGCATTTTAGTACAATACTGAATTTAGACCTACTCGTGCAAGGAAGAATATACCCTGCCACTATACGAAGGTGAGGGCAAGACTTGCCAGGCATCAGGACAGTCCGCCAATATTGGAGAACAGTGAGTTCCTCACAACTTCGTAGCATATATTTATTTATTTATTTATCATACATCATAACGATATTACAACAAGTAAAATTTACGAATTAAAATTAAGAAATCTGTACAGGGCGAAAATAAAATGGGGAAAATCGACAAATGGGGGAATGGGGGAAGGTGAAGATGGTCAATTATTTCTCAATAACGTTTTATCAAGTGCTAAGATCAAAGATCAGAGAAGGATTTAGGGTGGATGATATACAGATGGCAAACTCTCTCATATTTGAGGTCTAGGATACCTAAGACGCGATAAATAGAAAAACCGTTCTCTCATATAACTTAGTTACCGTATAAAAATCCCTTGAATTATTTATACGAGAGTTGTCACAATGACAATTTTTTGTATTGCGATGAAACGATCTATTTTTGAATATCAAATAAGTGCAACGAAGGTCAGATGGGTTAGGTGTGAGGAAGTGGAGAGGTAATCGAGAGTCAGGCGAGAAAGTGCATGCGAAATATTTGATTCCCAGAGTTACGTTTCTATGCACGTTGCCTCTGTATTTTCCCTGAATTTGGCAACTGTAGTGTGATACCTCTCTAAAAAGTAGTTTAAAGTATTTGATGAAAAGTTCTGGAGTATCTCTCTCAGGCTAAGACTAAGATTAATAAAGGTTCTCCATCGGTCATCTTGTCTTCAATTGCAAATCCAAAGGAGCCGGTCGTGTGGCCATGAATTTCATTGGATGTAAAATCGACGCTGCCGATGGTCGAATTCTCGAACATAAAGACAACAGGTCCCTCTCTGTCGATGGAGTTGTGAGTTTATTGATCGACATTTTTTTCCATTAGTGAATAATTCTCAATAGTCTTTTCTCAATACTATGCATTGTACTGGACAGAGATCGAAAAAGTGTGCGAATTGACGAGAAAAATGTTTTAAATACAAAGCTTCCTTAAAGGCCTACCCCGAGCTAATTTTAATCTCTCTGCTCTGGCAATGCTCTCTCGCTTTCTTTATCTACGAGAGAGCTTTGTCAGAGCGGAGAGTGAAATTAACTCGATTGAGCATTTGTCATTTGCAAAGCGTACTTCCTTGCACATAGATATTCAATAATAAAATTACTTTTGAGAAATACACTTGTACACTCAGCCAGTCCGGACCCTTGTTTGACGCCACCCCTGTTGTAAGTTATCATTTCTGATATGTTATTTTTTGGTGTAAGACTTCCTAGTAAATAGTATTTAATAAGTAACTCATAAACAACAGTATCATTTACTGTCCTCAAAAGTTCAAAGTAATAATAATAATAATAAGTTTATGCGTTACAAGTCCAACTTATGTAGATATAGTGAACAGTTCATGTCGTTATTAATTACTAAACCACGATGCCAAAATTAGGTAACAAAGAAATAACAATTAATCATTGCTTTCGATCAATAGAAACATTTTTAAAGTATCTTTTTCATTTCAATCGACTCCATAGTAGTCGCAGTTTCAAGAGGAATAATAATTTTTAAGCGAGCACACAACCTTTTTAGACTGTTTTGACCATGACGGTCTATGGTGGGCCCTATCGTTCACTTTATTCCATTTTGACTGTATTGCCTGTTTTTTTTCATACACTTTATATAATTATCGCACGCATGAACGATACGGTCGAAAAATTGTGAAATAAAAACTAATCAATATATTCACAAAAACAATAGATAAAGATAAAGATGATGGATGGGGCAAATTGGTGGGGACGTCTCATGTGAGCCAGTCGTCCATCTTTTTATTACTTTACTGCATTATTTCAGCCTCCACCAGTATGCAAAGTCGGCGAACACATCTTCCCTCTTGGCACACTGTAACAATCTTTTGTTGTTGTTTTTCTTATCAAAAACCAATATTTTATGAGAGAGACAAGACAACTATTACATGTTTTCAGCTGGAGAATCGGCACGTTGGTCTTCCAATGTTTCGACAATAAATTCGGAGGAGTAACGGGCGAATTCATGGGATGCTATGTGGATGGTGAAGGAGCAGCGCTCTGGCCGCCTGGCGCGAGAATTGAAAATGATGGATGGGTTAGTAGTTATCGCAATGGGTGGTTAAAAACTTCATGGGATTTGGATCAATTTAAACGCCCATCGCAAGCTATTTTTACCCTCCACTCTGGTAATACTCTCTCGCAGACAAAGAATGCGAGATAGTGTGGTCAGAACGAGAGTTTCAGAGTAACGGGATGGGGCATTAAATCAATAAAAAAATCAAACATAAGCAAACATATGTTTTTTTCGCTCGTAAAAATTTCGCCAACATGAAACAAAATTGGGTGATAAGGTTTTCTTATTGCTAGAACGATTCGATATTTATTCAAACACATTTTTAATAATAATATTATAATAAAATTAATTTCAGGTGCATGAGTGTACTAAGGAAGCGGGGTACGTCATGTACAGATCTGCCCGGGGTACGACCCCATCGTAATTTGTATCCATGTAATACAAATCAAATTATATTTAACGCCAAAGAAATAAAGACATATTTCATCATTATTTTAGTCAACATATTGAAAATGAACATCTACAGTACTTTCCAAAATAATATGATATTTTGTTTTTTTCTGTAACACTTCATCCACGAATAAATCATACTGCATAAAATGGCACCGTTCTGAATCACTACATTGTGGTCATTTTCACTTGTCAAGAGCGGTCGCCTCTCTTTTTCATTTGGCTGACACTAGATCGATTCTCCCAAAAAACGCAAAAATGGAAGGAAATAAAGGGAATATTTACTAATGGAACTTCTTGCCAACAATCACTTCATATCAAATTCGTTGTTCTTTATGTATACTTTCTCAAGAGGCCCGTTGACTAACATCAGATACATTTCCGTGTTTATAAACTGCTATGATTTGAATATATTTCTCATAATGTTTCATTTGCTTTCTCGTCTTATCTCAAACAATTTTCTTTTATGAATGAATTAAGAAATATTTTGTTTCAACATATATCTGATCGGATTTTAGTTCAAACATATTTTTCTCGAACCTTGTAATAAAGGTTTTTTGGCGCTCTCACAAGTCAGTTTTTAGAGCATAAAAGATTTTTTCCAGAAATAATTCGGCTCACGTTAGTTCAATCATAAGAGTGGATGTATAATAGCCGGGAAAAAGAAAAAAACATTTGGTGCGATCGAGTTTTTCAAAGTATACGGTAGTATAAAGTGCGCAGTTTTACGTATGCACATTATACACTCCGGAATTCGGGCGACTATCGGTGTGGAAAAATTATTTCTCCTCATTTTAATTTTTTTCTTTCTTATCCATGCTACTTTGCTGTGTTGTTGTTTGTTTCTTAGCTCTTACTATATACTAAGTGTACTCAATCAATTTTAGCCCTTGTAACTTCGAGGCAGTGATGTTTCACTAGCGCATGAGCTGACAACTGTAAGTTATAACATTCTGTTGTTGTCTGTTGTTGATGTTGAATACCTTTGTTTATTTTATTATTCCTGATACGTTTTTCTCTGTTTTTGTTCTCAGTTTATCTTTCAGGGAGTGCTAATTGAAATGGTGTTGACGTATTGAAAGTTTGAGCTCCGTAATTGATCATTTTCTTTCAATATCTGTGGGCAATATGATGAGAGCCGTGAAATGTCAAATGTAAATGTAGCAAAAATGAATTGATTCATAATTAATTTCAGTAAACATGGAATCGTGAAGCTCAAAGAGCTCTTCGTGGACATAAACACTCCGTTGCTCAGGGTTAGTTATTTCCTTTATTCTGGATGTCCATTGTTTCTTATTTTCGTGTTAAGTTTCGCTCCGCTCTATCCTTCACAATCACCCGTTCTCTATCTTGCTCATTCGGGCGATCTTTCATTAGATTTTTGACAACTTATCATTTGATTGATCTATTCGCAGAGGGATGATATTTTTTATTTTATCACTTATTCTATCTGCATTCCCAAGCAATTATGCATTGCATCGTGCTAAATTATTCGCTGTGTTCAGCATCCAACTTATTTAGAATACGTACGAAAACGATTGTATCATGAATAAGCTAAGTTGTAACCGAAAATATGCCTTGCCACTCAGCCCTGGTATGTACATGTGAGAACCAGTGGTCGTATGCATGAACCGTTTTCACGGGAAAATGTGAAGTCATTAGCGTAGGCGGAGGCGTTTTCCAAAAGTCCACCGCCTTCGCTAATGACGTCACATTTTCCGGGAAAAAAGGTTTTCCGTTGTTCAAGCATACGGCCACAGATTCGCGGCTTATGCCCTATAATCTTATAATTCTAAATCCAGAAAGATTAAGGCATATTTAAATTTAATTATAATATTTTTCCCTTTCGATTAATTAATTATGTCTTATTTGCAGGACTCCCGTTTGTACGTGCATCATCGTTTTGGACGATGTCGTTATCGCCCCACGTACCCGTGCTCACCTCAAGGTCAATACTTGGGGTTCGTATCCCACACGGTTTTGGTCAATTAGTTATCGATTTATAATATAATCATAGGTGGGCACGCTGGGGGAAAGGCTGTGCGCAAACCGAGGAATTGTAAGGCAATGCTATGCGCACGGTCTTTTTTTGGAGATTTGACTGGAAATTTTCCAATTTCTGCGAGGCAAAGCTATGCGCAAGGCCCCGCAAGGGAAGGCAAGGCTGTGCGCAAAAAGAATTCGTTTTCACACGCCCACCAATGAATATAATACAAATCGATAATGCAATAATGGTCAAGGGTAAGAGGAGCTACTCTGGAAACGAGTAGTCTTCGTTGTCGTAGCTGATGTATTTGTAGTTGAGCTAATTTATTGAGTTAAATTTAAATAGTGTTGATAAGTCTACTAGAAGGATAGGATAATTTAATTTTCGTTTTGTAGCTTGGTCTGTGATCTTTGAACAATGCTTATTATGTAAGTTGTCTACTGAATTTTTATCATTGCAGTGCCTTCCCGGTGCGAATGACGCGTAGTGGAACCGAGTTTCCAACGTATCGAACGGGATCCACGGAGACGGAGGTGAGTGTGATCTTTGATATTTTCTTTTCGCAGTTTGTAGTCTGATCAATTAATGAAACCATTATGGGGTGAAGGGTGAGAGGAGTTACTCTGGAAACGGGCTGGGTATGATACCGTAGGACGTAGGGTTTACTGTACTGTTGGGATATTATCAGTAACAAGTGAGATAAATGTAGTCTGGCTCATACATTTTCGACCCCCTCACCGTTTTATTTTTATATAGTGGGTCACTTTTCAAAAATATAGTGGGTCACATTCGAAAAATCGTCATTTTTCGCTTCCATTGTATTTTTTTCGCTATTAACCGATGGTAAACTAATTCTACGATACATGCGTGTCAGTTCTATGATAATAGTTGGCATACGTGGGCTCGCATTGCCGCTGGAAAAGAAAATCGGGGGGGGGGGGGGGGGGGGTGGGGGCAAAAAATGGAGCACTTAAACATGTAAATTTGCTAAAATTTTCAGATCACTTCACGATCGGATGTTATGGTGGTGCGGCAGTATTGCTTTCTTTGATTTGTATTTGTGCATTTTTATTTACCTGTCCCGGCTTTATCTTCTGAATAAATTTTTAAATTAATTTCTTTGCTCTTAAGCATTCGTTATTCTATTAAAATTCATATTATAAATTGTATTGATCACAACATGAAAAGTATGAACAAACAAACTACTAACTTATCAGGTTTGAGCTGATATAGTTTGATAAGAGAAAGATCAAAGAACACTGATATGGCGTGAGAGCAGATATGAGAACGACTCAAAAAACTGAAATACAATTAGAGCACAAATCAGTTGACACCCTGAATGTGCTCAACGAGGAGGGCCTTCTGCGTTTCAAATTGTCCCATGGCTACGAAAGGTTACTGTAGTACTACTGTAATTATATCGATAGCTATATCAAAAATTCCATTGAGGAAACCAATGTTACAATTTGAATACTGTGAGAAATAAATCATATTTTTAAGGATTTCAACGCCTGCATTCGAGCGTCGATGGTTGGCAAACCATCAATCAACTGATGAATTCGACGGAAGTGGTCTGGGTTATTCCGATGGTCGAGCTATGGCTAATGAACTCTCTGATGACTACGCAGATGCCAAGGAATCGGATCTTGAAGAAATCCACAGACAGGAGACAGGAGGACTATTTAAACTTAGAGTAATAAGCTGTTACTGTGCAGCCCCTATTCTTTATCGAGTTCCTCGACAGCAAAAAAAAGGAAATCAAAAAATATTCAGAATTGAGTGAGCAAACTGGGTCCAAAGAAATATAGTCAGAACGAGCAATCACATGTGCGCTCCATTGATAACATTGACACTAATCGAAGCTGTGCAATCGGCATGAACCTTTCAGCGCCATTTCTTTGTGTCGCCCCTATTCTTTATCGAGTATCTCACCTGCCACAAAAAGGAAATCAAAAAATATTCAGAATTGAGCGAGCAAACTGGATCCTCACCGTAACGCCACCGTCGGTGACGTTTCGTCACTATCGGTGAGGACCCAGTTTTCGCAATGAAAACTTAATTAAATGAAGTAATTTTTTTAGAGTCAACTTTAATTGAGTCGAGGATCAGGGGCGAACACTGAAAATGTATCCATTTAACGTCTATCGAAATCACCTAATTTAAATGATTATAAAAAATCATACGTACGCTCAAATGATACAACAAATACAACTACCGTAATATCTTTGACGTTGCTCTTTCTTTCTCTCATTCTCTCGCTTCTTTCTCGTATTTATTCTATCTCGTGCTTTCATTTATTCTTCCCATTCATTTTTTACAATTATAACTTCAATTCACAGTATTCCATGTATTTACACAACAATTTCGTATCGAGTGACCTCAAAATGGGCCAAATATATAGTGGGTCACCCTCACTAAGTGAGGGATTGAAAATGTATGGTCTGGCTTTTCCATCAATCAATCAATCTTTGATCCAGACAAATGCTATCATTTAACATGAGATATTATAGAACTAGTGGTTAATGTTTTGATAAATTGAGACATTTCTAGTGTAGCTGGGACGATCTGCAGTAAACCTAGTATCAGGTCGTCAGTATCCCTAGTCTATGGAATACAATAACCCTAGTCTGTACCCGCAGTGCACAGTACCGCTCTAATTCCTCTAATTTCAGTCAGCGTGATTCGGGTCTTCGTGATGTGTTCATAGTCGACGTCGATCCTCCCTCGACATCATCACCCTCTGATAATTCCACGTCTGATGCCTCGTCTTCATCGTTGACGTCGACATAATATTGACAGTAATAAATTAGAGTATTATAGATATTATAAAATAGTATAGACTATTTAGTTATTGATTACCGTTCCTATTAATTTTGTTTTCGAAATTATTTGTTTTCATCTCTGCTATTCAAGTATAACTAGATTGATCTTTGATCTATATTTTAAAATTACAGTATCTTATTTTTTCTAATTATGAGTTGTTCATCGTTATTACGTGCTGCTATCGTTTTGTTTGTGTTGTTATTTTGTATTTTTGTTGAATATAAATTCGTTATATTCGTCACTTTTTTTGTAAAATAAAATAAGGTAAAGTAATGTTGATTGTTATTTAATCATAATAAGAACATAGAGTAGCTCAATTTCTACACTTGTTACGCATCTCTATATTGGAGCGGTGCGAGTATCTTAACTGTATCGCAATCGAAAATCGAGATATGATGAGTAGAGAAAGGGTGGGATTGTGATCGACGCGTGGCCTATTGGTAAGATGTTTGCTTCTCTATCCGAACGGTTCGCGTTCGAGTCCCGACCGTGGTTTCAGTTTATCCCTTATTGTACACTCTGAACTAACGTGGGCTGTCATTCAAGGTATTTATGATGTATACGTGAACTCCAACTAAAATACATCGAAACTAAACTTAATCGTAAGTGCAAAGGAGTAACTATGGAGAAAGAGACAGACAGCGATAGCAAAGTTCGTCACAAATTGTAATTATCAAGGTTTAAATGGGAAAGGGCAAAGATATAAACTGGAGGGGAGGTAGATGTAGTAGAATAGGAATGAGCGGTATCCATGGGTAACCCTATAGCTTCTATTCTATCTCACTCCCTAATTCTTCTCTTCCTCCCTCTCTATCTTTCTATCACATTCTGTCTCGCTCTATCTCTTTCTCTCTCTATCTCTCTTTTCCTCTATCCTTCTATCTCTCCCTCTCTCCCTATCTCTCTCTATCTCTCCATCTCACTCTCTGTCTCTCCCCCCTCTCTCCATCTCTCTCTATCTCTATCTCTCTTTCTCCTTCTCCCTCTCCCTTTCTCCCTATCTCACTTTGTTCACAACTTTCTCTGTTTCTGTCCCTTGCTATCCGACTTCTATCACTCGTTCTCTCTCTCTATCTCTATCTTTATCTTTATCTCTCTATCTCTATCTCTTCACCTCGTCAGCCAAAATAGTGTAAATCCCGCTATCAGACATTAACTTCGTTTCCTCAACATTACTCCGTTCAATAAGTGATATCCGTAGCCGCTCCTATGTCATATTGTTACATCTCTTATCAATCAACGTTTATTTCTGTTCTATAACGTTATCAATTTTCTATATCCACTGTACCACCCATATAATTTAAACTAAAGATTTATTACATTTCGAACATCTTAGAAATTTTTTTTTGTGTGCACATGTGGCATGAAGCTCCTCCCTCGTTCCTCTCCACACACACCATATCCTTGGCGACGTTTGCGAGACGCCAGAAAGACATCCACACACACACACACAATAGTACACCACAATGGCTTCCAGGCGGCGAGATGGCAAAGTGAGGACCTACCGTAGTCGATCATCGATCGATTCAATGTCAACCGTACTGTTGACGCACAACGAGTGTCGGGACCTGAATAGTGCGACCGCGACGGGTACTGTATATGTCAGATACAATTTCGCCAACTCTACTATAATTACTGTGCAAGGTTTGTTATTTAACTTCATCTTTGATCTTTACTGATGGTGAATTTTCCTTGTTTTTTCTTGGTAAAAGCAGTTTAAAGCAATCTTATTAATTCGTATTCTAGATGATCTCAAAAAAGTCGCCGGCTACGGTGGGATCAAAAACCTCGCTTGTCACGTGCAAACCAAGGATCGAAGGCTGGCCTTCAGTCCAAGCACGGTATTTTTGCACTGAAGTTTAAAAAAAGCAATCCCATTTCATTCGAACTGTTTTTCATGTTCAAAATATTGTGCGTTTCACCCAATAGATAAAACAGTACGAATAGGTGCAAAGAGTTGCCTTTTAACTCCTTTTATTGCCAACGATCTGTCACTCTCATACAAAATCATTTGGCGTCTTCATTTGTATCGCGATTGTAGCTAGGTCGAAAAAAATAGATATCAGTATTTTTTCGCCATAAATTCTTCTATAGCAGCTAATCTCCCGACTGCCTTTCGAAAAGTACCGAGTTGTAAACCTGAAATAAATCTCTCGCTGCCGTGCACTTCCTTGATAAACGCCATTGAACGATTTGAATTCTCACAATGAGAATGATGATTGTAATGATTTTTTAAATTTTTGTGATGACAAATTTAGACGGTTGTGTATGAATCAGAAGGGAAACATAAACACTAAAGAGCTTTCCTCTACACAAAAGAAGTCTTTCTTCTCTACGACGCTATACGAAGTTGATATTTCGATCCTTCTCTTTCCCACAGACATCTCCATCCCACTGAGAACATGAGTCATATCAATTCCCTGCTGTCTTTATTATTCTGAACAATTCTATTGCATTAGTCATATTTATCATGTCATATTTATATATAAGTGCTTACCTAAGTAGAAGACTAATTCAACATCGTAAGTTATGCAATAGCATTAATTTTCGAGCATAGTTTGTCTGATTTGTTGTGACGGATATAGTATAACATTCTTCCGACTGATCAGTGATATCTGTAGTAGCACAATAACAAGTCGAAGGATTAACATTCAAGCACGTGTTCGAGATCTCGTCATAATTGATAATTCCTGTAATTGGCTTGAACATGAAAGTCAGGTGTCACATCATTTGTACACCGGTTTAAGAAATCCTTAAATGTTCACCCCGAGCTAATTTAAATCTTTGCTTTGATAATACGACAGAATGGGAATAGTTTTCATGAATTTTTCGATCTTGCTTCCTTACTTTCTTTTTCATCTACTTCCGCCTCCAAATTTATTCTCCTTGGAGATCATCCGCTTGAGAAGAGCATGTCTGCATTAATTCAGAGATTTGTCTGACAGACGTTATGTCACATGCGCCGTATTTTTTAAACGTCAACGTCTGTGATGCGATATTTGGGGGGGGGGGGCACAGGGATCTATTGTGATGGAAGCCTCTATCTATATAGTCTTGGAGACCAGACTGGAGAAGACATGTATCGTAAATAAAATGAAACATTTTTAATAGATTGAATGAGAAAGGAATAAGAAAGCATAAAAAGAATGCAATAAGGAACAAAAAAATTATGCACAATATATTATATAATAATACACAACAATGCGCGTGTGCTTTTATCATACAAACATTATTGAAGATATGTGATAGGATATAGATTATCACACCAAATATAAGCTAACAATAAAGTGCATGACTCCGATGATCAAATTGAGAAACCAAGACTAACCATCACCGCTCTTCCTTTCAATAAACTAACAATAAATGAAATCAGAAGTATGTAATCAATGCGTACTCGCCACCCCCTACTTCTTAGAAATTAATAGATTAAAAGATTAGCATTGAAAATGATTTATAGCCGGAGATCGAGTTATATTGCAGATCATTGACCGCACGACAATTCGAGCGGATGGTACACCGATGAGGAAGTTCTTCAAATGGTTATTCACTGAACGGTAAGTCATGAACAATTGCCATCGATTCCTCTCTGGTATTTCAAAACCCAAAGCGCACTTATAATTTTCAACCGAAATACCAGATGTGTATTGATTTTTTATTTGTCAATGCAATCATCTTGATATTACCTTGTTATGATCAATTAGTCATGATTAGTAATTATGATCTTTGATCTCCATTTTGTTGATTTATGATCTATCTCAGAATGGCCGATGGTTCATTCGTGGACTTCTTCCTTACTCAGCCTATGGCCAGTGATAGCAGTCCCGCCGACATTGTTTCTGTGCTGTTGACTCTGACCAAGAAGAAGGTATACGAGATTTAAAATACTTATTTTAAAATAACTCTAACAATGCGCAGAATCAATCAATGAATGTCTTGAAGGAGGGGGGGGGGGGCGTGATCGTTGCCAACAGTTTCATTAATTCACATTTTCTTTGCTTTTTTCTGCAAGAGAAAGACAACAATTCGTTTCTGTAAACAAATGCGACGACGAGCTCATTTTCAACAACATTATCTCTTTAAACACCAGGAGCTAATTTGACTCTCTGCTCAGCTCTAACTCTCTCGCTTATTTGTGTGAAGGAGTGCGCCCGGAGTGGAGAGTCGTGACCTTTACCTTCCATGTTATTTTGCATCGAAAAAATCCCTAGTTTCGCTATATCTTCTCTTATCTTATGACAGCTTTTGTCGTGATTTCCAAATAAAGTTACAGATATCAATTCGATTCGTAAATCGTTTTCTCTCATCCGATCTTCCTCCACACAATTGTCGTATCGTCGAGTTGTATCTTGATCCGACAAAGATGAGAGGAAGAACGGCCAGGACTAGTCATGCCTCGAGGTTAGATATTGAGAAAGTATTACGAGAAACTAACCTAGTAAACTTCCATCTAGCTACATTATCTTGTTCGAAAGAATTTATCTTTTTAGAAAGAAAAAGAGCAGTAAATTAATTAGATATTTTCATTTACTGTTGACTTTCGAAAAAATATCAAGGTAAAAAAAGTAATTGGGACGTTTTCAATTTATTTTTCATACTGATCTTGATCTTTGCTGGTTGCTATTCACTTGACTTTGAAATTAAAGCTCTCACGAAGCCGTAACGTGCACCCATTTAGTCCCTAATACGAAAACAACATAAATGATCTCAATACTCTTATATACTATGCATGTGGTACGCGTTGTTAGGGGCAGATGTATCGAAGAATACAGATTATTCAGTGATTACTTCATTTTAATTCACAGCCGGGCTACTGTTAGTCTCCGCTCTTGCAGCGCTCTCTCGTAGACAAAGAATGCGAGATAGCAGTGATAGAGTGGAGAGTTTCAAATGTTGCTTTTAAACCTGAAGTAGGACGACGCAGATATATTTTTTTTAGTTTATTGTGCAAACTAACAGATATTTTGATAATTCCATAATAAATAAATTAATTAATAATAATAATAATAATAATTTATTTATCTTTAACGATAAACAGAGAGGTGAAGAGAAAGTAACACAATATTATGTAATGATGCGTGAGATCAAACACTGTTTCAAGTAGGGACGACAGTAGCTGATAATCATACAGGAGTTCAATAAATCGGTACAATGGAAAGATAAATCAGTCTGGGATCGAGAAGTCGATCCTATTTTCGGGTAGTGATAGTAAAATTGAAGATCATCCGGTTCGACCATCTCCATGACATCTTTTTCTTCATCAGACAAACAATCAAACGCTACTGCAGGATATGAGAGGATACGAGTCGTTGGAAAGGGTAACGTATCTTTTTTTTCGTCCAGATTTTTGAAAATAAGTCCTAGTTCGAAAAAAACTGTACAAAGTACTCTTTTTTGTTCCTCTGTAGTAAATTGGCCTTGAATTATCACTGGCATAGCAGTGATCTCCCGCAGAACTTCGTATGCCTTGAATAGATAACCTTTACTTTTTACCTCAGGCGCCTTCGGATCGGCAGTTCTGTACCGTCGAAAGGACGACGAATCACTTGTCATTATCAAAGAGATCAACATGCATGACTTGTCAGCGGCTGAGCGTCAACTCGCCCTGAACGAAGTTTGTAGTTTGGTCTTTGATCTTTGATCTCTTGGATATCTAGGTTAATCTCCTCTCACGACTCGACCATCCTTGTATCGTCTCGTATTTTGATTCGTTCGAGGAGGACGGCATTCTTATGATTGAGATGGAATACGCGGACGGAGGGTAAAGATATAAATTGAACTTGAACCTATAAGAAGTAGCATTATTTATCTCTGTGATTTTATCTTTGCCGTTAGCAATAATTTTTTGAACTTTTTGCTCTGGCAATAAGCTGATCTTTGATCTTTGCAGTACTCTCGCTCAATACCTCTCTCGATGTGAGTCATTTCTACCCGAACAAGAGATCCACGAGCTTATGAGACAAATGTTATCGGCTGTCGCATATCTCCATAGAAACAGCGTACTTCACAGGTTCGAGCTCATCTCTTGTCTTTGGCAATTTACTATGTTACCAGTCTCTCCGCTCTGGTCACACTCTCTTGCTTTCTTTGTCAGCGATAGAGTATTGCCCAGGCGGGGAGTAAAATTAGCTTGGGGGTGTGTATTAAGAACAATGGCAATGACTAAAAGATTAACCGATGACATCGTCATTTGTATTTCAGAGATTTGAAGACAGCCAATGTGTTTCTGACTCGTGAGGGCGGCGTGAAGATCGGCGACTTTGGTATCAGTCGCATAATGGGCACGGAAACACTTGCCAAAGGAGCAGAGACGGTCGTCGGCACGCCCTACTACATCAGTCCCGAGATGGTAGGCATAATTGATCTTTGATCTCTGTTCTTTAATCTTACATTTTTGGTCTTTGATCTTTGCAGTGCGAGGGTAAATTGTACAACGAGAAGTCGGATGTGTGGGCACTCGGCTGTATACTGTACGAGATGACTTGTCTACAGAAGGCTTTTGAGGGTGATAACCTGCCCACACTTGTCAATAGGATTATGAAGGTATTGTTGTTGTTAAGAAAACACACGAATTCTGTTTATTTAATTTTTTTCTTTTCCATTCATTCCTGGAAAAAAAACTGTTTCGTAAAATAAAATACAAAACTGGTTTCACGCACTCTCACTTGATCCATTAAATTGTGCGGTCTTCTAACGTTAGCTTATTCTGGGTTAACAAGAGAGTATCGTCATTAAAGTTGTTCTGCGCAATCTGTACTTTTGTTGAAACATATCAGAATCTCTTTCTTCTTTTCCTCAACTTGTTCCCAATATGGTCTCTCCATCCTCTTTCCTCTTCCTCTGTCTGTCTCTGTGACAGTTACCTTTTTGACGTTTTGCAAATTTTTTTAATTCCACTCTTCCACACATAGAAATTGAGGCTGATCGCTAGGATCGAGGGGTTCGAATTCCGCACTAGGTCGAATCAGAACCGATGAATAATAATCGATTGGATGATAACCTTTTGCATACTTTGCCTATTCATTGGCACTTGTCTCTCTTATGGAAATGGTTATCATCCAGTCGGTTATTATATTTCATTGGTACTCATTCGACCTATTGCAGAATTTTTACAATGAGCAAATGGTCTCATAGCTTCACTGATTTCAGTGCGAATACGATCCAGTCAAGGGACCGTACACTTCCAATCTAAAGATGTTGATAAGAGAAATGCTGCAACTGGAGCCCACTGTGCGACCTACTGCGGCGAAAGCACTTGAGGTTTGAGAATGAGCAAATATCTTTAAAAAAATCTTCGTCTCAATCAGATAAATACTCGAAACCTTAGAAAGTTAATTTATATTACCTACTTACCTACGAGTGATGTACAGATTACAAATAAATATTGCCGTTTAATTGAAAAAAAAAAAACAACTAGATGCTCTATTCCTCCTCTACATGAATTCTTCTAGATGCTCGATGCCATCCGTGGCGGTTCATTTCGTCGTCGAGAACCTGCCACATTACCGACCACATCTTCGTCAGCGGTGCGAAGTGCACTCTACAACTTTGACCCTTCTACAGTATCCCTGGGCGGCGTCGCAGGAGTACCGGCCAAGATCAGGGTCTCACAGGTACATATCCTTGAATTATTGATTTTAGATTTTTCTTCATATTTGAATATTGCTCTGTTCAGGTGGTTATCGGTCGTACTCACTTCGTTCTAATCGTCTCTCCGGACCATTCCGTATACGTTTGGGGATCGAATCAGCACGGAGAATTGGGATTGGGTGATCGGAATCATCGGTTAGTCCTTTTGGGATAGCCCATAAATATTTAACCCAGCCGATTGACAGCATCTTGTACGTAAAGAAGTTGAAACAGAATGGTTAGGGCGGTTTCCAGGAATTTTCATATTAGTTCAAGAGAGCAGCAAAATAACGTTTAAAAAATATTCTGACCAACGCTCCGTCGATTACAGAGATCGACCTACACGAATGCGAGCACTGGACGGCAAAGTAGTGAAGAAAGCAGCACTTGGAGCAACTTTTTCGTCAGTCTTTTAATAAAATTCAGTTTAACTTTCCAACTGGATTTCTTTTTGGATTAAATATCAGTTATATTGGTTCTGAAATTTCTACAGTGAAGATGAATTCATCCAATGATACAATATAAAATTAATTAATAGTTATTTAGTGTATTCTTGGCTGATCGAGGAACTCTCCTCGTTTGTGGAGATAGGAAGATGTCAGGCAATGGAAAAGCCAGTGACGATCAGCTCGAACCACAACTTGTTACGTCCATTCTTAGGTGGATATTCATTGTCAATTCTAATGCGAAAGATAATCAGCGTTTTATATCAATGGAATGTGCAAGAATGCACCGAATATTTCGAAACAAATATAATAAGATAATCATTATTACGTTTCATGCAGTTATAATATTGATAATATTTTTCAAGGATGGATATCATAGACGTGGCAGCAGGAGATGATCATGTTGTAGCTGTTACTGCTGAAGGAGGAGTGTATGTATGGGGGCAAGGTAAGTGTGACATTTGTCTCATATTTGAGACGTCTGCGTAAGCTCAAATTTCGGCATAAATGTAACAATTATAAGGTATTTATGCCAAAGTCCCATTCAAAATTTACGTTTGGCCGAGTTTGTCTCCGTCGTAACGGCGGAGGAACGTAAGACATGTAACACCGCATAAATTAAAACTTTTCAACATAAAACTTTTCAACACATACCTACAAATCAGGTGCGAATGGTCGTCTGGGCACAGGGAATGTAGAAGGAATATTTGTCGCAACGCAGGTATCGTTTATTTATGCTTTGATAGACAATTGCTGCATCAGTCATTATACGTTTCACGAGTTCCTTAAAAGATTCATTTCCACAGCTCAGCGATATACTTGCCGTGGTGTAAACTTCCCGTAAAAAAACGATTACTCCCCATCCTTCTTTGTCATTTATGATTACCCACTTCCTATACTATATTTCCCTGTCGCCTCAACCGATTCGCTGATAACGTGACATACCTCCTCCAATTTATGCAAATCATCTAATTTTCGGTTCTCATTTGTTGTGATAAAAAGAATAAGAATAAGAATTACAGTTGCGCCTTCCACCTAAACCAATCTCAATCGGTGTTCGTTGTGGTTCTAATGCAACTGCTCTCATGATGAGTGATGGTACGCTTTTTTGTTGTTGAAACCTTCACCCTCTAAACAATATTTGACTGCCTCTGCGGATGGTAAAACGTTCATTGGCTGTCGATTAATACAACATATTCAAAAAAAACTTATCGTTTTAATATTTTATATTAAAACCAATTTTTCTCAGGCAGCCTAATGGCCTTCGGGTCGAATCGCTTCAACAAGCTGAATCTCGCTCAACGCTGCGGGTTTTTCGCGAAAGAAAGAACAGTAAGTGCAATCCATTGTGAAATTCTTCCTTATATTTAACCACAGAGAAGTCATCTAGACTAAGCGGAAATAAGTAAATAAATAAATAAATATATGAAAACTTAATACTCAGGCTACCTCATACGAAGATATCCTCACTCCTCTTCCGATTGCACCTTTTCCCGAACGAGTAGTCGATGTATCGCTTGGGCATAATCATAGTGGAGGTACCGAGTTACTCATTACTGACAATGAGTCTGGTATCTTGCTTACTGGCAAGGAAATCCATAAACTGTCAGAAATACGTTGAAATTTTGATAAACACTGGCTTTATTGCATTTTTATTACGTTGTAGCATAAGAATTAATCGATAAATAGATTGATTAAAAGATCATGAGATATATCACGACGAAATGACGAATAAAAGAAAACTATTACCGTTGATCTAGGAATGACCACTGATAATACTCACCGCGCCAATGTGCGAACTTGATATCGATTGATTGATTATTACGTTATTATCATTATCCTCTTGTAGTCGTCCTCGAGTCCGGCATGATCTATCTGTTTGGACTAAATGCGCACGGAGAACTGGGCACTGGCGGATTTCAACAACAAGCAGTCGGCAATCACGCACCAGTCAAGACTCTTTTCAACAAGGCTGTAGTGGTTTGTAGTTTGATCTTTGATTTTTGATCTCTGACCTTTGATCTATCTCTAGATGCTTGCATGTGGAGATGGCTTCACGTTAGCGGGCACTGTGGAGAATGAACTATTTTTCTGGGGATCAAAGGTTTGAATATTACTTGTTCGAAAAGATCAAAAGTAAAAAAAAAAACAACGACTCTTATATGCTAATACCGTGCAGTGAATAGGTTCAAAAGCTTCCAGGGAATCGCACCGACAAAACAACCACTTGACATTGAAGATATCGATTTGAGTACGAGCTATGGCGGAAGAGGAATGCATCGTGTTGTGAATGTTAAAACGTATGTTCATAGAATAAATCCTCCAACAACGTCCTGCTCATGTCACTTGCGTAACACAGCGAACAAAAAGGGTTCGCACTGTTTCGCAAGTGTCACTTGAATATTGGCTTTGAACAAGATGTTCGTAATCAAAATATTATCGATTTCCAGTCCACATATCCCCAGTAGTGCGAAGGGTCGTACCATGAAATGGGCGCTGAAACGTCGATCGGACGCAGGTGCCAATGATCAAATCGAACAAATCGTGCCCATTCCATCTATGGTTTTGAGGTGAGACACAAATTATACTCAAAGATCAAACTACAAACTACAGATTGGACAACTCTGCCGATCCTGAACAATCAATACGGCTGACTTCGCTGGCGTGCTACGGTAAACGAGTCTTCGTATCGATCGATACTACCGTACCCATGAAGATAAAGTGAGTACTACTGTATTTGATTAGATTATGAACAATGTTCTGTCATCGGTCAAATTTGCACTATTTCGAAGTAGCAAAACGCCAAACCCGATAGAAAAACACTAATTTCCGCTCCTTAAGTTGGCTGTGACGTATTCTAGCTGGTCAGCAACCTAATGGAAAAAAAAACTATTCCGTGAATATTTTCAGTGCGATCCCTCGTCCCCGACGCATGCAACGACAGTACTCCGCTCCTAATCTCACTGAAGAAGCGACGACGACCGATGCCACTCAGACTTGGCTGAGAAGAGAGTTCGAAGAGGCTGAGAACATTCCTATTCCGAGGGTTTGTAGGGCTAATTTAGAGTCTTTTAGTGATGACTGCTGCGGCGTCATAATGTTCTTCTCGTTGCTAACAGCAATCGTTAGATTATTGATTATTGATTTATTTTCAGTACCTGGCCAGTAGCTCGACCAATCTGCGAGGCATCCAAATGAACGAATTGTAAGTATTCTTTCCAATATCTTATTGTTAGCCGTAAATTCGGATTTACAACAACGACGCAATTTTTTCATTGTTTTGAATATT
Organism: Parapristionchus giblindavisi; assembly: GCA_943737045.1. Taxonomy (NCBI): domain Eukaryota; kingdom Metazoa; phylum Nematoda; class Chromadorea; order Rhabditida; family Diplogasteridae; genus Parapristionchus; species Parapristionchus giblindavisi. The sequence continues at coordinate 256,127 of CALSFV010000336.1, forward strand.
TTATTAGGGAAAAAATTATTTTAAAAAGCGAAATATATAAGGAGCCTGAACGAGTCGAAACGACTGATGGCCGAGATTGGACGTCTGAAGAAGCAATTGGACGAGCAGAGTTCGACGAGTGAGGGACACTCCAAACAGATGTCCATGCTGCAGGTACAAATAAAGGGACCGAAACCTTTGTCAAAGGTCTCTTCAACGGTCTACGCTCTCTCGTTGTTAGAGAATATAGAAATAGTATACACAATGTAGAGACCATTGAGATAGGCTACTCTCCCTTTAAAAAGATTGAAAACACTCAGTTAGACATCAATTCAATTCATTTTTATCCTATCTGCACATTAAATGCAGAGATCTTTATATTCAAGGGTTAGACATCATAACCCTTAAATATAAAAATTTCAAAACATTTTTTAAAGGTGTAGGCGGTGTGGTTATGGTTATCAGAAAATTTTGTCTCATGGGCTGTTCCAAACAGGGAAGAATGCACACACTCTAAGCTTTGTGCTTATTTCGATATGTTTCACACAAGGAATGCATGGCTTGAGATTTGCACAGTACGTTGCAAGTCGTTTCTATATTAGAGTTTTTAGAATATATTCCGCGAATATTTTCGGTCGAATAAAATTTAGCTTTTTAGTCGACCGGTCGTTTTAGTCTGGAAAAAAAATGACAATTTAGTCGACACTAAAATTTAGTCGAGACTAAATTTGCATTTAGTCGATACTAAATGAGCTCAAAATACGATAAAATTAATAATTTCAATATTTTATTGATGATATCGCAATACTACACAGTTTCATGAACGTCTCTTCTGCTTCCATATACACCTGGCAATCTGACAATTGATATTTTCCATCTGACAAGGAAAGTCTTACAAGGGAATCCTTTCAGCTCGCGGAAAGTAATCTAGATGAAAATTTGCACAGGCATTGTTGAAAGCAATAGAAAATGATATGTGAAGTCTGAAAATGCAGCACGGCAATACCTGAGCCGCAGCATCTATCCAAACTTGGTCAAACTTGGCGCGCATTCGCCGCCATAAATCTGAATTCATCGTCCCTATCTCTGTAGAAAGGTATAAACTTGATTGCTTAAAGCAGTGGAAAGTGGCTCGTACATTACAGACAAAAAGATTCCGAAAAGATAAGATCAAAGCTGTTGTACGAAGGAACTGCGCCACCAATAAGGTTTCTCTCATTGCTTCAGAATGCGGAGAATGCGCGCTATGTTTGACCATGTTTGGATAGATGCTGCGGCTCGGGTATTGCCCTGCTGTATTTTTCGATTTAGCATTTTATTTTCTATCGCCTTGAACAATACCTGTGCAAATTTTCATCTGGATTGGTTTCCGCGAGCTGAAAGGATTCCCTTGTTAGATGTCGCAGTGAAAAAAAAAGGAAGCATTGTTCTCATGCATGCAGAAGTTATTAGATGATAAATATCGAAAACAATGAAAAGCTAATGACATAGATTTTATACATTCTTCTAAAATTTAGCAAAAAAAATTCGATAGGTGAACCCGAACCATCCACACTCTGATCGAGGGCAGCACACATTACCACTACACCACTCCTCCATGATTTCATTCCTTTTTTAGGGGCGTCTTATTTCAATCAAATATACGAGAAATGGATCACTAAGCACCAAAAACTAATGGAAAATGAAATTGTATTCTCGAATGTATTCGAAAATATTGTCCAGACTAAATGCAAATTTAGTCTCGAATATTAGTCTATTTGCCCATTTAGTCGAGACTAAAATGAAAAAAATTAGTCTGGAATGATTTTTAGTCAGGACTAAAAATGCAAATTTAGTCGAGACTAAAATCTATTCCATCTAACAACAGTACTCTGTATACATATCATTTTAACATTATCAGACCAAGCTAACGGAGCTGCAAGCGCGACAAGCTCTACTGAGGAGGAACGAACCACCGCCTGCATATGTCTCACCCACCTCACTAACTGGCCAATCACCAAAGAAGGTACTTTTTTTTTTAAATTTCACTTATGACGAAATTCACTAGGCACATAAAGTAAGTCTTACAAGGGAATGTAACAACTTCCTAGTCGTGACTTACGTTTGAAACAAAAAGAGAATGCGTTGCGAGCGGCAGGATAGTGTTCATGATGTGGAAAGATTTCTTTTCGTGTATGTAGAGAGCTTAATTAGCATTAAGGGCGATCATGTTCATAAAACTATTTTAGGTCGTCTACAACGGCTTCTTTCCTGATCAGCAGAATAACACAGCCACGAGCCGGGCCTGCGTCATACTGTGATTATCGTTTGTTTTACACCCGTCTCTCCGCTCTTACAAAACCTCTCGCCACATTTATTGAAGTGGTCAGAGCGGAAAATATGATAACATGATGTTCTTTTAAATGCACACACCGAGTTATTTTTATCCTCTTCTCTCGTATACAAAAACAACGAGAGAGCATTGTTAGAGCGGAGAGTTCCAAATTAGCTCGGGGTATTCTTATAAAAGTCACACAACCAACCATTCACCATCTTCATTCATCTGTTTCATTTTACCATTATGTTCACGACTATGTACCATTTATTCCGCTTCGGGTTTTTCCCTCGTGATATCGGATAATTACTTTGTGATAAAACTCTTGGATCCTATTTGTTGTTTGGTAATGTAAACATACAAAATAACCTTTACGCATTCTTCTAGTTGCATTTTCTAATCTCGAGACTTGTATGAAAATTAAAGGCACACACTGAGAAATTTTACTCGCAGATCTAACAACTCTCTCTAGACAGAGAAGGAGAGGATCTTATATTGTTTCAGTGGATCTCTCAGTTTCCAGTCATTAGAGTTTCAAATTAGCTCACACACAGTTAATTTGAAACTCTCCGCTCTGATAATACTCTCTCGTTTTCTTTGTCCACGAGACAGCGTTGCCAGAGCGGAGAGTAAAAATATCTCGGGTGTGCCTTTGAAGAAAATATCCTTTAAACTATCTGTTTCTGACAGATAAGTCAATAGCTCCTGTCTCATATTTTCTCTACGTCTGACTGGATATCCCGCGCTCAGAGATTTAATCATTTCTTTTTTTTTCATTCGAAACGAATATTTAGTCCACACTTCAGTTCTTATCTCTAAAAGTTTTGAATTTAGCTGTATTATCAATGATCGGATTTCCTCATAATTTTCACATCATAACCATCATATTTCTTTGTAGTTTTATTAATTTTCTCTCTTTTTGTTTTGGATGTATTAATAAATTTAAATTTGAAACAGGAATAATAGCCAGAAATAATTTGATGGAGCCCACAACCAAGCTCCTCGTTGGCTCCCTTATCTTCCTTCCTGCCTTCTTCTACTTCCTCATCGCCATGGGAAATGCGCCGGTTATCGTGCCTTCCAGAATTGTGAGTATCACTATTTTCACACTTCAAGTATTCTACTATTATAACTGGCCTAAGTATTATCAGTATTATCACTGGCAGTATTCTCCCGCAGACCTTCCTGAATAACCGGGTGTACCTTATACCTTTTAGTTTTTCGAGTATTTTATGAACCAAACTTAACATTATCAGAATTTTCTGGGCTAATTGTTAGTTTCTTCAATAATAGATTGTCGTTAATAATTGATTATCATAAATTGTTACTGGCCAAGCAGTGATAACCCGCAGGACTTCGTGTGCCTTGAATATCTTTTTGTACCTTTTTACCTTACCTCTCAATTACACAAAATATTCTGTGACTAATTTGAGAGCCATCTCGATGAAATCGACTACATCTTCATCGAAACTCCAAAGAAGACTCGAAGACAACAGAAGATCCTCCAATTGGCCACTGCTTTCAATCAGAATATTCAACATCAGGAATACCATGGGTTCGTGATAAAGAAAAGAAATCTTTTTCTTCATTGTGTTCCCGAATTGGAAAAGCGAACAAGTTTCGTGTATATTATTAAATTGAATATGCAATGTACGGTCGAGGCATGCCTGGGCTTATGTGATTGCTAGTAATATAATTTTATTTAATTATGTTGTTAATTTTATCTAACAATAACCTTATTGATGTTTTGATTGTTAGCTTAGAGTGGGTTCTCATCAATAAATACTCTGGGCATTATTTGGAGCTATTAATAATAATATTAAATTTCTATATTTTCCATTCCAGATTGCTCGTATCTCGGGACTCCAACTGATATCGGAAATTTAAAACATTCGATATTTGTATGCTTTGCAAATAATTTAAAAATGATTTTAATAAATAAGATAGTTTAACTGTATACGAAGCAGAGATTCAAACATAGAAAGCAGTTCAAAAATATGCAATTAAATGTTCCCCAGAAAAAGTTTCATGTCGGAATCATTACTGTACTTTCTTATTGAAATTATGGAGAGTATGCGAAGAAATAGGTGGACAGGAAGTATCTGCAGTTGAGTTCACTCGATATTTAAAAAAAATGTTCCAGTGATTCCAATATCGACCTAAAAGAGTCATTATCAGAAAGCTAAGATAATACAATTTTTAAAACATTCACCTCAAGATTCCACTTCACAAAACAGTTCAATTCCCTGAAAATTCAGCAAAAGAATCATGCGTTCGGGGGGAATCGAACCCCCGTCGAATGCTTGGAAGGCATCCATGCTGACCATTACAACACGAACGCGGTTGGATGGGTTATGAAAGTGAGAGTATGCATCACTGACTACAGCTGCACTAAAACGTATAGAGGAAGGGATAATAATAAGATTGTGAGATCTGCGATAGATCAAAACCGGCATTAGAACTCGGCGTTGCTCAATTTATGGTGTTAGGGATGAGTGTGCTTTACCTTTCACTATAAACATCCGCGTTCGTGGTGTAATGGTCAGCATGGATGCCTTCCAAGCATTCGACGGGGGTTCGATTCCCCCGAACGCATGAATATTTTGCTGTCTTTTCAATCAAAAGGTTTAATATTATCAGTGAACTAATTTGATTACAGCAACATGGTTGCATTCATTGGTGAGCTGCGTGCATAGACTCAAAAGATCAGCTTGATTACTCTCATGGATCAAAAGTTACAAAAAAAATTGAAAAAGCGTCCCATAACTTTATGCCGTTACTGTTGTCAAATATGCCCTTCTATTAAAACCATCGTCATAGCATTGTAATTATGCATATTCCAATATCTATCAATTTATTTGCAATCGTCTTTATGTACCACATAAAGTATATTATTGTTGTTGTTGTTCGTTAGTATCACGAGAGTTTCGCTGAAATCCGAATGAATTATACGAAATGTTTCATTTGTAAACACGTGCTTGATCTGTTTCATCAACAAGAGAATTCAAAGGTGTACTGACGTTATCTCTAGTTTGTTGGTTTGTTTTTCGCTTCAGCGATTAGCATTTTAAAACATCATTTATGTATGTTTTAGAACATTATTTATGGGTAATAGAGCTAAATTATTATCAAGATCTTCTACATAATGAAAGATATAAGATATAAAATATTTCCCAAAAATGATCATTGAATACTAGTGATTCACATCAGAATATTGTAATGCGATACATCCATTAAATATATGTATTTTCGTGAGCATTCTTTTTCATTCATGTTTCCGAACACAAATCAACTCTATTTCCTACTGAACATTTCTGATCGATAACATTCATATCACTAAACATCTTCAGAAGCACTACCCTCAAACGCTTCATTCTAGTACATTTAATCTCTATGTCCATATCCTGTCCTCTTCGGAAGTATTTAGGAGGTCTTAGAGAGATGGAGGGCCTTTAAAGGACAAGCAGGATATATCGTGCGATATCTTTATACTAAGAGTGTGAAATAATCACAGCGTTTTGCCGGCACGAACTCTCTCGTTGTCTGAATTTCTTGCTTACAATTAGCGCACGTTCTCATCATTACTCTTACATTTATTGTGGTCTCTTTAGTGTTTCTCGCATGTACCGTATGTCGGATGCCACAGAATGTTCACAAGAAAGAATATATCAGATATTTGCTATGTGGGTTCTTATTAAAGTTCTTGTTTATACAATCACGTCACTCGATATCGACTCTCAGTGAAAATATCCGTAGCTAAATTTTCGTGAAGTTTCATATGAATCAACATAGTACAAGATTACAACCTAAATGACAAGCAGTGAAACTAAGAGAATATTCATGTGCTACAATACAATAAATGACCTCAATTGACCTTTCACAATGATGGTGATAATTGTCACTAACTGACAGATCAGTCTGAGCATAGCATGTGGTGCTGGTATGAAATCCATGGATCCTTTTGCCGAGTGATCACGAACCTGATCTACTATATATAATGTGTTTATCTTTCAAAATATTTTTGTTGCGCTTCACTCATATATTAGCTATTAATATATGCGCAGTGAAAAATTAACAAGGATTACAACCATTCGCGCGATATTATTTTCGAAATTTTGGTCACTGACTAGCTCTGATCTCTGAGAGACAACACTTGATTCGAATTGTTTTTGTTGCATCCCAAAGCTATTCGAAAGATCTTATGCAGTGTGTTTTCATAGCCCTTCTGCATTTGATCTGTATCCCAATCAACCCCCATCCACCCTCGTGATGCATAATCCCCTTCATCCGTAACCTTTCGACATCTGGACTTCCGTCGATGATAGGACACTTCTGATGGGGGGATAAAGTGTGATTAGAGAGATAATTGCTGATTGTGCTTCAGAAGAGGAGGATAGCCTGTGAGAGGATGGCGAACATAGATATAGAGAAAATACATAGTGTTCTAGTGACTTTGAACGCCAAAACATCCGATTAACTTATAAACTCTGGCGAATACAGAGGATTCTCTCTTGCCTGGATTTCAAAGTGAAATTTCCTGAAACATAATGTTGCGAAAGGGGACGGAATGAGTAGGGCTGCTGTATAAAGTAGTCAGCTAGAGATGACCAATGCACAAACAGATAAACGATGTAGACATAGCAGACGTGGTAAACAGTGACATGACACGGTGACACGGTGACATTTTTAATTTTCATTTGGTCGTTCTTTTCATATTTGCATCACGAAATCTCTGAATTTTACAGTTAGTGGAAGCCTGCAACTCTCATTATTGTACAGTATTTTCGTAACTTACGTAAATTGTATCCAAAAGTAGTGCTAATCGAATTAAACCATGTATCATTCTAAAAAAAACAATCTTAGACAATTCAAACGGGGGACAGTATTTAACACTGACCATAGGAGCATAATATTGAACGGTAACTCGATCTGATCTCCGCGATAACGCATGGACGACGATGAATCGAGTCAATGACGGAACGCAGGTAGGAGATGTCGATCTTCTCCAATGCCTTTTCATGGTATTCTCAGCCCGCAAGAGTCAATCATGCGATCGGGATGCTTACTTGTGTTTATAGTTTTTATGTGCACCGATGAGTTTCGATAAGATCTACGTATTGAAAAATCTCATTTCAAATTTCGCCCGATAATCTCTGGTATCCAAGGACCAACAGATAGGATATCATGGTTCGTATGAAAACTGTTGTCTCCATTACTTTGTCACATTCCCGCTCATATCGCTAGAACCAGTGATGTTATTACCTCATTATCCTCACAAACTTTCCCATCTTCCATTGCTTTTGAAAGCTTCGACGTTGAGGCACTTTATACAAATATCACAAATCACGATGCTGTTCAATCCGTTATGTCGCTTCTCACAGTTTCACAATTGTCCGTGTATCCTCTCACCCCTTCCAACATTAGAGATCTATTACTCGCTTGTCTTGATTGTAATTTCTTCTCATTTGATAGGAAAGTTTATAGGCAGATCCGTGGACTACAGTGAGGGACATAATGATATGACACCCCTAAAATTTTGGGATTCTTGCCGAATGGTGAATGGGAATCAGAAGAGGTATATACCATTTGCTTCCACTCCTCGGATAACTAAGGTAGCCCACGTATAAGGGAATTCAATTTCCCAGTCAACGAGAAAACAATGATTTTCCGAAAATTTACCGGGACATAATGATATGACACCCTATGTTATAAAAGATTTTTTTCGTGATTTATTATTTTTTTTCAAGCTTCTGCATAGCAGCAACGGATTAACAACAGGTTACTAATCAATGTTATGACCCTTCCTCGAGATTGAACCGAAGATCCGATTGGGCATGCTACCATAGAGGGCAGAAATCACTTCAAGGAGATGGGCAGCTTTCCGAATTTTAAGAACGCATCCCAGAACATGAATAAAGTTTCTACTGTTGATATAGCGCGGTTCTTTGATGAAATTATGTCAAAAGCGGTTATAGCTGTCCGGACTATCGGGTTTGAATTTCTTCTCATCGTTGAACACAATCACAAACCGATCATTTGAATATTTTTTTTGAAAAATGTCATGTACAATTCAGGAACGCGTTCTTAAAATTCGGAAAGCTGCCCATCTCCTTCCGCTTCAGCAGGATCGACTATACGTAGTATCAAACGATGCTCCGGACTACCCTCTTTCCGTTCATGAGGATGAAGCGTGCCTGTCACCTGATCTCCCAGAAAGACAGCGCTTCCATCCTTGCCATAACCCCTCAAAACCATAGTTCGCATTAAAGAACATCCTGGTTCTTTCATGCCCTGCACGCTCCCCCCGATGCAAAACGCATGTAGAACATATGGAGCATCCTGGTTAGTCGTGTGTACAAGAACACCAAACAGTATGCATCCGTTGCTGAGTTGAAGGCTTCCAACAAAAATGAGTGGGGCGGCATCGAGTCTGAAGTGATTTCTGCCCTCTATGGTAGCATGCCCAATCGGATCTTCGGTTCACTCTCGAGGAAGGGTCATAACATTGATTAGTAACCTGTTGTTAATCCGTTGCTGCTATGCAGAAGCTTGAAAAAAAATAATAAATCACGAAAAAAATCAGGGTGTCATATCATTATATCCAGTAAATTTACGGAAAATCATTGTTTTCTCGTTGACTGGGAAATTGAATTACCTTATACGTGGGCTACCTTAGTTATCCGAGGAGTGGAAGCAAATGGTATATACCTCTTCTGATTCCCATTCACCATCCGGCAAGAATCCCAAAATTTAGGGGTGTCATATCATTATGTCCCTCACTGTAGCCATGGGGAACCGACTTGCCTCCATCCTTGCCATATATTCATCAGTATTCATCGGTCAATCAATACCAGGAATCATCAGAGGCCGTATCCATGAAAGCATTTGCCACGGCAAAAGCGTTTGCCGAAGCCACCGGTAAACCCTTTTGCCGGCAAAGAGTGTTTGCCGTATCCATGAACATTTCTTTTGTCGACAAACATGTTTGCCGTGGCAAAAGCTAAAGTCAAGGGTACCCCTTGACTTTTGTGTTTGCCGGACTGTTTGCCGTTCCCTTCTTTTTCACTTTTTTCGTTTATTTTTCTTTTTTTTCTTTTTTTTTCTCAAGTACAATTTTCAGCCTGGATTAAAATGATCGTGCGATTCAGTCTCGCGTCGTCCGCATATTTTGTGATAGATCTTCCCCTTTTGATTCCAATTTTGCTGATTTTTTCGATTTTTATTATCTCAATAAAACGAGATGAAGCTTGATTCGTGTCACATCATGCCTTTATATCCTGTGCTGAAAAACGTATGTATGAGGGAATGTGTAATGTTCATTGGCTATTATTATATTAGCTCGTGTCGTAAATATTTTTGAATTTAGGAGCACACAATCAAATTATCAACTTAATTGTGAAAAGGAAATGAAATGATAAAAAATCACTTTGAAATCACTCACATTGAATTTTCGATCGCTAGCTTTTAATTTTTTTATTTTCCAAAAAAATTATGGTGAAATCATAAATCACGCATGTCTTTCACTTTCCAAAAAATATCACATTTTAACAAAACATGATGAATTTTAGAAATATACTCCATTCGCATTGATCATCTTCTCCCATCTATCTGTCTGTTTAAAGATGGGGACCCACGAGTTTTTTCGTGACTAAACTGGCCAGACAGAACTATTGATCACATCTCCTTGTATACAAAAACAATTTTCTCTAAAATTTTGCATGCCCCATAATACCGTAATTCGGACTTAAAGTTCATTGATATGCCCAGGGAAAGGCGCGAGTTTTTGAAATTGAAGAACAAATGTATAGAAAATTGCAAACGGGAATCGAACCCGTGTGGCGCTGTTACAAGCGCTGACTACTAACCACTGATGGCGCACTAAAAATAGTGGAAAATGGAAAACGGCGACTTTCCAGGGTCTAAAAATGTACACTGGAAAACCGAAAATGGAAACAAGAAATTTGAATTCGCGGGCGCGAATTCAAATTTTCGGTTTTCCAGTATACATTTTTAAACCCTGGAAAGTCGCCATTTTCCGTTTCCCACTATTTTTTTAGTGCGCCATGAGTCACACGCTCTACGCGTTCATCCAGTCAAATCTAATATAGAACAGAATGTCACATCCTATGTCCCACGTTCTTCATGTCAATAGCGTAACCCAAATCTCGTGGGTCCCCTTCTTTAAAGATCCCTTTGTGATTGTAGGACAGTGGCTGATTCTTGAAATAGTTGCCGAGTACGGCCTAGATAGTGGTTCGATCTTTGAACCTCTGTAATTTCTGGAAGTGATTTAACGCCGAGAAAAGGTGATAATTAAATAGGTAAAGGCCTGGTAAGTTCGTGTGGTGGGACAGTCCCGCTAGCTCTGCCTTAGTCGTTCTAGCGGTATTGGGAGGAGCGTTGTCACGTTAGTTCAGAGCGTACAATATGGGTGAAAGAGAGATTGCGGACGCCCCCAACTTGCGATCACTCTGAATGGACAGCCACAAGAGTTACCATTAGGGTATGCGAACATCTTCCTTTTCAACAGCGCTCGTACGAAAGGAAAGCATTACGCGAGATAAAAAGGAGCGCGGCGAAATCCAGACGGGTTTGAGCGAGAGGTAGTTGAGATAGGAAAGACAGGAATTGAAGAGTGAAACGGGTATTTCGATATTGTCCGTATAAAATGTACTTGCATAAGAAAATGACAAACTGTATCTAAACACCGAGACAACGGGCATTTACACACAGTTGCACTCTCTCGCCTAACTCTCGATTACCCCTCCTTAAAAAAATCACCTAACCCGTCTGACCTTTGCCACGCTGATTTTATATTTAAAAGAGATCGGCATAGTTTCTGAACTATGCGAAACAGGAAATACTTTGCGCACGCTCCGTTGAAATAAAACAAGTGAGTTTTATACGCTCAATATTTATGGCGTGGTACACCACAAATCATACCGTGCACATCAGAAAAAAATCTTGCCGTGATGTTTCTAAATAGCGTAGTAGTACATTTCCCGGCTTATTGTACATTCTTTGTTATGATTGACCTAACGTGTAGTCATTGGAAGTAATAGGTTTGCGGGAAAGTCTTTGTCTATGTTTTTTTCTATTTCCACTGCTCATCGCAGATAATTTTCACTACTCGTATAATTGGTTCTATCTCTTCAAAGAAGATTACTTTTCCTTCAATGAACAGGCACAGGACTTCACCATAACACAGTCGAAGAAAATTGGTATGAGAAAACTCTCGGTCGATTCATGCCCTATGAAATGGCCCTTGGTAATCGAATCGATGATTCCATTAAGAGGCCGGATCTGAGAAAATTTAGCATTTTGCCCCCTCCCCGGACATTGCTCGAGGATTTTCGATATGGGCCTCCATACTCATAGGGCCTGGAGGGTCTTTGACCTTGTTTACAAAATGATGACGTCACCGCCTGTATTGCTCAATGCGGCGCAAAAGCGCGGGAGTGGATGGTGTGATCGACTGCCAGCAAGACAAGAACTGGGACAAAGTACGCCACTATGAAATCTGAAGAAGGCAGAAAATCATTCAAGCCAGAAGGACAAGAAAGTTTATTATCATCACGACAACGCCCGTCCCTATGTCTCCATTCAAGTCAAGCAGGTACTGGCTGGATATGGATGGATGGTTCTCCCTCATCCACTGTATTCTCCAGACATGGCCCCGTAGAATTACTGGCCTTTCGCTGGCCTGCCCCCCCCCCTTTCTTCTACTCGTAAGGATTCTCCTGTTTTTGTCCTTCCGGTTCATGTTAGTCTGTCTCTACTGAAACACAGCGGTCCTTTTCCCGCTTATTGTTAGGGTCTGATCCACCCCAATATAGGTATGATCTTTGAACCCAGAAACAGCCATATACAGTGAGATCCTTCCTCCCCCCCCCCTCCTCGCCTCAACATAATTTACAGTACTCCGGTATTTTTGCTCGAAGGGTACACCGTTGAGAGGCCAAATCTCGCGGGGTACACCGCGAGGAGCACCACGGTGTGGAAGAGACGGTGTGCCTCGCGGGCTCCGGTATTTTTTACTCGCGGGGCACACCTTTCAATCCCGTGGTGTACGCCGCGAGGTACACCGCGGGGTAGAACACTTAGACGGGGTACCTCGCGAGCTGCAGCCTCTAGACGGGGAGCCCCGCGAGGTGGACGACGGCGTGCCTCGCGGAGCAGGAGGGACGGTGTGCCCCGCGAGATTTGATGTCTACCCCGCGAGTCACGCCGTCACTTCAGCACCGTGGTGCACCTCGCGGTGTACCCCGCGAGATTTAGCCTCTCAACGGTGTGCCCCGCGAGCAAAAAATACCGGAGGGGTGGACATCAAATCTCGTGGGCACACTGTCCCTTCCACCCCACGGGGCACACAGTCTTCCCGCCCCATCGAGAGCCACAGCTCGCGGGGTATACCGTCTAAAAGACAATAGAGGACAATAAAGACAGGCCTCAAGCCGATTATTTTGCGTAATAATGCAAGTGGTTAAAGTGGGCACCCGGGGATACCCCGAGAATCCCATTTCAAGGCTGGAAACTGCCTTACTATGTACGGTATGACGATTGCAGTATATGTGACCATGGGGCTAATGTAATACATTTTAGAGATCATACATTTTATTTGTTTCGGTTCCGAATACATCAAGATATATCGATCGGAAGAAGTACAGAGTCGTGTAATACATTTTATGTGCCTTCGCAGTTATTTTAAACATGCATAATGAGCACATTTTAAATATATGGTGGGTCGATTTAGAAAATTAGTAATTTTTCGCTTAAAAAATGGTCATTTTTAGTTTCGTTTCCCATTAAGTAAGATGAAATTGAGTCAAACATAGCGTATCAATTCTCGCATTGGTATGTGAATATACCTATTGTTGGATAAATATGTTTTTTTTTTCGATAAATATGTTGTGTTGTGCATACCAGTAATTTATTATATTTTAGAGCATTTCTTCAAATCGTTTTCACTTTCGCAAGACACCAGCAACGATGAAAAAAAATAATTGAAAGAATTGCGATGAGAAAAATAAAAGAAACCAAGCCAATCAAAATGTTTAATAATCGATTACTATTTGCGCGCATCAAATGCGCCTTCATTTGTCGGCAAACGAAAACGTTTGTCGGCAAACGTTTGCCAAGGTGAAAACTGTTTCTTGGATACCGACAAACCATTTGCCGGCAAAAGCGTTCGCCACGGCAAACGTTTGCCGCGGCAAACGCTTTTGCCGGCAAAGTCCGACAAACGTTCATGGATACGGCCTCAGAAGGGACTCCTTTCGCTGATTTGGTTGCAGCGAGAGCAAAACGAATATGAGCGAGCGACTCGACGTCGAAATGATCCTCAGCCCATTCTCCCGTATGTTACAGAACAATCCTCTCAAGAAGCCGGCAATGGCAAGTAGATCAAAGCGACTATTAGTGATCTACCAGCATTTAAATGCAGTTTTTTGGACGCAATTCAGCCAAATCCCCATTAAAATCGTCTCTCAAGAGCTTAAATGAAAGCTGTGAACGAGCTCTATCGATTGAGCCTTTAAAAAAAATCTTTCCCGGGACTATGGAACGCGATCAATTTCTTAGGGAACGAAAAATTAAAAAGTTGCATTTTCACATTTTTATCTGAAAGTACTCGAGAAAATACACATTTCATGTGTTGGAAACTTTTTCATAGCTCTTCTGTGAGCCATGAAAATCGCATCGGAAAAAGGCCTCAACGACGAACTTTGACGTGAGCTCCTGGAGAGACGATTGATCTTGTCCAATTTGTAATCTATCACTCTATTGTCTTATGTTGCCACAGTTGCGACATAGTATTTTATGTGCACTATAGATTTCACCCTATTTGTATTTGTTTTCCACCACTGTCACCACATAAATAAATATTATTATTATTACCAACCTTGCTACTCTGGATCTAGGATGTCCTACACAAGGGGGAAAATTGTGGAGAAAAGAGGGGGTCAACTCAAAAGTCTGTAGAAAATCAGTCGATTTTGGTCAATTCTTAGGAAAGATGCCTGATATATTTTTCATTGTAGGTAGTCACACCTTTCGCTGATGATGGAGAAATAATCTTCGAAACGTTTGAATAAAAGTCACGTTTCTTCATACATTCCTGGTCTCACACAGTCTCAAAAAGATCATATGTGGTACACATAATGGTGATTTCTGTCTTCTAGTTTTGAAAATGCTTGAAACTTGTAATGTTCAGAAAAGTTGTGTTATCTTTAATTTAAATTTTTCTCATGAGCGATTAAAGTCAACAAGTGAATCATTTTTAAAGAGGATAATGTTCAATTGAAGTAGTCTAATTGTCTCTATCCAGGCGTGAATGAAGTGTCAAGAGAAGACTTTCACTTTCCGTCTAGAAATGGGTCGGGTTGTGAGCTAGGAATTGGTCGATCGAATGGTTCTCTTCTTTCCTTTATTTCAATCTGGTGGCTGTACATAATAACTACACATTATATTATTACAGTCGCGCCGGAAAGTCAGTGCCAACTTTTTGTTTTTGTTATATTTTGTGAACCAAGCGTGATATCGGGCCGCTCCCGCGAGTTCTTGTACGAAATTTATCGAGGAATCCGGCCCTGATATTGAGAACTCATGAAAAATTCTCATTTTTGCGTAATGATGAAGCAATCAAAGTGCACTTTTTTGAAAGATCATAACTCAGAAGAAAATTTTTTTCCAGCCTACCGTTCTTTTATAAGTTTGAGATCTTCGTGTCGGCTAGTCAGAATATTTTTTTAGGTTGCTGTCATTTTTTTCAACCGCAGCGGCCTTGCTGCAAAATGGCGGCTGCAAACTCATATCTCAGCTCCAAGACATGCTAGAGACTCGTTCTTGGGATCAAAATGAACCTTATGATGTCCCAAATATACCCTGATAGTATGGTCTTGATCGGACCACAATTGCCTTCAGTACACCAAAAAGTCATTTTTCCGATGACCTCACTTTAAGGGCCTACAAGTATGTGAGTGATTTTTCTAAAAATGTGGTTCTTATGCTATAATATGCTATAGTTATGATTTTTCAAAAAAAAGTGCACTTCGATTGCGTCATCATTACGCAATAATGAGAATTTTTCATGAGTTCTCAATATCAGGGCCGGATTCCTCGATAAATTTCGTACAAGAACTCGCGTGAGCGGCACGATAGCACGCTTGGTTCACAAAATATAACAAAAACAAAAAGTTGGCACTGACTTTCCGGCGCGACTGTACATTAGAATCGAATATTATAGGAATTGTTTATTTCCCCTCTCTAATATTAGGTTGATTCAAAAGTCTTGTCGTATTTTGGAGGAGTATGTTTATGCTATCACTGCTCAGTCGTACGTTATCAATTACCCCTCGGTTCTGGCAGTAAATAAGTCACTACTACTACTCTTTGAGCGTAGTAGTGAATTGTGCCTACATCGAGTCTAGTAGCTGAAATGCCTCCACCTTTCGTTCCCAGTTTTGTGCACAAACGACACTTCATGTTGTTTTTCTTTCTATCCGAGCTCAAACCACCCGATGTCCACTCCCGTATGACGGTAGTATAAAACACTAAGGACACTAGTAAATGCACGGTGCAACGTTGGTTCACACGCTTCGAAAAAGGGAGTACGACGTCCAAATCCGGACGGCACCCCGAGCTGGACTTGGACATGCTGGAGCTGCACGTCCACGCCGACCCCTATGCTACCACCCATGATATGGGGACGAGTCTTGGGGTAAGCTAACCCACCATCGTTGGTTGCCTACAGGATCTCGGCAAGGTCCAGAATTTGGGTTGATGGTTACCCCACCTACTGTCGGTCAAGCGGAAGGACAACCGTGCGGACCAGTGCCTGAATCTAATTTCGTACGCTCGCACAACGGCTTGGATCGACGGGATCATGACTGGAGATGAAAAGTGGATCCTTTACGACAACGTAATCTTACGGGCTCAGCGGGTCGATCGAGATGAGCAGTCCAATTCCATCGCCAAACCTGAACTTCACCAGAAAATTATCATGCTGTCTGTGTGGTGGGGCAGAGGCCGTGTGGTGCATTGGGAGCTGCTACCACAGGGGTCGACTATTACGGCCGCGGTATACTCTCGTGAAGTAAGGACCCTGAAGTCCCAGGTCCCCTCCGTTCCCTGGTTGCGCGATCAAATTCACTTCCAGCACGACAGCGCCCGACACCACGTGGTAAGGACAGCCAAAAGGCCCTGTTATACTTTGACTGGAACATCGACCCCCACCTGCCCTACTCGCCCGACTTGTCTCCTAGCGATTACAATTTGTTTTCCGATGTGCGTACTCTCGGAGGAGTACACTTCAACAATCAGCGGGAGGTCGAAATCTGGCTGACCAACTTCTTTGCCTCCTAGCAGCCGTCCTTCTGGGAGTACTGCATCCAAAAGCTACCCGAACTTTGGAGGAAGTATGTCGACGCAGATGACGCTTACTTTGATTGATTTACTTTTGCCGAGATAAAGTTATTTTAATTTGTTTAAAGGGGCAAAATGCGACAAGACTTATGAATCAACCTAATAATTGACTATCGCTGTTAGTATTTGTTTCGCTACACAATTCACACGTACTTCTCTTATGTAAATGCATTGAAGTATGCTACATATTTCCAGGTGAAGGAATGTTGACTACACTCATCGTTTGCCTCTGCCTCACGACTACTTTACATGCTGGTATATGCCTTGATAGTTAGCATATATGATTGGGCAGATAAAAATGTCATAGTTTTTTTAAATAAGTACCAACACAAATTCAAAATTTTCAGATGATATCGACACCCGCTTGGTCAGCGCTACTTCGACCTCAACATTAACTTCAACAATAGGCAGCAGCAGTCTCTCTTCTGCGAACACTTCGTCATCTTCACTGATTGACGTGAAGGAAGAGCTACTCAAGATTGCTACTACATGTCTGAGCACAAAAGATTTCGAATTGTTAACTGGGAATGTTCTTAGACACGGCGTAGTACGAATGTTTATCCACACTTTGATCGAGGAAAGTGTAGAGACCATAGGTCTTAGAGAGTTACGTACGGCACTCAAATTGCCCCCACCTTCACCTTGGCAACCACGTAACCGAACAGAACCGACAGAACATGAGCTGGCATCTGCATCCACAATTGAGGAGTACTACAAATTGAGGGAGCCTCGCTCAAAAATGAGAAGTCTTGATAGCGAATATTTATTTGAGCATAATGTAGATACCGCCATCGCATATTTAAACGCGCGCCTGCCCTCGATACAAACCGTTTTCAGGAGAGCCTTTGCAGAGCTTTGTCCATCTGCTCCAAAAGTGCTAAATAAGAAAACAATTGACAGTATGATTGAAGCATTTCACGCGACGTTTACCAGCATCAATAATGCGACTTCGAAAATGCTCAGAATATATGAATGTCAGGATGTGGTAAACTAGAAAAGATTATTATTGTCCATTTTTGAAAGATGTTATCATAGTGATTTTATAGAGTAAACGTTATATTGCAATTAATTTGTATTTAATTTTTTTTTTGAAAAACGATTTCAAACAGTTTCTATTACAGTTCTCTTTCTCCCCAAACACCCTTCTTTACTCCATTTTCATGTCACAATAATATCTTTATCACAATCGAGTTATATCAATGATGAATACATATAAATGATAAAAATATCAGTATCTCTTCATCGTTAATTAATGCACTTTAATACTGTGCAGACGGCGGTTGCAGCTCGCTGAAAATACATATTTTGAGGTTTCTTGCTATTTTTAAACAAATTAGGTGAATTAGTAAAATATACTCATAACAAAGAATTCTGTAGCTACAATTTATAGATAGGAGTAACAAACGTTGTCTTTTATGAAATCTCCAAGCAAGCCCTTGATTTGAAAGACGTTAGTAAATTCAGAGAGACAGTCCTTTGTAGGGCATAGAATTTTAGTCATGGCTTCATTCAGTTTGGGTAAAGGTGTGTTTAAAACCTGAAAGTACGCGCTATATAGATTATTCCATTAACTGTCCGACAGTGTATAAAAGGTATTTTGTTTTATTTACTTTATATTCTAAGTATAAAAGTAACGCTTACCGTAAAAAGATGATCGAGAAACGTCTCGCACGCCAAACAACTCCAGGAACCGTCTTCCAGTCCCTTTGAATCACTGAAACATTAAATGCCATATTTTAATAGTCCCCTAGTTATGCTTTTATAGTTGAATTTCATGATGAAGAGATGTTAATTTGATGTTCTGAAACAACTACAAAAAACTTACACGTCCGGGCAAAGAAACAATAAATGCCCACACGCTTTGATGATTCCGACGGGCTCTTACAAGGGAAGCACCAGTTGCGACGGAAACGATTCTGAAAACGATCGATATGGGTGGTTGAGGGGGACATGGAAAAAAGTGGTTTCAAAAGTTGCTTACGGGACCTACTAATCGATATTGTTTTAACAAATACGCCACCAAATTATGAAAAAAGTTCGGAAATGTTCGGCGAATTTCGATAATACAACGAAAATTATGTTGAGGAAGATTTTAAAAAAATAGCAAAAACATTTTGACGGGGAGCGGGAATCGAACCCGTAGGGGTAGGGGTGATAGTCAAATGTGCAATCGATTAAAAATATCGATTAGAAGGTCCCGTAAGCAACTTTTGAAACCACTTTTTTCCATCTCCCCCTCAACCCTTGCCACTCATATGGGTCGCTTTCAGAATCGTTTCCGTCGCAACTGGTGCTTCCCTTGTTAGGAATCATTTGGTTCGTGATTTCTTCTAGAATATTGTTCACAGTTTCGGTTGCCAATTAGCATTGTGCCTTGTCTACGGTTAATCGGCATAGTCCTCTGGCTAATGAATTGGAAGTTGACACTATGGAGCTCATGCCCTAAATGTGTTTTATTTTAAATACATACAGTTTTCCAAATGCAGATTATGTAAAATGGTTAAAAAATTATTACCGAACGGACATCTCCTATTACATCGGGGCAAGCCTCGGTGAATAGGTGAAAAATCGTATGATTCAAATTCATTTCCTTTCGCTCAATCTCTGATCCTAAAAAGTGAGCACGTGTTTCTGTGTCGATCGGAAGGTTTTCTTATAAGACAACAATCGTGACTATAACCATAATTCGTTTTGATTATTTCGTTCATAAAACGATAGACGGCATATTTGGAGAGCGATCGAGCGCGACTGCATAAACACTATTTAAGACACCGGCTCAGTAAGATTCGAGGGTTGAGCCAGTGACCCCGGACATCGACCTCACCGATTTGGCCCAAAATTTTTTTATGGATACCCCCATGGGCCCCCATCACAAAATGGGCATTCATTTCGGCTGGTTCCTTGAAACACAGATGTGGCGGGTTTTCGAAATTTGAAAACTCGATTTTCACCAGAAAAAAATGGAGCGACCTAGGACCAATGTTAGTGTCGATTAATTATAAGTATGAATAGACAACAAAAACTGGCTATACGACGGTCCGGAGATCCGATCGCAAACTGATTTTTTTACCGCCTCAAAACATTCCAAAATTATTTAAAATTTTAAAACAAAAAAAGTGCAGTCCAATTTTTGTCTCATCTTATAGAGCAAAAAATTCCGCGTCGAATAAGAGAAAAAAATCAAAAATCGAAGGACCCGTATTTTGAGATAAATGAACCTGAAGATGACCTGAAAATATTTTTGTTTTCAAACCCCCTCATGTTTGTACTCATATTGAAGAGCTCGTCGAGTAGAACAACTTTCATGTTGGAGTTTTTGTCTGAAACTCATGTACAAGAGAGTTACACGCGTTTTTCTGCTAATTTTGAGTGAAACGAAAATAAAATATTTTTAAAACAAAAAAGTGCAGTCCAATTTTTGCCTTATCTTATAGAGCAAAAAATTCCGCGTCGAATAAGGGAAAAAAATCAAAAATAGAAGGACCCGTCTTTTGAGATAAATGAACCTGAAGATGACCCGAAAATATTTTTGTTTTCAAACCCCCTCATGTTTGTACTCATATTGAAGAGATCGTCGAGTAGAACAACTTTCATGTTGAAGGTTTTGTCTGAAACTCATGTGCAAGAGAAAAACATGAGTTTTATTTATTCGCACGGTTGTTCACACAATATTGAGTAAAACGAAAGTAAAATATTTTTTGTGTACAAAGCGATTACGCCTATATTGTAGAACGCAAAAATCCATACTTACTTTATTGTTTCACGAAAAAAATTGTAGACCCCCATGCTGAAAAAAATGGCCTGGAAATTAGTATTGAAAAAAAAGTTGTCGAAACCTTGCCATGTTTATACTCATTTTAAAGTACTCAAGTACATCATTTTTTATGTTGGTCGTATTCTATGAAAGTCGTTTGTTCTCAATATACAAGCGATAATAAAGATTTGGATCCAATAAATCTTAATTCATGTATTTCTCTTGTACATGAGTTTCAGACAAAACGTTCAACACGAAAGTTGTTCTACTCGACGAGCTCTTCAATATAAGTACAAACATGAGGGGGTTTGAAAACAAAAATATTTTCGGGTCATCTTCAGGTTCATTTATCTCAAAAGACGGGTCCTTCGATTTTTGATTTTTTTCCCTTATTCGACGCGGATTTTTTTGCTCTATAAGATAAGGCAAAAATTGGACTGCAATTTTATGTTTTAAAATTTTAATTAATTTTAGAATGTTTTGAGGAGGTAAAAAAAATCAGTTTGCGATCGGATCTCCGGACCTTCGTATAGCCAGTTTTTGTTGTCTATTTATACTTATAATTAATCGACACTAACATTGGTCCTAGGTCGCTCCATTTTTTTCTGGTGAAAATCGAGTTTTCAAATTTCGAAAACCCGCCACATCTGTGTTTCAAGGAACCAGCCCAAATGAATACCCATTTTGTAATGGGGGCCCATGGGGGTATCCATAAAAAAAATTTGGGCCAAATCGGTGAGGTCGATGTCCGGCACTTCCTGGAATCTTACTGAGCCGATGTCTTAACACGCTCTTATGAATGATAATATTAAAACTTTTGATTTAAAAACAGCAAAATATTCATGCGTTCGGGGGGAATCGAACCCCCGTCGAATGCTTGGAAGGCATCCATGCTGACCATTACACCACGAACGCGGATATCTATAGTGAAAGGTAAAGCATACTCATCCCTAACACCATAAAATGAACAACGCCGAGTTCTAAAGCCGGTTTTGATCTACCACAGATCTCACAATCTTATTGTGCACTCTCTCTTCCTCTATGCGTTTTAGTGCAGCTGTAGTCATCGATGCATACTCTGACTTTCATAAACCATTCAACCGCGTTCGTGGCGACACTTCGCGTGCCCTAGTGGAGGTGTCCACTTTCACGATGTTTCGGAAGAGCAGGACTTTTCACTACAACTTTGCGTCATCACTACGCATCAGCGAACTAATTTGATTACAGCAACATGGTTGCATTCATTGGTGAGCTGCGTGCATAGACTCAAAAGATCAGCTTGATTACTCTCATGGATCAAAAGTTACAAAAGAAATGAAAAAATACCGTCCCATTACTAATTTGATAATACCGATATACCTATAATGTACTTATACCGATACTGTAGTTATAATATGTTCATCTGTTAAAATCAATGTGTTCTTCTGTTAAAACCATTGTCGCAGCAATGTATTTATGCATATTCCACTATCTATCAATTTATCCATAATGATCTTTATGTACCGCATAAAGTATGTTATTGTTATTGTTGTTGTTCGTTATTATCACGAGAGTTTTGCTGAAATTTGTGGGAATTATTCGAAATGTTTCTTTCGTAAACACGTGCTTGATCTGTTGCATCAACAAGAGAATTCAAAGGTGTACTGACGTTATCTCTAGTTTGTTGGTTTGTTTTTCGCTTCAGCGATTATCCTTCTACAATATTATCTATGCAAATATGTTTTATAATTCTCTGGACAATACCTTGAAGTTATCAATATCTTCTACATAATAAGAAGTATTTCCCGATCATTTCCAACAAGCGATTCAAATCAGAAAATCGTTCAGCGACGCATTCATTGAAATGAGACACACGAATATCATATCTGGCTAATATTGTCTTATGTTGCTTTTTTTTTCATTTTCATTAAAGCTGGGAATACCAATAGATCAATTACGTATTAAATATGACATGTTTTCCCCCAGCATTCTTTGATTCATTCATACTTCCAGACTCAATATTTTCTACTGAACGCTTCGCTGATTATTAATACTAATATCACGGAACTTCTCCAGAAGCACTATCATCAAACTCTTCCTGCTAGCGCATCTAATCATTCTATCTCTATATCAATATCCAGTCGTCTCGGAAGTCTTTAGGGTATCTTAGACAGAGAAAGGTCTTTAAAGGACAAGATGGATATATCGTGCGATATCTTTATACTCTTTATACTAGAGTGTACTTACACTTTATCAAATGAACACAGATTTGTGCTGGCTAATGGCCATCGAACTCTCTCGTTGTCTGAATCTTGTATTCATTGTGATCTTTTAATAATTTCTCGCGTCTTGTTGTACCCCTTTTTCGGATGAAAGGGTTTATCAAATATTTACTATGTCGTTTCATATGAAACTTGGATGTTTATACAATCACACCACTTGGTATCTTCTATTCACAGCGAAAATATCAGTAGGGAAATGAGTGTGAGGTGAATCAACATGTACAAGATAAGCTTTTTTTATTATTTAATTTATACATTGAATAAATGTGACACAAATTGAAAAATGAATTGCGTGAATTATGAGCTAAATGAGCGACTGAAATCGTGCATGTGCTACAATACAGTAAATTTAATTTAAATGAATGACCTTTCTTGACCTTTCTCATTCAACCATTGAATGGTTGACACAAACAATAAGTGATACATTAGTCCGTTATGTGACACTGGCCTGAAATCCATGGATCCTTTTGGCAAATGTTCACGAACCTGATCTACTATATATAATGTATTTATCTTCAAAGATAAACATCTTTCAAAATATTGTTGTCAACACGTTTTCGTTGTGTTTCACTCATATATATAAGCTGAAAATATATGCTCAGTGTCAAATTAACAAAGATTAAAACCCTTGAAGGCACGATATTCTCTGGATGTGGTCTAGCACCGATTTCTGATCTCTGATCTCTGGTCACTGATTTGTGAGAGAGAACGATGGAATCGAATTGTTTTCCTTGTACCCCAATGAATAATCTCAGGCTGTGTGTTTTCATTGCCCTTCTGCATTTGATCTCTATCCCAATCAACCCATCCACCCTCGTGATGCATAATCCCCTTCATCCGTAACCTTTCGACATCTGGACTTCCGCCGGCGATAGGACACTTTGGATGAGAGAAAAAGTGTGATTAGAGGGATAAGGGGTGACAGTGCTTCAGAAGGGGAAGATATCCTGATAGAGGACATAGATATAGAGAAGAGTGATAGCCGAGAGAAAAGGTAATACTGTTGTTGAAAGTAGTTTGACGACAGCTAGAGAAGACCAATGCACGAAAAGATAAATAATAAAGACATTGCAGACATGGTAAACATCGTAATGTCACGGTGACATTTTTAATTTTTCACTTTGTTCGTCCTTTTCGTATTTGCAGCGCGACATCTATATATTTTACTATTAACGAACAGCTGCAAATCTCATAATGTTGGCCACAGTTTTTTGTAACATGTGCCCAAAAGCACAGTTAAAGCCGTGTATCTTTAGAAGCGATGACGCAGCTTAGACGACGAGGGACCGATGACGGCCAAGTAGGGATGACGATCTTCTAGCATGTCTTTTCCAAGGACTCCTCTGGTCCTCAACAGCCAGAACACGAGGATCATTTCCCGACACTGTAGAAATCAGTTAGAAATTAGCGTGATGTATTTGTTAGCTCAATGTGTTATAGTCATATAGCGGGATGTTTTCTGGTGTTTATATTTTATGTGCATCGAAGTGTTACGATAAGATCTATGTATTGAACAACTCATCTTTTCTTATACAATGTACATCGCAGCGCAAAATTTTAATACTAGTTTTATTCACTCTTTAAATCTGAGACCAATTAGGTCCGACCGAGCCACAATACATTTTCTAGTTACATAGTATGTTACAGCGCAGACATTTTTGCAAATGATTTACGACACTAATCAAGGCAAACTCTCCTCTATTGACGCACTTGTCATTTATTTTTCTGATTTTTAAGCACCACTTTATGATCACACCCTCATTTTCAATTTTTCCATTTTCTTTCATCATCTTGAGTCTTCGAGTACCTCATTATCCATCTGACATTATCTTTCAGCATCGTGGATATGGATGATCATCCCTCACTAACGTCTTAGATTAGTCAGTGATGATATCATTGCCTCATTAGGCTACATCCAGATTAAGTTTCCTTATGACCATGGAGAAAGCCGTTGTACGTTGTTGCATTCGCCTTATGCGTCTGCATCATAACATTGTACTGGTGATGGGCAAACTTTGGTGTATGCTACGGCTTAGGCATGTAAAGCAAATACAAGTAAACATTAGCAGCGTATCTTAACGAATGGATTCCATTGCAGGTGATATGCCCTTTCCTGTAAGGGCCATAAATCGGACAGGAGACACCTAATGTATTAGGGGAATTTTCGTAAATAATATGATCAAATTGTATATGATCCTGATGTTTCATCAACAAGTAGTTGTCTCATCTTGAGACATCAGTAAACCAATATTCTTGAACATCGAAGCTCAAGCGCTTCGGATCTTTTGAATATTAACTATATTAGACTTATATTTTTAATATTAGTACGTGCGTATTATTTTTAAAGAATGATATCTATTATACGATGTAAGCAGCAATGCAGGTGAAACTTTTAGAACGCATCAAAATGATGACATTGTTTTGCTCGTGTTCCTATATTCCCAAAAATAATTTTGATAAATCGAATACGCAGAAACCTCGTCGTCGTCCTAAACTCAAATAATATAAGTCACATTATGTGCAGTGTTGTGCTGCATTTAAGTGTGAAGCTCTACCAAAGTCATCTCTTGGTTTTATCTCGTCATGAAATTTCACTGGCAAAACATGAATTGGCTTCATGGATCAGTAGATTCTAGCATTGTTTGATCATGAAACCTTAATATACATGTAGATCTGTCACTCTGAGTCAGATCTAATAGAAATCGTCGTTTTATATTCATACAATGGCCGTTATCAAGCACAGAATCATTGGGGGGATAAGGGTATTCCCACCAAACGACTGATTGTTCTGATCGTGCAGGGACACCCCTTAGGATGTGATATATAGGACATGGCCCGAAACACTGGATCGTTTTAGATTCTTCGTATTTTTTTAGTTAAATCTCTGATACAACCCATTTTTAGTCTTCCCTTTTGTCTTTTCTTTACAATTTATAAAATAATTTGTTTAATTTTGCATTACCACTTCACTCTTGAATAAACATTGCAATATCATAAGTGCAGAAATGACGTTCATCACATTAACAGAAATCATGGAGGCATTACTAACAAAGCACCTATTATAACACGTCTCTATCTCAGGCCTGTCTCGTTTTAATATCCCGATTTTGTCTGCTGATGTGCATCCGTTAAGATAAAGTGAGTCGGAACAGCATCGTTTTCCTGATTACAAATCTTATGGATGTAAAGAAACCCCTTACTGCTCATGAAGGCTTTTTGCTCTGTCGGAAGTGGAGGTTTACCATTTGCAGAATTATCACATAACTCATTAAACTGTTCTAATATCATTCAGGCCAATACATAAAATCAACTTTTAGATTGATTTCAGGCAACATGTCGTTGGGCTTTAAAGGCACACTAATTTGAAACTCTCAATTCTCTCTCGCTTCTTTGTCCACGAGAGAGCGTTGTCAGAGCGAAGAGTTAGCTCGGGGTGTGTCTTAATTGTAGGTGTATGCCAACATCAATATTCACATAGGTCTTCATCATCATAAGATAATGAAGTGCAGAGAAAACTTGACATCGAAACCTTTTTTTCTCATATTTCGTATGATTCCGAGAATGCGTCACGGCACTCAGGGCTTTTTAATCATCTCGAAGGACGCCTTTCATTAGTGAAGAGGGTGGGAGATGCTTAGGTGAGAATATGAAGAATATATTAGTTACACAACACATTTTCATATACATACATCCATGTGGCAAAGAGATAAGGGTGAAATCTATCCCATCCTTCCTCTATCATTCGAAGGCTTCCTGCCCTGACAAACAACTTTGGATGCCTTCTCTAGTTTTAATATGTTATGTTAGTCACGTTGTAGTTTGATGATTTTCAACTGCTTTTCGCTTGGAGTTACCTTACGTTTAGACAAAGAACATGCCAGAACTTTGTTTCGGCATGAGAACCGACTCGATGAAAACTATTTGCATAATTTTCAATTAGCGCTTGTCCATACTTTGCAAATTATTCTCATCCAGTCGATTCTCATTCGTCGGTTCTCATCCGAGCTAGTGTCGTTGTTTCAAGCGAACTAGAGTGCTACATTCCCTGCACAATTTGTGACCTTCCCTCGTGCGAACGTAAGTGTCTGTCTGCCTTTCTAGCATTACCAAAATAGGCAACCTTTCTCTAATAACAAATCGGATCATCCATTGCTCACTTACCTTACAAACCTTTAATGGCACGACGTCTGCCTATGTCGTAGATGTATCCGGGATATTATTCCGTCATGTCGACTGTAAAGGGATCACGACCTTTGCCGATCGTCTCTTCCTTTCCAATAGTATTTCCTATACCTCTGTACATCATACAACACTATTCCTGCAGCGTATGGTATCAAAAATAAGGTCTTTAGAGGTAAAGAGACCTTACTATTTTTGCTGTAGCAGTCACACCTCCGAGTAATATCATCATATTGGCAGAAATAGTACAAGAAAAGAAGCGAAAGCTGCGCTCTTTTTTTAATATTTATATGGATATCTAGACTATCTTCCATAACGGTCTTCTCTGATTTGACTAAGTAACTCCTCAAGCGCTATAACTTTTTAGATCACAGCCATTTTTACCAGCTCACAGGTTCTGCTTTGGCTCCTTTCATTTCATTTTGTTTTTTTTCTTGCATTTTAATAATAATAATAAGGGAAAAATCGAGATTTATTTGAAAAAATAGGCAATGGGAAAAAACCTTTTCTAATTTTAATGTTTCTCTTTAACGCGTTTCAGTGTGTTCATTCTAAATTTATGTGAAAAACTTTTTCGAATAGACCTACAGGGATTCGGCGCACCTATTTATTTCAATGCCCGTGTGGGTGGGGACAAATTGTCTGACAAATTGTAAAGTTCTTCATGCCTACATTTACCTACGTTATGGTATTATCATCATTATTATCAACATGCTCTAACACAGTCCCCAGTGGTGTGTTATGAGAGATTAGTGAGAGGCTTCTGAGTAGAAGAGGTATGATAAGGTAGAGAGAGGTATAAGGGGGAGATATCATCATATCTATTGTACTTGTTCATGTGGCACTCATTCTATTTATTTCTTGATATTTATATATTCACTGACTATATTATATCACAATAGTAGTTCATCATAGTGAATAGGAGGCGTAGAAAGTTTTGACTTCGTTGAAAATTCAAATCGGACAAATTCCATTGTTAGAGCTGCTGTAAAATTGTTGAATGAACAGGACACTGGGGAAAAAATTTTAAAACTCTGCTACTAGATGCGATGCCGGTATTGGCCAAGGCAATTGAGCTGAGCATGTTTGAATATTGTTATTTATCTTAAGATCCCCCTATTGATTATGAGTTGCCTGAACTGTCACATCAAAATTCGCAATTGAAAATGCATGAAACTTGATTGTATTTCACTTAACATTGTTTGTTATTGTAGTGAGTAGAGATATGATATATGAGAGAGATATCATCACAGTCGTGTGGGATATCATCACACCTCCCATGCCTTTGTATGCACTAACTCATATGCCACACACATTATCATTGATGTAGATATAACTCATCTTTATTTCTTTCATTTGTTGTGCCTCTCATTCTCTGTATTTGAAAAGTTAAGAAAAGAATAGAAATGCGCAGCATACTTTCCTTGTTGTACACAATCCTTTTCTCGCTTATTTTTTTAACTTTTGAACATCATTGTACTCAGTAGAGAAATGCTACGCAGAAAAAAAGTGAAAATTGCTGAATCCAATTTTACCGATTTCATAGTTCTACTTTAAAATTCAATTTTATAAGAGCATAGTCCTCTAGCTATATTTAATTCTCATTTGTTGTCGTTATAAGAGAGTATTGAGCTGTGAACAGATCTCGTTTGAATATTGTTATTTATATTATTTAAAATTATCGTTATCTAAAAGTGCATCCATTGAGTTACTTGCACTATCATATCAAAATTCGCAGTCATCTAAGATAAATTAAGCTTTAGACGAATCTGAAACTATATCTATATGGCAAGAACCACGTGCCATAGAGACAGAAACCTTTCTTCGTCGTCTTTTTCTGCTTCTTCTTCCTCCTCTCCGTCTACATATCAGCTCACTGTTCATTCACACAGTCTGATCTCGTTATTTTCGCCATTACGTCGCACGTTCGAAAACATTCTCCCCTCCCCTCCCCTCCTCCCAATGTCATCCCTCTAATGTCGATCTCTCTTCCCTACAGTAGCAACGATGTCTGACTGGCAGTATTTCCTACCGACCGGAGCGGTTCCCGGCCATCCACAGGCGGGCCACGAACTGGACACTGGCCAGACTATGGCCAGCGGCCCACCATTGATAAACGGCCAGCACGGGCCGATGGTTGCGGCAACAGCGGCTGGACAATGGCCGACAGAAGCCAATCTGGCGGCCATGTTTGCGCATAATCAAATGCATGTAAGTGATTAATCGTCGGTAAGCTAACAACTTCAAATAACCTATTTATCTTTTCGAGAAATTTCATTATTGATTAAGCAATAAAAAGAGCAAACCCTAATATATTTATGATAGTTGCAGGACCCATCCCCGTACCGTAACCTACCACCGGAATTGCGACACTCGAACTCATTTGAATCTCATCGAAGTTTGGACAGTGGAAGGTGAACTTACAATTAGAGTTAGTCACTGTATATGTGATCACTACATTTGTATGTGATAAACAAAACTGTTAATGGTAGGGAAGTCTGAACAACGAGAGATCCCCTCTGTCGAAACCTTTCCTTCCCAGATCATACCTTCTTACAATTCCAATCCAGTCGATTGTTTTTTATGAGTGAACAGTGAGCTGATATGTAGACAAGTGGAAAGAAGAAGACGAATAAAGGTTTCCGTATCTAAGGGCCATGGTTTTTGCCATTAAGATTCTATTTCTTTTAAGAAAAAAATTACATATACTAGCATTGTTTCGTGCAGACAAGGAGCATGTTGATATATCAAATCTTTTCTGATCCCTCGTAAATCATATCAAAAGCCATACTTACAACCAACCATTTGCAACATAGTGATTTTGCTAGATCTGCTAGCAACTCAGTATTCTAGTATTCTTCTACAAGCACAAGTACGTAAGACACCGCTCTAGTTATGTTTTTGTGATCAGCAAACCAACCAGTCAGCATGCTAGTCACGTTGTTGTCCCATTCACCTTCCGAGAACCATTCCCCCACACGTGTGATACATCCATCTGTCGTCAATGAAGTTCTTAATCCCGAGATGAGGGATTAGTGAGAGTGAGAGAGAGTATGGGAAATGGAGAGAGTCAGAGAAAGATAAAAAAATTTCATATACTATACCTTATGGATGCTCTAGCGAGATAATAAACAAGGATGATGTTATGTCACACACAAATAATGTGCATGGTTGTCAACTATTTCCCAGAAACTCAGGATTATAGAAGAAACCTTACAATGGAAGGAAAATAAAACAACAAAATGCATATATTTTGAACAAACTTAATACATATATTGGTGCCTTGCAATCTCTATGTTGCTAATTCAAGGTTCATTAGGAGCAAATTTTACTTTCCGCTCTGACGACACGCTCTCACTCTTTGTCTGCGAATTAGCTTGAGCAGTGCCTTAAAAATGAGCACTTAAAGTACATTTGAAAGAAAGCATGTTCATTCTCTGTCAAATGCAGAAACAATATCTATAATATTTACAGTTTGGTATCCACTCCTGTTACCCGAATGCCAGCTAGAAGGACCTATTCCGAGGTTGGGCTATCAATCGATCGACTTGAACAAGGAGAAATGCATCAACCATGGAAGCGAGGGAGTTGTCAGTTTATTTTCCTTCGAATGTTTCTTTTAATGAGAATCTTACACAAAATGCTGTTGTGGTCGTGTGCTGTACTTTGATCCAAAAGCTCAAAATGAAAAAAAGCAAAATATTCTTATATTCGTAGATTATTAAATTTGGCTAAAAGGGATTTTAGACCTTATCAAGTTCTGTCACACATTTCCACATCTACGAAGAGATCATTACTTGGTGAAGAGATTCCTTAATGAGAAAAATTACTCATGATATTTGTTAATAACGCTCCTCTTCACTGGGCTCTTTTTCGCTAATGGCTAGTTAAAGAATGGAAAATCGAAATCGACTCCAGGCTTTAAGAAAGCATCCGGAAACTCTTAACTGAATTGTTTTAATAGAAATTTGAAATTCCGATTTTTTTCCGTCCGAAGTTCTAAAAATTAAGTATAGCAGGAATTTCATTTTGTTTACTTTCTTAGCGCCAAGTTGAATTTCATGTTTTCATTTTCGGGATTACGAGAGCTTTGTTAAAGCCGTAACCTCATCGAGTTCGGTTTTCCACCCCTTTTTAACGATCCATAAGTCATCATCGATAAACTTACCATGTGGGAAAAAGTGAAAATCACAAAAACAAATACACAAGCATAGCACAGAAAAATATTACGGAAAAGGAAAAAAATATGTTATCTGCACCCATAAATGTGGGCCGAAGCGTGTTGACATCAGAGAAGCCATTAGTTCTCTGTCATTCCACATTGTCTCAGAGAAAGATAAAGGGATCGTAACCTCACTCAATGGCCTCTTCATTGCGTACACTATTTCTCTGTTCTCTAACAACGAGAGAGCATTGCGCGTCGAAGAGACCATTGAGTGAGGTTACGCTCCCTATAAGTGGTGTATGAACTTGAATGACAGCATTATTATTTAAAATATAACAATATTTCTTTGAGATTCATTCGACGGTAGCCAGCCATCTCCAGAATTGTCGCAACAGAGCAAGGCAATCATCCCTGTGAAATCATTTCAATCGATAGAAGATAAGAAAAGAAGAAATCGAACCACGTTCACTAGCCATCAATTACAAGCACTGGAAGAGGTATCATTGTTTAAAAATCTTTTCGTTATCAATCTATCATGCACAAAAATGATTTTCGATACATATAAGAAATCAACAGCGTTTGTGAAAACGATTTGTAGATGAAACATTTGTTTTGCTATAAGTTATTGCCCGAATAAAATGTATTTGTTTAAGAGAGATGGCCGTTAAGACTCGACCACCCCCCGGACACGTGAGCTAGCAATGAGAACTGGGAGTCCATACTTAGGTGTTAGGAGTGCCCCCGGCCCTTATTACACAAAACGGCTGAAATTTCC
Organism: Parapristionchus giblindavisi; assembly: GCA_943737045.1. Taxonomy (NCBI): domain Eukaryota; kingdom Metazoa; phylum Nematoda; class Chromadorea; order Rhabditida; family Diplogasteridae; genus Parapristionchus; species Parapristionchus giblindavisi. The sequence continues at coordinate 287,975 of CALSFV010000336.1, forward strand.
TGTTTGTGCCCTCAGGCTATTAGAAAAATATTATTTAAAAAAAAACTTTAAAAAATCATAATTTCTCAAATTGTTGAGATGAAGTCTAAATACCATCTGCGATGCGTCTAGGGTGCACATACCTTGCTAATTCACTATTAGCATCGAATGTGCGTTGATTACTAAACCACTTTTTTGACTCAAAATTTTGGTTTTTTCGGACAAATCATCCCTTGTTTTAGTGAGTGCCCAAAATTTCCGACCAGGTATTGTAGCCTATGCAATTCTGCATTGATTCAACTTAAAACTGGGTTCTTCCCGATCGACCATTTTGTCGAATTTTTTGCTCGAACTTCAGTCATCGATGGTTTTCCCGAACAAATGCTGTATTTTCCAAACGATTGGTGCGGAATTGTGGTCTGCTCAAAGTTTAGAGGTAAGTCGAGTAAAATGGCACAAGTAGCCCATCACTTTGATCAACTTAAAAATTTCGATTTTCATGACCCGGGGGTCATGGTTTGAAAATTTCAAAATTTCTCAAGTTTGAAATGTTTTCATTTATGTGGCTTATTGTAAAGTACTAATGATGTGAATAATATTCAGCCAATGCTCAATGGCTGATCTCTCTTTTGAACCATTTTTCGAAAATTTTCATTCTGAATGTGTGCGAAAAATCAGAGTTGTGTTTGAATCAGTTTCCAACTTGCTTTCTGTAACATTCTGTCATAGTACTATGCAATGTACATAATCAATATGAAAATCGTTCATTTTCGAAAATTCAAAAAATTCAATTTGAGTGCCTACTTTCATGACAAATTTCTATAATATTCCATTTTTTCGACTCGAATGCTGCGACAATGAGCAAATGACAATGACAATGTGAAGTTTCATGATGAGTAAACGTAGTAGGATCGGAATCCCGGCATTCGGCTCACTTTTGAAAAATCGATTTCCATGACTCCGGGGTCATGGTAAAAAAATATGAATTTTCGAAAATCAACGATTTTCATATTGATTGTATACATTGCAGAGCACTTAGACAGGATGTTACAGAAAGCAAGTTGGAAACTGATTCAAACACAATTCTGATTTTTCGCACGCAATCAGAATCAAAATTTTCGAAAAAATGGTTGAAAGGAAAGATCGACCATTGAGCATTGGCTGAATATTATTCACATCATTAGTACTTTACAATAAGCTACATAAATGAAAACATTTCAAACTTGAGAAAGTTTAAAATTTTCGGACCATGACCCCCGGGTCATGAAAATCGAAATTTTTAAGTTGATCAAAGTGATGGGCTACTTGGGTCATTTTACTCGGCTCACCTCTAAACTTTGAGCAGACCACAATTCCGCACCAATCGTTTGGAAAATACAGCATTTGTTCGGGAAAACCATCGATGACGGAAGTTCGAGCAAAAAATTCGACAAAATGGTCGATCGGGAAGAACCCAGTTTTAAGTTGAATCAATGCAGAATTGCATAGGCTACAATACCTGGTCGGAAATTTTGGGCACTCACTAAAACAAGCGATGATTTGTCCGAAAAAACCAAAATTTTGAGTCAAAAAAGTGGTTTAGGAATCAACGCACATTCGATGCTAATAGTGAATTAGCAAGGTATGTGCACGCTAGACGCATCGCAGATGGTATTTAGACTTCATCTCAACAATTTGAGAAATTATGATTTTTTAAAGATTTTTTAAAAAATTATTTTTTCTAATAGCCTGAGGGCACAAACAGGAAATTTCAGCCGTTTTGTGTAATAAGGGCCGGGGGCACTCCTAACACCTAAGTATGGACTCCCAGTTCTCATTGCTAGCTCACGTGTCCGGGGGTGGTCGAATATGATCGAGTCTTAGGGAACAGGCCTCTTAAAAACATGGCTACTCTGCTACACATAGGTGGAATCAAATTAGAACGAAATATAGAAATTATCACAAAATGAGCGCTAATCTTAATCAGTGATCTTGCACCAGAATATTGTGAAAATAAAAGACGCGATCATCTTTTAGTCTTGTTTTTTAGCTTTGCATAAACCGTACCAGTTATTCGATACTATATATTTATTGATCTCAGTATCGATTATTTCAGTCATTTGCCCAATGCCAATACCCGGATGTCTACGCTCGAGAGACTCTGGCCAACAAATGCGAGCTTCAAGAAGTTCGAGTTCAGGTAGTCAATATACCTTGTAGAATAATACTTACACCATGCAAAGTTTAAGCCATCCGCTCTGACAACATTCTGTAGTAAAGAATGATTGTGAGAGAGTGTGATTGAATCGGATAATTTTAAACACTCATGTTTCTGAGATATCAGGAAAAGGCCTGATAAATATTTGTCGGTTTTTGTTAGAAAGAACGCGATCATGTATATTTGTTCATAGTTGAAGCATCGCATTCTTGGAAAGACAAATATCTACTGCACTTTCTAAGATCCCTGCTCATGATTCTTAATTGATGTTGCACTATTTCCAATCATGCTCTAATCTCTCTCTCTGTCTCTCTATCTCTACTCCACCCCTCCTCCACTCTCTCACTCTACTCTCTCTATTTCTCCATTACCTCACTCTCTCTTCTTCTCCCTCCCCTTTCTCTCCTCTCACTCCATCCGTCGTATTCCTCTAATCTTTCATCCATTCACTCCCTCTAACGCAACAGTGAACAGTACCAACAAGTGTTGTGGTAGATAAGATCAGATCAAGGGGATTAGCGACTGGTCCCAATCACTCTCTTTCTCTCCCTCTAGAATTTGTCCCTCTCCCTCTAGAATCTGTCCCTCTCCCTCCCTCTGCCTCTCCCTCTAGAATCTCTCCCTCTTCCTCCCTCTGCCTCTAGAAACAAAATCTCTCCCTCTACTTATTGTGTCACTACTAGATTAACGGAGACAGTCGCGTTAATGAGCAGTTAACAACGGTAAAGTTGAAACCTGAGACGGACGACCGCTCACCATGAGGCCATTGGAGGAGTAGAGGAGGAGGGGAGAGACAGAGAGAGAGAGAGAGAGAGAGAGAGAGAGAGAGAGAGAGAAGGAGAGACAGAGAGAGAGAAGAGGAGAGGGGGAGTTAGAGATAGAGACTATTAACCACAGATTTCCGACCAATTCAAAGTGACAGCTCGGAGAGGCAAAGTGGATTCCCTCTGGATTGCTCTTTCTTTAACACTTCTCTTGACTACAATATAATCAACATTACAAATTACTTATTTGTCACAGGAAAATTACCAATACTTTTAATAAGGCCTATTATTTGGCATCAACTGATTTAGGGTTCCGACCATGCTATACTTATAGCTATAGAGGAAAAAAACCAAAGAGAATTTGATAATTTTTCCACCAACAATGTAAATTTGCTCCATTTGCAGGTTTGGTTCCAGAATCGACGAGCAAAACATCGGCGATTAGAAAAGCATCCTGCCAATACCGAATCGCATCGTGCCACACCTTCGGAATGCTGGTTTGACAGATTCTTCCTTGTTTTGAATATAGGTATTATACGAAATCAATAACACTAATAAAAAGATTCGGTACGAATAATTATACGATGATTCTATATGGCCACTTGACTTTAGCTCTTTCTTTGAAACATTGAACACTGTGAACTACTTCGAGTTCATAATAGTATTAAGGCAAACCCCTATCATATAGTATCTATTTATATTCAGGAAGTATCAACAGTCAGGCGGCACTTCAGTGCAAACCATGCAGAGGAATCCATACCAAACGTTGGGACCAGCCCAAACCTCGGTCCCCTCTTCCTCCAACCCAGTCATTACGGATCTTAGTCAGACCCAAACCTCCGGTCTTCCGAACCTTGGTCCGAACCCACTTGGCCAAGTTCATCTGCCTAATCAATATCATCACATGCGACAGGTACCGTATCCTACCGTAATCCAGTACTGTATCACATGGATTCCTATGAAAAAATCAATATTCAGGATATGATGATGTCTCCGAGTTCGCCTACTATCAAGCAAGAACCCTTTATTCATAGGTACTATTTTAAAATAAAGCAGCAAACTTACTGTGTTTATCGTCCATCAAAACTTTCTATGATACTGATCAGTTTTTTCTCATTTATTTATGCAATTATATAATTAAGTTCCCTAACAAGGCACGTCTCCGCACCGCTGGTCTATGGCCTGGTCGATTTTAGGGACGTCCGAACGGATTCGGAAAGTGATTTTGATTGGAAATCGATAAAAGGCGAAAATTCGGGAGGTAAGGGCCAATATTATTCGCATATGCCCATGTACCACGGATTGCATGAACTAGTTCATTTTCACGTTATTCGAAAGTTTAATCAATTAAAATTGTTTACAAACTGTTTCTCTTTAATCATTACGATGTTTCTCGATACAAAGAGATATTTTAAAATATAACAAGACTTTCCTCGCATCAGTGAGGGGAACATAGATGATATAAAGAACGGCCGTGGGAAAAGATTGTGCACTTTTGTTATCTCACGAATGAAGATGGGTAAAAATTTGTCACACGCCCTGTACTAAGATGCAATTATGAAATCACTACATTCTCCATATAAAAGGCTGACCCCACGACAATTTGAAAGACTCCATTCCGGTCGTATTCTCATGTTATCAAAATTATGAGACAATATGATTATTGTTCAAAGAGCTACAAAGATTAACTAGATTTATCACTTACATTGTTATGATCTCCCACACTACTTCGTGTGCCTTGAATAACGGGATAACCATTGCCTTCTACCTTTTATAAAGGAGAAATTCAACAATTCCTTTTCAGACCCCTCCGATTCGTCAAAATCCTTCGACATAGATGAGATCATCGACGTTGTTGAACCCTTCAACCCCTCATCGATGATCGATTCGGCCACAGTCAAGATTGAGTCACCATACTGCTATGAGAATGTCGATCATCCACCTCCCACTGAGAGCATGCCTACCACTGTGCAACATCCAGGTACGTTGAAACAGTTTTTTTAACCAAAAATCGTCAAAGATTCTCTCATAACAAGTTAATTGGAATATACCCTGTCAAGGGTCTTTCAATGTTGCGTGAATTTAAAAGTCTGCTCTGTACTAGTAGTTCATTTTTTCGGGATTTGTAACATTCTCTGATTGTCAGTAGCAGTTGTAGTCTTAAACTATTCATTCTAGTTGACATGTTATTCGAATTTCAGGTCAATTCGAGGACCTGTCGGCAGCATTCGGCGTTTTGAGCTCCATAAGCGAGGAACGAACTACCCCACAGCCGCCTCCATAAGACCTTTGCACCTGCTAACTATAAAGGTCAACAGCTCTTTACCTTAATTTAATATTTATATGTTATATATATAGACATCTCTATCTCAAGTACACATATTTATAATATGAAATGACCAAGATTTCGTTTATGTATTATATATTTAAGGAATAATATTATTATTAACTATATTAAACATATTGGAACCTCCTTAATATCTAATATGACTGTTTTATTGTTGTTTCAAGTGGATTCGGCAATTGTAACCATGTGCAATATTGAATATTCCCCACTTTCAAATTGACTTTTGTGATCATTATCTCATTGATTCGTGGGACATCATTTGTCCACTCCCATGAATCGATCTCTCGGAATACTTCCATTAAAAGTCTGGCTTCGTGCCGTCTATCACTGCCCTTCGAAAGCATTCCGAACAGTGGATAACAGTCCAAATTCCCGGCCCTCAACTCTCAAATCGCATACCGTATACACTTATATTATGCCTCATCTTGTATCATTACAGTTATCGATAAATTATATTGATAAAGTGGCCTTGTGACTTCTTTCACAATGCAACGATAAGAGACGCTAGCCAATGAGCGTGTGTCGCCACGCCCACTTCGCTCCGCCCATCCAGGAAGAGGTTGCCTATTGTCTTGACTGTCTTCCGGCCTTGTAGTCACAATTTCGAGGGTCATAATGGATCTTCAATCGCTTACTATTGGAGATCAAATTGCCTGTAAGAGTATACATATTTTTGTTTCCTGAAAATGCATTCTTTTTTTTGTTTCAAAGTGTTTTATAAACGTTTCATTGATGCTTACAGTAATTTACAGCTATGAACTATAAAACATATAATATTTTCTGACATAATGTGCAGAGTTTGTGAGTGAATACAGATTACATAAGGACGATGTTCATCGAATACATGAACTTTTACTGATAATTTTATGATTATCCAAATTTAGTCACCCCATATCCCGAATACGCCATGCAAATGCATCAGCCTGTACCCCCTCCTCCTCCCATCTCGCAAGCCGAATCTAAACGAGGTATTTTCATAATTTTCATTTCTGTTTTTTCTCCTTTTCCGATTTTCATTTCCATTTTTTTCCAGAAGCTCGTAAACGCGACCGGGACTCGAAGAAGCAAAGAAGAAATCGAACGACTTTCACCACGTTTCAATTACACGAACTTGAAAAGGTAGGTAGATTGTGAATAATATTAAACTGGGGTCGTATCAATAAAACACGGAACACCGACAATTGTGATGTTGCAAGCATATAGGGAAGAGTTTTGGCTAACTACTCCACTGCCTTTACGCTTCTCCACAAATAGTTTATCAAGCCTCCTGGATTCCTATAGCGAGCTATCGCATGGAAAATGCAAAAATAACCGTGTGGGGGATGTAACATAACATAGTGCAACGAAGGATTATTCATAAGACTATCACCCATACACCACCACAGGAGTAGATAGTAAGGACAGGCGAGATAGACATTGAGTAACGTAAACTTTGGTGAAAATGGCAGACTATAGGTTGGTATGACGCAATTCTGAATGCCATTCTCCAGAAAGCTGTTATGTCTGCAGAATATTTGGATGTTCATACATCTGTCATCCAGTTTAGAGCGCAAATCTTACGATAACATTTCTGATATAAGGACAGAAAGGTCGTAATAATGACAGAAATCATAGAAACTCTTTGTTATTTAGCAGTTATATGCCTAAAGATCGTGTGTCTATTGCGTAAATCGTTGGCGTATTGCACTATTCACAACTAAATCAAAACAATCTCAGTATCCTCCTCAGTTTCCATTAGTAACATATTACTTAACATTTTGCTTGGTTGTGTTTACTGTACGTTAATGTTTAATATAAGATAGGGGGATCAAAATACAATAAGCTATCCCAGAGGAATTTATTGATTAAGAAAATAAAATAAAGTATTTAACACTGGCGATCTCCCAGGAACACTGGCGATCTGGTAGATATCGATAAACCCCTGTCATCTTCCCCAATTCCTTTCTATCATTGTTATTTCTCCTACCGCTCCTAAATTGGCTGTCGCACCTGTAACGGTTGTATCAAGTAAATAAATAAATAAAGTGAATTATTTTGAGGCTTTCGAGAAGTGTCACTATCCCGATGTGTACGCCCGAGAGAAACTAGCAGGGACCGTCAAGTTGAACGAAGTCCGGGTACAGGTAATGAATGAATTAGTAATAATCATGCATTTTCAATCATGTTCAACTGACATTTTAAGAACTATAAACTGGCCCGTAATTGTTTTTAACTGACGTTGTTTTGCGGAAATTGCTCTTTTTTCGTTTTTTTCTATCCTCGTCGCCGAAAAAACGATCCTTTTTTATCAGCTAACCAATTTATAAACTGACCCGTACCCACAATATTGGTGCTGGAAAAAGTATGAGTAATAACGCACTATAATAATAACGAATCTAATAATACTATATAACATCTATAATAATGTTAATCTTTATTGTAATCCAATTCATTACTGTACAATATAAGGTTGTTTGCGATTACTGTAGAAACTGTATGCTGTCCGGAGCGTATCGTTGTGCAGTAAGTAGTGTGCATTATTTGGTATTCTCCCAAGATCCAAATTATATTGTTTTCGTCATTCACTATTGTATCAAATGCGCGCTATGAAACATATGCAAAAATTGGACAGAGGCTTTTAGTTGTTAACATCAAAGCGAGAAACGGCAATGAAATGTTCAGAATGTATAATATAGTTTCTTTTTTCGCGTTCCAATGAATATTTCTCAATTGGCGTGATGATAATTCCGTAATAATAATATACTGGAAATCCAAATATTAATACTATACTGACTGATCGATCCGTTGAAGGACATATCACCGACAAAATTTGCTACAACTCACCACACTACGTTTCTGACGGTTATAGGCGAACGATTTGTCACTGTACATGGATACGTCCTTAGACATTCTAATCAATCAGTCAATCTTTATCAGGTTCACACCTTGGTGTCCTTGGATATGGCTGTTAGCAATTGGGAGGATGGATAGAAATCCTAAAGTTACGAGAGAATTCCTTCTTCTAACAATTCCATTAAGTCTTCTTCTCAATCTGTCAACTATTCACCCAATTGACAGCACTCCATTAGCTTCTACTCGTCCCCTCTCTCTCCGATCTACATTTAGTTGTCGCTAGTAATTAGTCATCTTCTCGCCCCCATCCGACTACCGTACTCAGGTTGAGAGTAAAAAGTATGACACAGTGATATGGGGTACCGTACCAAATCGCAGATTATAACGTGATACCATTCAATGGACGCCCTACAACTGGACACGCCCCCCGGGAAAGCCACGAGTTCGATGGAGAGACGATCTGAAGCGAGCCATCGGCGTTAATTGGTGGAATGCAACCCGTGCTGAATACCAGCGACTCATCCCCATCTGAGCATTAATGCCTGACATGATAAAGAAATTGAAATTGAAATTGAACCATTCAATAACTATCATCGTTATTGGCGACGTAATTTCAAAAATATTTTATATAGTTTTTTTTGCTATATTTTTGTATCTTTTAGTGTTTTTTAAGCTAGTATACATTATAAATGGTCTCTTCACATCTGTACGTTGGCATGGAACGGAATAGAGAGTAGACTACTCATTTACGTTCATAGAGAACAGCGGAATGATGAGTGAATATAAGATACCCTTGGTGAGCTCCCACTATCATATGACTTTTCCTAATTGAATCACTACTAACACGTGAGAAAATCGTACAATAAGTTCCGGTCCGATGGGACAATCCACGTGGGACCGCGAATGTCATGAGGAGCTACAGTATCCCTGGGTTAGTTCCGGTACGCTGGGACAATCCACGTGGGACCGCGAATGTCATGAGGAGCTACAGTATCCCTGGGTTAGTTCCGGTACGCTGGGACAATCCACGTGGGACCGCGAATGTCATGAGGAGCTACAGTATCCCTGGGTTAGTTCCGGTACGCTGGGACAATCCACGTGGGACCGCGAATGTCATGAGGAGCTACAGTATCCCTGGGTTAGTTCCGGTACGCTGGGACAATCCACGTGGGACCGCGAATGTCATGAGGAGCTACAGTATCCCTGGGTTAGTTCCGGTACGCTGGGACAATCCACGTGGGACCGCGAATGTCATGAGGAGCTACAGTATCCCTGGGTTAGTTCCGGTACGCTGGGACAATCCACGTGGGACCGCGAATGTCATGAGGAGCTACAGTATCCCTGGGTTAGTTCCGGTACGCTGGTACAATCCACGTGGGACCGCGAATGTCATGAGGAGCTACAGTATCCCTGGGGTAAAGAAACTAGGAAAGGCGTGAGAATCCAATGAGAGGGAAGGAAGAGGATGAGTGTGTTAGGGTCAGTCTTTGTCTAGGGACATGGAAAGTGATGGAGAGGGAGAGAAAGAGGTATGTAGGGAGGTAGAGGTAGAGAGAGACAAAGAGGTAGAGATGGGGCGAAAGAGGTAGAGGTAGAGATTGACGGATCAAAAAGATGGTGTTGTCCATAGTGAATATGGATTATCTGAGTGTTCATCTTTCTCTTAATCCCTCTGTCTTCTTCTTCTTCTCTATTCATTCTATTCTCTTTTGTTGGCACCCGCTGTGTCATTAAAAATGATCGAACATTATATATTTCTATTATATATTCAATTTAGCATACATATATTATATAATAAAAATGCTTGAAATGTCTAACGAATTGGAGATAAGAAAAAAACCGTAGCGGACTAAACACGAGAGGGCTCAACCATTACATTATTTAATATTATATTAAATGTAAACCTATACTTGTACATTTATTAATATTATTAATTTAAATACATAATGTAAAATGTGGCCAAGAGCGTGGGAGTGTGGTATAAATTCATTAAAAAAAACAAATTATTGTAACTATAATCTATCTTTATCATCATTATTAGCAATGTTCATTATTCATTGCAGGTGTGGTTCCAGAATCGTCGTGCGAAATGGCGTCGACAGGAGAAGGCCGATCAGGCAGGATCGATTGATCTACCTCCCGTCAGACAGGCTATGGGCAATGCACCTTCTTGGTAAGCATTTAGCGCCCCCTTAAAGGCACACTCCGAACTAATTTGAAACTCTCCACTCTTGCAATGCTCTCTCGCAGACAAATAAAGTAAGAGAGTGTTGTCAGAGCGGAGAAAATTAGCTCGTAGTGTACCCTTACATGAAGCTAAAACCTTCATATAAAACACCAGATTGAGTAGAACGTTATTTTTTTCTGCATCAGCTATACTATGTATTTTACCCAAAAACACACTCTACCAAACGATAATCATCAAAGAATACAACACAATAAAGATCTGATTAAACTTATGGTAAAGCGACACCCCGAGCTAATTAGAAACTCTCCGCTCTGGTCACACTCTCTCGCTTTCTTTGTCGAGTATTGCAAATGCGAAGAGTAAAGTAAGCTTGAGGAATGCCTTTAATCGTGAAAACAATTGTTTTGATAAAAACAATTCTGATTGCAAATGATGATGAGTGTATATCCGTAGAAAATGTAAAGAAACTGTGTTGGAATTGTAAATATCTTCGATTATTTTTTAATCATTCAAATGACTATAATTGAATTCTATTTGCAGGTCCTGGATGGCTCATCCCAGTCTCAGCAATCACTCCACTACACTTATCGTACGTTTTTAATCTAACAATAAGTCATCATTACCTGCTCCTGTAAAACGAACAGAAACGGATCATTTCTTGCTGAATACACGAACGGAGTATACATTTGAAATGAAATGTATTTTGCAATAGAACCCTAAAGTTTCCTGAATCGACATTTTGGAAGATTTCAGAATCCAGAAGATGTCTTCGTAGGAGGATTTCCATTCCCGGATAAAACCAATACACTCGGCCCCTTCCCCGATACGAAACGTAAGTTACATATGGCAATGCTTGTCCATATTTGTGTTATTCCAACGTTTTTTTTCTGGAATGATACAGAGTTGTGAGATAACAATTAAATCCTTTGTTAAAATTGCTGTGCATTTTAAAAAAATTTTTAAAAAAATTTTTAAAAAAATTATAATAATCTAGTATTAAAGGCACACCCCGAGCTATCATTCTCCGCTCTGGGAACGTTTTCTCGTTGACAAAGATAGCGAGAGGACATTGCCAGAGCGGAGAGTAAAACTAGCTCGGAGTTCGTCAACTATAGATTAACGATCGATCCTTGCAGCTCCTTTGTATCTCCCTTACATCTCCTCCAATTGTAACTCTATCTACTCCTCTTCATCGCCCTCATCACTCCCTTCATCCACTCCATTTCCTTCACTATTCAATCCTCTGGGCGGTGGTAGTATGGAAGGACCTCCGGCTGATCTCATAGTACCCCCTGATGACAGATACGCCGACACCAAGACGTTCCTGCTTGCATAGAGAGAGGTGTTAGGGCCCGATCGGCTGATAAACAATCGATATTGAACGAACATACACTAACACTTCAATCTATTTACTGTGTGTTAGGGCCCGAGTGTTCAATATTGATTTTAATCCGAACAGAATATTTTCTAACTATAAGTTTCAATTCCGAATTTTGTAAATAATTCCAAAAATTAAAAAAATTCACTTTTCGATGATCTCACATTGTCTAATCATAGAGTTCAACATTCCATGCTTTCGATGTTCCTGAAAGGTTTCCTATGTGCGAATAAATTGTAATAAGCTCCTCTGTCACATTTATACCAGATAAATTGATCAAGTTCTCTTAACATTACAATTATCAATGAATGTCACGTCATCAAAATATAATTATAGTATTGTCCGTATAAAATGTACTTGCATAATTGCATTGCCACTGCTGCTAAACAGAGGAAGAACTATCGATTAACTCCCCACTCTTTACTCCTTTCCTTCCTCGCTCTCTGTGATCTACCTACTCTCTCACCGGTGCTCTCTCTCTCTCTAAACATAGAAATTCATTGTGGCAGTGGTTGGCTACTCCCGTACAAAATAAACAAGTGTATTTTGTACGGTCAATAATACAGAGAATTACTCTCAGTTCAAAAGTGCTTCAACTTTTTCATGTGCCCATCCAACTACTGACAGAGAGATATATTGTCTGCTGATTTTGACTTGCGTTTAATCATTCACTGCCAAGGTTGATCATTTATCTACACTTTAGTTGGGTAAAAAGAGGCGGTGTAAAGCACATTTCGTGACTGCTTGTAACTTACAAGGGATGGCTCTCAAAACACCGTGGAGTTTCGGTTAGTAACATATACAGTATCAGCCAAAAGTCATCGGACACTTTTTCCTATAACTAGATACAGGAAAGCAATCAAACTGATCATTTGAGTCAATGCACAGAATTAATCAAGGAATACAACTATGACGTAGTGGTTTAATTAAATTAGTTCACTGTTGCGTAATGGTGACACAATCGTAGTACACTTTTTTTTGAAAATTTATAGTTCTTTAGTGAAAAGTTCTGTTCTTCGGATATACCCAGCCGTACATGTAGTAAACCCCCTTCTTTAGTGAATCGTGAGAGTAGAGAAGCCCACTAGGGCTGCTCAGGTAAAAAAATCAGAATGACTATGAGTCCTATTAAGCGTGAAAAAACTCAGTTTAAAGATGTACCAACACGTTCTATTATAAAGGCCTAAATGATGCTAGTATTCTGCTGACAATGACATCTACTCGGTTGCAGCGCGTGCGCTTTCAAAACGTGCTTTCTTTCTCATATGTCTCGTTCCTGCGCTTCTTTTGAAAAAATCTCTTACTGATCTTTGATCTTTGTATTTTGATCTTTGATCTTTTTCCATAATTTTTCAAACAATGGACGGAACCTACTTTATGATGTCGATGAAGAACTAAGAAAGTAGTTTCACGAATGCACAATTTATATTGCATGTTATTTAGTATCACTAGAGTACGTTTGCATGCTTTAATATATTTCACATTTAATTGAATGATAAGAAAGGACAATTTGCCTCTATGTCTGCAGAAATGACAATAGTATTGATTATAAGATAGGAAGTGGTTCCCTTTCAGTGCTAGATCAGTGATAGAGTGGCCAGATGATCAGACGAGATCGATGGGCAGGGACGCAGAGAGTCATCGCGCGCACTGAATTCGATATAGCACCACTATTGAGACGGTTGGGGGCGGGGATAACATCACTGAACAAATAAATTGAAAATTTTAAAAATATGAATTTTGATAAAATAAAGACTCTAAATGACTCTAATAATTCTCTTAGCACATATTTCTTATGAAAAAGTAGAAATATATGCGAATGAAAAGTTTACTGGCGACCAGAAATATATTTAGTTGACATAGTGAACAATTTATGTAGGCCGCTTAAATTAATAGTTATGATAACCGGCTTAATGACTTTAACAGCCACACTACTTGAAAAAAAATTAGAATGATAATAATAATAAATAATAATAAATTCATACGTTACAAGGATAGATATGGTGAACAATTTATGTCCTTATGAATATTATAAAATACGACGCCAACTTAGGTAGCAAAGAAATAAAAATTAATTATTACGTATCGAATATCGACAAATCAAAGTAACTCTTTTTTTCTGAATGATTTAACTCTGAAAAAATATTTATTCTGTATCTTAATTAAATTTATGCTATAACTAGAGTAATATCTGAATCAGATCTCAATGACCGTATACAGTACTCTCACTTGTTGTAGTTTTGCATACTGTAGCAGTCGTACTTTAAAAAAATTGTTTCTCTCCTTCCACGAATTAATATTTAATCTCATTGAACAAAGCACTGCTATGATAAGATGCACTTAAAAATATTTGCAGTAATTTTAAATATAAATTCAGTTCACTTCAAGTAAAATATGGCAAATGATTGTTCATCAGCTTTATCGAAGAGTTTGTACGAGGTGGAATATGTTAAAGATGTAGTGTTTCTCTAATCCATCTCGGAAAATTAAATTTCACAATTATAACAAAGGTCACTATTGCATAATACGTCAAATTATTTACATAAACTCTCTAGAGCCCGTGCTTATACACCGATATGTAGTTCCGCCAATTTCTGAATAACCACTAGTGATTCTGACTCCTCCCATTTAACTTCGCGGGGTTGGACACCGCTTCAAACAATAAATCATCCAAAATCTTTATTCATTTAAATATTAGCCTACTGATGAGGTCTTCCAAGAAATATTCGATGCATTTCCACCTTTAGACGTCAGTCGAGTAGATCCACCATCTCGATGATGACAGCCTTCCAACGAGCTTCAGACTCTTTACAGTTCACAACATTACACAAATTCTTTGGTCGAAGGCAACGAGGCTTTTGAACTTTGAACTGAGTGTCAGTGTTGTTAAGGCATTCAGACGCCCTATTCATCAACGTTGGCAAACATTAAAAAAAACGTAATCTACAGTCTACGAACGTTTGTCGCTAGAGCATATGGAAGAAGGATGGACGTGAATCGATCAAAGATCAAAGAATGCGGATGGGTCACGTCAAGTCACATCAGTTATGGTCAAGTGACAATAGCTTATGTTTATCAAATTCACACTGATAATGAGATGTTTTCATGCACTCTCTGCTCTAATCAATTACTAGAAACTAGTACCACTTCATTTATCTCCACAAATATCGATTGATCTTGATCATTTGTATGCATCGTCTCGTGCACCCAAGAGACTATCAATATGATCTACTGTCTATATCATATAAGAATAAGACTATCGATTGATCTAACCCGCACGGTACCAGCAAGATGTATACACAGTGGCCTTAATAGTTGCTCATTAGGTGGACATAAATTGTGCGTATGTACGTTATGAGAGGTGAGAAAAGGGAAAGAAATGCTATAGTAAGAATGAGAAATGACTATGGTAGGGGGTATGAAAGCTAATACACGACACTACACAAATTGAAATGCTACACTAATCTACCCACGAAACCAAACCCAGCCGTACATGGAGTAAACCCGGTGAGCCTTATAATTGCTCGGTACCGGGAGTACTCCACGAACGGACATTACGGGCTACGGAATCGTAGGACAGAGGACTATCTAACTAAACATGATCAGAAAGATCGATAAGGCTATGTGGGGTGGGATACGATACCTCACTGAAGAAACAGACGTAACCGTGATTAGATGAGAGTTGACAAGTTGACAGACAGCAGGACGATCATCGAAGTTGTTGTTCAGTCGATGAGAGATGAAGAAGGACGGGATGAGACGATAAACTATAATAGCAGGAATGATGTATTATATATGGAAGTCTACCGTAGGGGTGTATGAGGGCTAATATAGGACAAACATGCAAAACACGTGAACACTAATCTCTCCACGAAGCCATACCCAGCCGTACATGGAGTAAACCCGGTGAGCCTTATAATTGCTCGGTACCGTTAGTACCCCAAGAACGGACATTACGGGCTACGGAATCGTAAGAAAGAGGACTATCTAACTAAACATGATCAGAAAGATCGATACGGCTATGTGGGGTGGGATACGATACCTCACTGAAGAAACAGACGTATCGGTGAGTAGATGAACAACGCAACCATTTGTAGATGTTCGCAGAGAAGTTGAGAGACAGCAAGTAGATCATCGAATACGTAGTTCAGCCGATGAGAGATGAAGACGGGCCAATGAGAATTGAAGACGGGCATGTGGGATGAGACCTATAATGGCAGGAATAATGTCTTTTCTGTGGATGTCTACTGTAGGGGTTTATCAGGGCTAATACAGTATACCCATGCAAATAAACGTGAGTTGGGATAAGGTACCTTATTGAAGAAGACGCATACTTGAGTAGATGAACGGCGAAACCAATGGCGATGAGCGAAGAGTGGGAGGATGGGAGACATCAAGACGAACATCGCAGTTGTAGTTGAGCCGGTGAGAGATGGAGTCGGACCCATGGGATGAGACGATAAATGACAATTATGTGAATGATGAGGTCTTATATGCGGATCGTCAAGGAGCACTCACGCGCTCGATGTTTACGTTCTAGAAGGAATTGGAAGGAATGATCTGCCCTGTTCCTACAGTCATCGATCTGAGTGCAGTGGAGATATCGAACAAGATGGAGTTTAGTCAACTGATCTACTCTCCCTTGTCGAGTATTGATTGACCCCTGTTCCTGGAGTGATCCATCTTGAGTATGGATTGACTGAGTGCACGTGCACTCAGTTGGATGGAATAGGGTAGATCACCCTTCTAGAACGTAAACATCGAGTGCGTGAGCGGATGTGCATATAAGGCGACATCATTCCCACCATTGTCATTTATCGTCTAATCCCGTGGACCCGACTCCATCCCTCACCGACTCAAGTGCAACTGCGATGATCTTCGTCACGGCTCTCAACTTCCACGGTGCTCTTCGCTAATTCCCTTGTGGATTCGTCGTTCGTCTACAAATGGATACGTCTATTCCTTTAGTGAGGTATCCTATCCAACCCTGCTATTGTCGTACTAATTTTCTGTTACTGAGTTTCCTCTCATTTCTTGTGTTTATCTTTGCCGCAGTGCTGACTTACCGGGGGGGGCGCCCGTTTCGGCAACGCCCGTTTCGGCAACGAGTTATAAATCGGTTGTGAGATGGTCTATGGAAACAAAAGTTGTACCATTGTCATCAGTAGTGGTGTACGGTATGGTGCTACCGTAACCGTCGGGAATCGTGCACTGATTTTTTTAGTCGACCCATGACCCCGGGTTCATGGTTGAAAATGGCCGAAGTCGAAAAATTCATGATGACCCGAGATAATAATAATATTTATACGTATTCATGAGTAAACAGTGAAACGTGTGATAGAAGTAAAAGAAGTAAAAGAGAGATCAAATACTAGTTGTCATTATATCACTAGTGAGCCAACTTTTATCTTTGTGGATGCCATAACCCGAACTACCGTAATCTAGCTACCGTAACCTGCAATAATATGGCCAAATGCACTTCAAATCCCGGTTTGATTACGGTAGTTCGGGTTATGGCATCCACAAAGATAAAAGTTGGCTCACTATTGACATAATGACAACTAGTATTTGATCTCGGGTCATCATGAATTTTTCGACTTCGGCCATTTTCAACCATGAACCCGGGGTCATGGGTCGACTAAAAAATCAGTTCACGATTCCCGACGGTTACGGTAGCACCATACCGTACACCACTACTGACAACAATGGTACAACTTTCGTTTCCATAGACCATCTCACAACCGATTTATGACTTGTTGCTGAAACGGGCGTTGCCGAAACGGGCGCCCCCCCCCCCCCCCCCCCGACTTACCGTAGTTTATGCCATCTCTCTTGCGGTAGTGTAAGGTTGGCTATGATATCATGGATAGGGTTTTTTTTAAATAGATGATCAATAGGGTAGTCTTCCTCAAATATCTCCTATTATACTCTCAGTGCACGTGCACTCGGTTAGTGGAATGGGAATGGGGTAGAACACTCACTGGTTCCTCCAAGAACTTCTTATTGATTGGCATAAGGGGTCATCTTATCTTATCTTTTCACCAGCCGAGATAGAGGGGAGGTAGGGAAGAGAGAGAAAGATAGATAGAGAGAGAAAGTGAGATAGAGAGAATGAGAGAGAGAGCGCTACTTGTTTTAACATGAAATTAGTTGGGCGCGGCGGAGAGAGAAAAAAGGGGCGTAACAAACATTTTGTGACATTCTGTTTTATATATAGTGTATTGATCATCGATTATCCCTCTGTCTTACGGTTCCGTAGCCCGTAATGTCCGTTCGTGGGGTACTCCCGGTACCGAGCAAATATAAGGCTCACCGGGTTTACTCCATGTACGGCTGGGTATGGCTTCGTAGATAGATTAGTATTTCAATTTTTTTCGCATGAGTATCGTGTATCAGCCCTCATGCCCCCTACCGTAGACATCTCCCATTCTTACCATAGTACTTCTTTCCCTCGCCATAATTCTCACCTCTCATATCGCACGCACAAATTCTTTCCACCTTATGCTAATAAGCAGCTAGGAAGGTCACTTTGTATGCTTGATGTGGTACCGTGGCTTTGGTTACGGTAAACCAATCGATTATGTCGATTATTTTATGTGTTATTCTTAGATGTCTGATTTTTATAGATTGTAGATCATATTGATAGTCTCTTGGCGCACGAGACGATGCATAGAAATGGTCATGATCAATCGATATGGAGAGAGATGACTTGGTACTAGTGTCTAGTAATTGATCAGAGCAGAGAGTGCATGATATGTATGTTTTAGAAACAAACGTTCGTAGACTATAGATTATGTTTGCCAACGTTTATGAATAGGGCATCTGAAAGTCTTCTCGAAACTGACACTCAGTTCAAAGTTCAAAGGCTTCGTTGCCTTCGACCAAAGATTTGTGTAATGTTGTGAACTGTAAAGAGTTTGAAGCTCGTTGGAAGACTATCATCATCGAGATGGTGGATCTACTCGACTGACGTCTAAAGGTAGAAGTGCGTCGAATATTTTTGGAAGACCTCAGCAGTAGGCTACTATTTAAATGAATAAAGATTTTGGGTGATGTATTGTTTGCAAGCGGTGTCCAAGCCCGTGAAGTTAAATGGGTGGAGTCAGAATCACTATTTACATATGGTTAATCAGAAATGGGCGGAGCTACATATCGGTGTATAAGCACGGGCTGTAGAGAGTTTATGCAAATCATTTGACGTATTATATAATAGTGCCCCCTTGTTATAATTGTGAAATTTAATTTTCCGAGATGGATTAGTAGAGAAACACTACATCTTTAACATATTCTTTAAAAAATTTAAACGGATGATTACTGCAGTATGCCAAAACTGCAACAAGTGAGAGTACTGCAATGATAAAGTAAGTAAAGTACATACCTTAGAGATACTATAATATTCCTGCACTCGAACACTTTGTACTTGTTCAACTCCCTTGTGGTGTAATAAAATAAATAAATACTATAAAGAATACAAGTGGAGGTGTAATAGAAAACAACAGATTCTATGATGATATCTTTTTATTGATACAATGAACCTTACAAGTTAGTATTTGCAGTCAAAATGGAATGAAGTTATGGGTATGAAACATGAAACTCATTGAAAAAGTAACAGTAATATTAGCAATTTTAAGTATACGGTCATTGAGATCTGATTGAGATATTACTCTAGTTATAGCAAGATACAGAATTAATATTTTTCAGAGTTAAATCATTGAGAAAAAAAGAATTAATTTGATTTGTCCGTATTCGATACGTAATAATTAATTGTTATTTCTTTGCTACCTAAGTTGTGGCATCGTATTTTATATAATTCATAAAGACATAAATTGTTCACTATGTCAACTAAATATATTTCTGGCCGCCAGTAAACTTTTCTTTCGCAGATATTTCTACTTTTTCATAAGAAATCTCTGCCAAGAGAATTATTAGAATCATTTAGCGTCTTTATTTTATCAAAATTCATATTTTTAAAATTTTTAATTTTTTTGTTCAGTGATGCTATCCCCGCCCGCCACCCGTCTCAATAGTGGTGCTATATCGAGTTCAGTGCGCGCGATGACTCTCTGCGTCTCTGCCCATCGGTCTCGTCTGATCATCTGGCCGCTCTATCACTGATCTAGCACTGAAAGGGGACCTCTTCCTATCTTATTGTCAATACTATAGTCACTTTTGCAGACATAGAGGCAAATTGTCTTTACTTATCATTCAACTAAATGTGAAGTACAGTATTTTAAAGCATGCAAACGATCTCTAGTGTTACTATATGATATGCAATATAAATTGTGCATTCGTGAAACTACTTTCATAGTTTTTCATCGTCATCATAAAGTAGGTTTCGCCCATTGCTTGAAAAGTTATGGACAAAGACGAAAGATCAATATACAAAGATCAAAGATCAGTATGAGATTTTATCAAAAGAGGTGCAGGAACGAGAAATGTGTGAGAGAGAAATCACACGTTTTGGACCTCAGCAGAGCGTTTGCTGAAATCAGAACTAAACCAAAATAAGGGAAATAAATATATGATACATTGCAAAGCTGTCTTCGGAGGAACCATAATTTTAGAAGACCTCCCCTCTGAACGGTAGGGTCTTAAAATCAGGAATTCCAAAAAAAATGTTTTCTTGCCACAATTTGGCAATTTGGCTTAGCATAACGGTTTTACTTCAATTCGAGCAGAGCCGAAACGAAGAAAATGTTATACTGCTGTGGACTATGCGATATGAGCTATGACTTCAAATCTTGTAGTTGTTCACAATAAAGGTCACGGTGACCTGAACTATACGCATGTGTCGCACGCACAATTTATTGTTCACATTCTCAATTTCAATTCACAATTTATCTTTATAAAGTTAATGCCAAACAGTGTTATACAAAATAAATTGATAGTTGTGCTTTATGGTGCTTCGGCCGCAAAGTCTTATTTTTTATAAAGGAATGTGAACACGGACGTCTTTTAAGATTAAAATCACTACACAACTCGATGTTCTACAATGGTTTATGGATGAGTTTGCCAATCCATCCGGATGGTTTATGTAGGAATCCACATTGGTTTAGCAACATTTGAGAAATGGATGGTGGATTGTTTTTTTTGAAAACACCGAAAGCGACACACACTGAACCGACTTCTGTGGCATAAGATGAATAGTCTTTCTGACCCCATTTATCGTGATAAGAAGTACTCAATATTTACCACCCGTACCACTTTTATACTAGAAAAAAATATTTGATTTGATTAGATGATCAATGTCTGTTGTTCCATGACTGCCACTTCCCTCTTTCAATAACAAACAGTCATGAACTCCACTTCCCATCGCATAGTCCTTGACTCTTTTTACGTTCCGTCTCTTTTTTGTGCTCATCTTCTGTACATAGATCAACCTTGGTAGTGAATGACTGAGGGCAATTCAAATGAGCAGACAGAATGGCTGTCTTTCGGAAGTTCAATGGGCTCATGAAAAAGTTCATTCTGCACAGAAATACAGACAAGCAGGCAGAATAGTGTTCACTAATTGTAAGGAACTTGATTCCAATTCTTTCCTTAAAAAAAGGAAAACGTTGATCTTTCACTTTGGATAGGGCTCGAGTCCTAGCTCTCACAGACAAAGAATGCGAGAGAACGTCAGAACGGATAACAGCCCAAGTGCTGCTCGAAAAATAAAGTAGAAATTTATTCCATTTTCTGGGACCGTGCATGGCATGAGGAGCCACAGTATCCCTGGGGTAGAGAAACTATTGAAGGCGTGGGAATCCAGAGAGAGGGAAGAAAGAGGATGAGTGTGTTAGGGTCAGCCTTTATCTAGGGACAAGGAAAATGATGAAGAGGGAGAAAAGAGGCAAAGAGGTAGAGAGAGAAAGAGGTAGAGGTAGTATGAGGGATCAAAAAGATGGTTTTGTCCATAGTGAATATGGATTATCTGAGTGTTCATCTTTCTCTTAATCCCTCTGTCTTCTTCTTCTTCTCTTCTCATTCCATTCTCTTTTGTTGGCAAACGCTGTGGTCAACGGATTTGTATTAAAAATGATCGAACAATATATATTTATAATATTTATTCAATTTAGTAAACACACAATTATTTTAACTTATAACCTAATTTTACTCTTAGCATGTCTGCAATCAATACTTGTACAATTCAAAGTATTATAATATAAACTTAATATATAATAAAAATGAGTGTGACGTCTAACGAATTTGAGATACGTAATGCATTATGACCAATGTAGCCAAGAGAACGTTCAATTTAATGATATATATATTATAGTGACTACATTGCAGGTGTGGTTCCAGAATCGTCGTGCGAAGTGGCGTCGACAGGAGAAGGCCGATCAGGCAGGATCGATTGATCTACCTCCCGTCAGACAGGCTATGGGCAATGCACCTTCCTGGTATATGTATTTAGCGCCCCTTAAAGGCACACTCCGAGCTAATTTGAAACTCTCCACTCTTGTAATGCTCTCTAGCAGACAAATGAAGTAAGAGAGTGTTGCCAGAGCAGAGTTTCAAATCGGGGTGTGCCCTTTAAGTAAGCTAAAACCATATAAAGCAACGGATTGAGTTTAACGTTATATTTTCTCTGCATCAGCTATATTATAAATTTTACCCAAACACACTATTTACAAAACGATAATCATCGAAGAATTCAACACAATAAAGATTTGATGAAACTTATGGTAAAGTGACACCCTGAGCTAATTAGAAACTCTCCGCTCTGGTCACACTCTCTCGATTTCTTTGTCGAGTATTGCAAATGCGAAGAGTAAAGTATGCTTGAGGAATGCCTTTAAATCGTGAAAACAATTGTTTTGATAAAAACAATTCTGATTGCAAATGATGATGAGTGTATATCCGTAGAAAATGTAAAGAAACTGTGTTGGATTTGTAAATACCTTTGAATATTTTATAATTATTCAAATGACTATAATTAAAATCTATTTGCAGGTCCTGGATGGCTCATCCCACTCTCAACAATCACTCCACTACACTTATCGTACGTTTTTAATCAAACAATAAGTCATCATTACTTGTTCCTGTAAAAGGAACAAAAAGAATCCGAAACCGAAAGTTAAAACGAAACCGTAACCGAAAGGAATCACGAAACCGTTACTGAACTAGTTTAAATGAATTCCTTAAAGCGACACCCCAAGCTAATTTGAAACTCTCCGCTCTGGCCACACTCTCTTGCTTTCTTTGTCCACGAGAGAGTATTGCCAATAGGGAGAGTAAAAGTAGCTTGGGGTGTGCCTTTAACAGTGTACAAATGATACAAATGAAATGTATTTTACAATAGAACCCCAAGGTTTCCTGAATCGACATTTGGAATATTTCAGAATCTAGAAGATGTCTTCGTAGGAGGATTTCCATTCCCGGACAAAACCAAAACACTCGGCCCCTTCCCCGATACGAAACGTAAGTTATGGTAAATGCTGGTCCATATTTGTGTTATTCAAACGTTTTTCCTAGAATGATGCAGAGTTGTTAGATAAGAATAATAATACTTTCTAAAAATTGTGAAATGATCAATTGTCAAAGTGCTGTGCATTTTTTTTTAATTCCGTCGAAATTATCTAGTTACCTAGTGGCAATAATAGTAAATAATTATAATGATAATAGTCACACCACGAGCAACATTCTCTGCTCTGGCAACGCGCTCTCGTAGATAAAGAAAGCGAGAGAGCATTGCCAGAGCGGAGAGTAAAACTAGCTCGGAGTTCGTCAATTATTGATTAATGATTGACCCTTGCAGCTCCTTTGTATCTCCCTTACATCTCCTCCAACTGTAACTCTATCTACGCCTTCTTCACTCCCTTCATCCACTCCATTTCCTTCACTATTCAATCCTCTGGGCGGTGGTAGTATGGAAGGACCTCCGGCTGATCTCATAGTACCCACTGATGACAGATACGCCGAAACCAAGACGTTCCTGCTTGCATAGAGAGAGGTGTTAGGGCCCGATCGGCTGATAAACAATCGATATTGAACGAACATACACTAACACTTCAATCTATTAACGATGTTACTGTGTGTTAGGGCCCGAGTGTTCAATATTGATTTTAATCCGAACAGAATATTTTCTAACTATAAGTTTCAATTCCGAATTTTGTAAATAATTCCAAAAATTAAAAAAAAATTCACTTTTTTATGATCTCACATTGTCTAATCATAGAGTTCAACATTCCATGCTTTCGATTCTCAGTTTCTGAAAGGTGTCCTATGTGCAAATAAATTGTAATAAGCTTCGTTGTAACATTAATGCAAATAAATTTATTAAGTTCTCTTTTTCGTTAAAAATACAATAAGGGTAAGAATTATCCACGAAATTCACAGTCAACAAAATATAAATATTATAATCTAGATAATATCTCCCAAAGTTCAAAAGTGCTCCAACTGTTTCATTTGCCCATCGAACTACTGACAGAGAGATATAATGTCTTCCGATTTTGAATTGCGTTTAATCATTCACCATCAAGGTTGTTCATTTATCTAGGCTTTAGTTGAGCAAAAATAAGCGGTGTAAAAACACATTTCGGGGCTGCTTGTACCTGACAAGGCAAGGCTCTCAAAACACCATGGAGTTTCGGTTAGTGACATATTAACTGTATCAGTCATGGTTCTGCTGAGGTCCACTCGGTTGCAGCGCGTACGCTTTTAAAACGTGCTTTCTCTCATATCTCTCGTTCCTACCCCTCATTTGATAAAATATCTTACTGATCTTTGATCTTACGTTTGCATGATTTAATATACTGCACTTCACATTTAGTTGAATGATAAGTAAAGACAATTTGCCTCTATGTCTGCAGAAATGACTATAGTATTGACAATAAGATAGGAAGAGGTCCCCTTTCAGTGCTAGATCAGTGATAGAGTGGCCAGATGGTCAGACGAGATCGATGGGCAGAGACGCAGAGAGTCATCGCGCGCACCGAACTCGATATAGCACCACTATTGAGAAAGGTGGCGGGCGGGGATAACATCACTGAACAAAAAAATTTAAAATTTTGTAAATATGAATTTTGATAAAATAAAGACGCTAAATGACTCTAATAATCCTCTTGGCACATATTTCTTATGAAAAAGTAGAAATATATGCGAATGAAAAGATTACTGGCGGCCAGAAATATATTTAGTTGACATAGTGAATAATTTATGTAGGCCGCGTAAACTAATACATATGATAACCGGCTAAATGACTTTAATAGCTACACTACTTGAAAAAAAATTAGAATGATAATAATAATAAATAATAATAAATTCATACGTTACAAGGATAGATATAGTGAACAATTTATGTCCTTATGAATTATATAAAATACGATGCCACAACTTAGCAATCCCAGGTAGCAAAGAAATAAAAATTAATTATTACGTATCGAATATCGACAAATCAAAGTAACTCTTTTTCTGAATGATTTAACTCTGAAAAAATATTTATTCTGTATCTTAATTAAATTTATTCTATAACTAGAGTAATATCTCAATCAGATCTCAATGACCGTATACTTAAAATTGCTAATATTACTGTTACTTTTTCAATGAGTTTCATGTTTCATACCCATAACTTCATTCCATTTTGACTGCAAATACTAACTTGTAAGGTTCATTGTATCAATAAAAAGATATCATCATAGAATCTGTTGTTTTCTATTACACCTCCACTTGTATTCTTTATAGTATTTATTTATTTTATTACACCACAAGGGAGTTGAACAAGTACAAAGTGTTCGAGTGCAGGAATATTATAGTATCTCTAAGGTATGCACTTTACTTTCTTTATCATTGCTATACTCTCACTTGTAGCAATTTTGGTATACTGCAGTAATCGTCCGTTTAAATTTTTTCTCTTTCCATGAATAAATATTAAATCTAATGTAGTTAAAATGTTTGCGGTAATTGTGGATATATGTAAATTTTGTTCACGTCAAGTGAAATATGGCAAACGATTCTTCGACAGTTTTATCGAAGAGTTTGTACGAGGTGGAATATGTTAAAGCTGCAGTGTTTCTCTAATCCATCTCGGAAAAATATAACAAGGGTATACGTTAAATTATTTACATAATCTCTCTAGAGCCCTTGCTTATACACCGATATGTAGCTCCGCCCATTTCTGATTAACCATATGTAAATAGTGATTCTGACTCCACCCATTTAACTTCGCAGGGTTGGACACCGCTTCAAACAATACATCACCCAAAATCTTTATTCATTTAAAAAGTAGCCTACTGCTGAGGTCTTCCAAGAAATATTCGACGCACTTCCACCTTTAGACGTCAGTCGAGTAGATCCACCATCTCGATGATGACAGCCTTCCAACGAGCTTCAAACTAATACAGTTCACAACATTACACAAATTCTTTGGTCGAAGGCATCGAGGCCTTTGAACTTTGAACTTTGAACTGAGTGTCAGTGTGATGAAGGCTTTCAGATGCCCTAAGGGCTAATATAGGACACACATGCAAAACACGTGAGCACTAATCTGTCCACGAAGCCATACCCAGCCGTACAAAGAGTAAACCCAGTGAGCCTTATAATTGCTTGGTACCGGGAGTACTCCACGAACGGACATTACGGGCTACGGAATCGTAGGACAGAGGACTATCTAACTAAATATGATCAGAAAGATCGATACGGCTATGTGGGGTGGGATACGATACCTCACTGAAGAAACAGACGTATCCGTGAGTAGATGAGAGTTGACAAGTTGAGAGACAGCAGGACGATCATCGAAGTTGTTCAGTCGATGAGAGATGAAGAAGGACGGGATGAGACGATAAACTATAATGCAGGAATGATGTATTATATATGGATGCCTACTGTAGGGTGTCTGAGGGCTAATATAGGACACACATGCAAAACACGTGAGCACTAATCTGTCCACGAAGCCATACCCAGCCGTACAAAGAGTAAACCCGGTGAGCCTTATAATTGCTCGGTACCGTTAGTACCCCAAGAACGGACATTACGGGCTACGGAATCGTAAGAAAGAGGACTATCTAACTAAACATGATCAGAAAGATCGATACGGCTATGTGGGGTGGGATACGATACCTCACTGAAGAAACAGACGTATCCGTGAGTAGATGAACAACGCAACCATTTGTAGATGTTCGCAGAGAAGTTGAGAGACAGCAAGTAGATCATCGAATACGTAGTTCAGCCGATGAGAGATGAAGACGGGCCAATGAGAATTGAAGACGGGCATGTGGGATGAGACCTATAATGGCAGGAATAATGTCTTTTCTGTGGATGTCTACTGTAGGGGTTTATCAGGGCTAATACAGTATACCCATGCAAATAAACGTGAGTTGGGATAAGGTACCTTATTGAAGAAGACGCATACTTGAGTAGATGAACGGCGAAACCAATGGCGATGAGCGAAGAGTGGGAGGATGGGAGACATCAAGACGAACATCGCAGTTGTAGTTGAGCCGGTGAGAGATGGAGTCGGACCCATGGGATGAGACGATAAATGACAATTATGTGAATGATGAGGTCTTATATGCGGATCGCCAAGGAGCACTCACGCGCTCGATGTTTACGTTCTAGAAGGAATTGGAAGGAATGATCTGCCCTGTTCCTACAGTCATCGATCTGAGTGCAGTGGAGATATCGAACAAGATGGAGTCTAGTCAACTGATCTACTCTCCCTTGTCGAGTATTGATTGACCCCTGTTCCTAGAGTCATCCATCTTGAATATGGATTGACTGGGTGCACGTGCACTCAGTTGGATGACTGGGAATAGGGCAGATCATCCTTCTAGAACATCAGCATCGATCGCGTGAGCGCGAGAGTGCTCCTTGGCGATCCGCATATAAGGCGACATCATTCCCACCATTGTCATTTATCGTCTAATCCCGTGGACCCGACTCCATCCCTCACCGACTCAATTACGACTGCGATGATCTTCGTCACGGCTCTCAACTTCCACGGTGCTCTTCGCTAATTGCCTTGTGGATTCGTCGTTCGTCTACAAATGGATACGTCTATTCCTTTAGTGAGTTATCCTATCCAACCCTGCTATTGTCGTACCAATTTTCTGTTACCGAGTTTCCTCTCATTTCTTGTGTTTAACTTTGCCGCAGTGCTGACTTACCGGGGGGCGCCCGTTTCGGCAACGCCCGTTTCGGCAACGAGTTATAAATCGGTTGTGAGATGGTCTATGGAAACAAAAGTTGTACCATTGTCATCAGTAGTGGTGTACGGTATGGTGCTACCGTAACCGTCGGGAATCGTGCACTGATTTTTTTAGTCGACCCATGACCCCGGGTTCATGGTTGAAAATGGCCGAAGTCGAAAAATTCATGATGACCCGAGATCAAATACTAGTTGTCATTATATCACTAGTGAGCCAACTTTTATCTTTGTGGATGCCATAACCCGAACTACCGTAATCTAGCTACCGTAACCTGCAATAATATGGCCAAATGCACTTCAAATCCCGGTTTGATTACGGTAGTTCGGGTTATGGCATCCACAAAGATAAAAGTTGGCTCACTGTTGACATAATGACAACTAGTATTTGATCTCGGGTCATCATGAATTTTTCGACTTCGGCCATTTTCAACCATGAACCCGGGGTCATGGGTCGACTAAAAAATCAGTTCACGATTCCCGACGGTTACGGTAGCACCATACCGTACACCACTACTGACAACAATGGTACAACTTTCGTTTCCATAGACCATCTCACAACCGATTTATGACTTGTTGCTGAAACGGGCGTTGCCGAAACGGGCGCCCCCCGACTTACCGTAGTTTATGCTATCTCTCTTGCGGTAGTGTAAGGTTGGCTATGATATCATGGATAGGGTTTTTTTTAAATAGATGATCATTAGGGTAGTCTTCCTCAAATATCTCCTATTATACTCTCAGTGCACGTGCACTCGGTTAGTGGAATGGGAATGGGGTAGAACACTCACTGGTTCCTCCAAGAACTTCTTATTGATTGGCATAAGGGGTCATCTTATCTTATCTTTTCACCAGCCGAGATAGAGGGGAGGTAGGGAAGAGAGAGAAAGATAGATAGAGAGAGAAAGTGAGATAGAGAGAATGAGAGAGAGAGCGCTACTTGTTTTAACATGAAATTAGTTGGGCGCGGCGGAGAGAGAAAAAAGGGGCGTAACGAACATTCTGTGACATTCTGTTTTATATATAGTGTATTGATCATCGATTTTCCCTCTGTCTTACGGTTCCGTAGCCCGGAATGTCCGTTCGTGGGGTACTCCCGGTACCGAGCAAATATAAGGCTCACCGGGTTTACTCCATGTACGGCTGGGTATGGCTTCGTGGACAGATTAGTGGTCACGTTTTTTGCATGGGTATCTTATATTAGTCCTCATATAGCGCTACAGTAGGCGTCCATATATAATACATCATTCCTGCCATTATAGTTTATCGTCTGATCCCACATGCCGCCCGTCTTCCTCTCTCATCGGCACGTCTTCCTCTCTCATCGACTGGGCAACAACTTCGAGGATCGTCTTGCTCTCTCAACTTCTCAACGCTCATCTACTTACGAATACGTCTGTTTCTTCAATGAGGTATCGTATCCCACCCCGCAATAGCCGTATCGATCTTTCTGATCATAGTTAGTTAGATAGTCCTCTGTCTGTCGGTTCCGTAGCCCGGAATGACCGTTCGTGGGGTACTCCCGGTACCGAGCAAATATAAGGCTCGCCGGGTTTACTCCATGTACGGCTGGGTATGACCTCGTAGATTAGTGTACTATTTCAAATTTTTTTCGCATGAGTATCATGTATCATCCCTCATACCCCCTACCGTAGACATCTCCCATTCTTACCATAGTACTTCTTAAATTTACCATAATTCTCACCTCTCATATCGTACGCACAAATTCTTTCCACCTTATACTAATAAGCAACTAGGAAGGTCACTTTGTATGCTTGATGTGGTACCGTGGCTTTGGTTACGGTAAACCAATCGATTATGTCGATTATTTTATGTCTTATTCTTAGATGTCTGATTTTTATAGATTGTAGATCATATTGATAGTCTCTTGGCGCACGAGACGATGCATAGAAATGGTCATGATCAATCGATATTTGTGGAGATAGATGAAGTGGTACTAGTTTCTAGTAATTGATCAGAGCAGAGAGTGCATGAAAGATCTCATTTTCGTAGTGAATTTGATAAACAACATCAGTCATAGTCTCTCTCCCCATCCGCATTCTTTGATCTTTGATCGATTCTCGTCCTTCCTTCCTCCGTATGATCTCGTTGCCTTCGACCAAAGAATTTGTGTAATGTTGTGAACTGTAAAGAGTTTGAAGCTCGTTGGAAGGCTGTCATCATCGAGATGGTGGATCTACTCGACTGACGTCTAAAGGTGGAAATGCGTCGAATATTTTTGGAAGACCTCAGCAGTAGGCAACTATTTAAATGAATAAAGATTTTGTGTGATTGTTTGCAAGAAGGGTGTCCAAGCCCGTGAAGTTAAATGGGTGGAGTCAGAATCACTATTTACATATGGTTAATCAGAAATGGGCGGAGCTACATATCGGTGCATAAGCACGGGCTTTAGAGAGTTTATGTAAGTAATTAGACGTATTATGCAATAGTGCCCCCTTGTTATAATTGTGAAATTTAATTTTCCGAAATGGATTAGTAGAGAAACACTACATCTTTAAGAGAGATGGCCGTTAAGACTCGACCACCCCCCGGACTCGTGAGCTAGCAATGAGAACTGGGAGTCCATACTTGGGTGTTAGGGGTGCCCCCGGCCCTTATTACACAAAACGGCTGAAATTTCCTGTTTGTGCCCTCAGGCTATTAGAGAAAATAATTTAAAAAAAAAAACTTTAAAAAATCATAATTTCTCAAATTGTTGAGATGAAGTCTAAATACCATCTGCGATGCGTCTAGAGTACACAGTGCTTGCTAATTCACTATTAGCATCAAATGTGCGTTGATTCCTAAACCACTTTTTTGACTCAAAGTTTTGGTTTTTTCGGACAAATCATCCCTTGTTTTAGTGAGTGCCCAAAATTTCCGACCAGGTATTGTAGCCTAAGCAATTCTGCATTGATTTAACTTAAAACTGGGTTCTTCCCGATCGACCATTTTGTCGAATTTTTTGCTCGAATTTCCGTCATCGATGGTTTTCCCGAACAAATGCTGTATTTTCCAAACGATTGGTGGGGAATTGTGGTCCACTCAAAGTTTAGAGGTGAGTCAAGTAAAATGACACAAGTAGCCCATCACTTGGATCAACTTGAAAATTTCGATTTTCACGACCCGGGGATCATGGTCCGAAAATTTCAAAATTTCTCAAGTTTGAAATGTTTTCATTTATGTGGCTTATTGTGAAGTACTAATGATGTGAATAATATTCATCCTATGCTCAATGGCTGATCTCTCCTTTCAACCAATTTTCGAAAAATTTTCGAAAATTTTCGTTCTGAATGCGTGTGAAAAATCAGAATCGTGTTTGAATCGGTTTCCAACTTGCTTTTTGTAACATTCTGTCTTAGTAGTTTGCAATGTGCATAATCAATATGAAAATCGTTGATTTTCGAAAATTCGTAAAATTCAATTTGAGTGCCTACTTTCATGGCAAATTTCTATAATATTGCAGTTTTTAGACTCGAATGCTGCGACAATGAGCAAATGACAATGACAATGTGAAGTTTCATGATGAATAAACGTAGTAGAACTGGAATCCCGGCATTCGGGTCACTTTTGAAAAATCGATTTCCATGACCCCGGGGTCATGGTAAAAAAATATGAATTTTCGAAAATCAAAGATTTTCATATTGATTATGTACATTGCAAAGCACTTAGATAGGATGTTACAGAAAGCAAGTTGGAAACTGATTCAAACACAATTCTGATTTTTCGCAAGCAATCAGAATGAAAATTTTCGAAAATTGGTTGAAAGGAGAGACCAGCCATTGAGCATAGGCTGAATATTATTCACATCATTAGTACTTCACAATAAGCCATATAAATGAAAACATTTCAAACTTGAGAAATTTTGAAACTTTCAGACCATGACCATCATCAAAATCATCAAAATCAAGGTCATGAAAATCGAAATTTAAAAATTGATCCAAGTGATGGGATTCTTGTGTTATTTTACTCGTCTCACCTCTAAACTTTGAGTGTACCACAATTCCCCACCAATCGTTTGGAAAATACAGCATTTGTTCGGGAAAACCATCGATGACGGAAATTCGAGCAAAAAATTCGACAAAATGGTCGATCGGGAAGAACCCAGTTTTAAGTTAAATCAATGCAGAATTGCTTAGGCTACAATACCTGGTCGGAAATTTTGGGCACTCACTAAAACAAGGGATGATTTGTCCGAAAAAACCAAAACTTTGAGTCAAAAAAGTGGTTTAGGAATCAACGCACATTTGATGCTAATAGTGAATTAGCAAGCACTGTGTACTCTAGACGCATCGCAGATGGTATTTAGACTTCATCTCAACAATTTGAGAAATTATGATTTTTTAAAGTTTTTTTTTAAAATTATTTTCTCTAATAGCCTGAGGGCACAAACAGGAAATTTCAGCCGTTTTGTGTAATAAGGGCCGGGGGCACTCCTAACACCCAAGTATGGACTCCCAGTTCTCATTGCTAGCTCAGGTGTCCGGGGGTGGTCGAATATGATCGAGTCTTAGGGAACAGGCCTCTTAACATATTCTTAAAAAATTTTAAACGGACGATTACTGCAGTATGCCAAAACTGCAACAAGTGAGAGTACTGCGATGATAAAGTAAGTAAAGTGTATACCTTAGAGATACTATAATATTCCTGCACTCGAACACTTTGTACTTGTTCAACACCCTTGTGGTGTAATATAATAAATAAATACTATAAAGAATACAAGTGGAGGTGTAATAGAAAACAACAGATTCTATGATGATATCTTTTTATTGATACAATGAACCTTACAAGTTAGTATTTGCAGTCAAAATGGAATGAAGTTATGGGTCTAAACATGAACCTCATTGAAAAAGTAACAGTAATATTAGCAATTTTAAGTATACGGTCATTGAGATCTGCCGCCGTACCAAATAGGTGGACCCTAAAATCTATCCACTTCTCTGAGTCAATCGATACGTGAGATAGGAAGACCTTTATTTGTAGTCGACATGATAGCGAAAATAGATCAAACAGGGAAGTGGCACAAAACTGATCGATGAGCGATTGAACAGGGATCATGGGATAACGAAAATTAAAACAAGTGATGAAAAAATGCAGTAAATGGAACAAATAAAAATTAATAAGATGAAAGAACTAAATAGTGAACTTTTGAAAAGAAAAAATCGAATATGTGTAATGTTACGAAAATGTTCCAAATGATATGAAGCTCAATAAAGATAGCGAAGAAGGAGGATATGAAAAGGAAGAAAGAGAAAAGGAAGGGAAAGGGGGATTCAACAATAGCTATGATAGTTTCGTTAACACAAAACAATGATAATAGTCGATGAACACAATATGAATAATGGATACTTCAAAAATCATTCTCCATCCATCCATCCAACCATCCATCTATCACAAAGATCCATCCAATCATTTTTGCTGGTTCATCTTCCATTCTTCTACCGTTGTCCTTGAACCATCGTACGAACGAATCTAGAAATTTAAATAATTATAAATAAATAAGTAAAATGAAAAATATTGATGGTTAATAACAACCTTACATTTAATTCTTCAATCATAAATATATAATTATTGAGGCGCATCGTAGGTAGTGCACGTCAAAGATCCTGAAATTAGATGATATG
The DNA here is from genome assembly GCA_943737045.1 of Parapristionchus giblindavisi. Taxonomy (NCBI): domain Eukaryota; kingdom Metazoa; phylum Nematoda; class Chromadorea; order Rhabditida; family Diplogasteridae; genus Parapristionchus; species Parapristionchus giblindavisi. The sequence continues at coordinate 321,407 of CALSFV010000336.1, forward strand.
AAATTAGAATAATGCAAGCTCTTAAATTCTTACCTTTGATCAATGAATGAACTGTTATCGATAGGGGAGGACGACACCTTCATCGTGAGGATCCTGAAATTACATGAAATTTAACTAAAATAACAGCAACGTATAAATTCTCACCTTATCCAAATGAGTTGACTATAAGAGATGATCCACCAACTACTAATATTTCGTACCATTACATTGATTTAAGCTACCATGGGACTTCATCCCGGTGGATGCTATATCAATGAAAAGTAACGAAATATAGTATTATGTGATCTTTATACGAGATGACGATTCACGACGAGCCTGGAAATATATAAAATAATGCTAAAACAACGACAACGTATATGTTCGCACCTTTCCTCAATGAAAGGACGAATCTTGATCGGGAGAGGAGACGACCAGCTGGCAACTACTGTACCTATTTGTTAGTAAAAACAAAGATAGAGAAGTGGGGAAGACATAGAGAGAGGAGAAGAGGAGAGAGGGATGAAAAAGTAAAGGGAGAGGGAGAGGGGAGAATTTATGCACTGTCGAGCTTCGTAGATAATATTAAAATATAATGGAATATTTTAAATCAGTAGATCATCATCGTTGAAGGTTTTGTTAGTATTTCATTGATTATATTTAACTAATAATTCATTTATCTAATTTCATTGAGTTAGGCGACCATGGGAAATATTCCCGGTGGATGCCGTATCAATTTAATATTGTAATATATTTATATATATTCTATTTAATATGATAAGTAATATTTGTTTTTACATGAGCCCTTCGTATTATACATGGAGTCGACAATTATATCACTTTCCTTTGATTTCATTTTTTTTATTCCATGCAATCAAGCTACCATGGGAAATTTTTCCCGGTGGATGCCTTAGCAAGGGAATCCATAAAAATGTTGAGGTCTTTGTGTGTGTGTGTGTGTGTGTGTAATACGAAGGGCTAGGTCAAAAAGGTCAATTCGCTAGGTAAATGAAAAACCGTATAAATTCAATATATACTATCGATTCATAATTAATAATATATACAATTACCTCAATTGCTCCTACAGCCAACTCATATATGCAATAAACAATCAATAAAGATGATCCGTTGTTTAGTAGAGATCCTGAAAAAAGCAACATGTAAGTATGATAATTTAACATTTCAATAATCCTTCAGAGCATGAGCATACGAACATACTGGAGTATCAATAATTGATAACAGTCGTACATTGGCAATGTGAATAAGTGAATAAAGTAGACAATAGCGCTTACCTTTCTCACACATTATTACATTCATCCAAGATATACATTCAAATTATCCATCTTTGCACAGACACTTCTGAAAAATAAGACACTAAACATAACACTTCAAAAAAACCCTTTACACTACTACTAATCATGGACGATACCAATTGGTTTTTGATCAATATTAATGAACGAAACAATGAATAATGAATGGTGTTGGACCGCTACTAATACATATAGTCATTCCAATACAAGACAAAGAAAAGGGGAAAGAATTATAGAACAAACCTTTATCCGCATAAATCATCCATAGGCATATGTCTCATTCATTCTAACATTGACACTACGCCTGCAATATAACACATTAGAAACATGGTATTAATAAAAGCTTAAAGTTTCGACAGCCTAAAACGTATGATGACAATTGAGTTTAAACTAAATGAACTATGAAAGTTTTGATTGTGTCTACAACCAATAGAAATATAAGATAGAACGAACCTAATTCATTAGAAGAATAGATATTTTGATTATATCCTCATTTAATGACCACACATATTCCTTTCTTCTCATTAGCATCTTTGATTATTGTCGTTGTGCTAAAATGAATGCGATATTTGCGGAAAATATGACGACAAATAGTGATCAACGAATTGTGAAAACGGATGATGACAAATGACTTTCATGGTCAATATCGGTGAAATGAACGATGAACGATCGTCAAAAGGTTAAGAACAATAGACTATAATATCGATTCATACAAAATGTATTATTAAACAAGTAAACAAAATAACAATAATCTAAAATAATATCATAAAAGAAGAGAGGCTCCGGAGACTGGCGGTATGACAATGTGGAGTTACAGTATATCACATTGTGTCACGCTCAGTCAGCCGGGTCAACTCTAAATATCTCGACCATAAAATCACTCGTGCGGTGTTTTGAAAAATTATGGGTGAGATAGAGAGAAATAGTGCGCTAAACAAGAGACGCAGACAGACAGATTTTTGAGGCGGTCGGAATAGCCTCAATTTCTCGTCTACCCTATTCCCTCTTGTGATCTCTCACTTTCTTTCCCTCTCTACCTCACCCCCATTTCTGTCTCTCGACTTGATAGGAATTACAGTCGAGATCGTCCCCAAAATAGACTCGATTCCTATTGAAAAATGAGAGAAATTAGGGTCCACCTCTTGATCTACCACCCCTATTTGGTACGGCGGCTGATTGAGTTATTACTCTAGTTATAGAATAAATTTAATTAAGATACAGAATAAATATTTTTTCAGAGTTAAATCATTCAGAAAAAAGAGTTACTTTGATTTGTCGATATTCGATACGTAATAATTAATTTTTATTTCTTTGCTACCTGGGACTGCTAAGTTGTGGCATCGTATTTTATATAATTCATAAAGACATAAATTGTTCACTATACATATCATGAATTTATTATTATTTATTATTATTATGATTCTATTTTTTTCTGAAGTAGTATAGCTATTAAAGTCATTTAGCTGGATATCATAAGTATTAGTTTAAGCGGCCTACATAAATTGTTCACTATGTCAACTAAATATATTTCTGGCCGCCAGTAATCTTTTCTTTCGCAGATATTTCGACTTTTTCATAAGAAATCTGCGCCAAGAGAATTATTAGAATCATTTAGCGTCTTTATTTTATCAAAATTCATATTTTTAAAATTTGTAATTTTTTTGTTCACAAGGGAACCACTTAACCATACCCCATTTTTCTCTAATTTTGATTTCTTGACTCGAATCTTCATGGAATAAGGTTTCCGAAAAGGTAGGTCAAAGGAATCACATTCGCGTTTTCAACCTATTTTTCGGGTTCTGAAAAAAGCACTAGATTTGCATCTCACATCTCTCTTTCTTGCCGCATCTCTTTCTTGCCGCAGAATAGACTCTCGGAAGGAAGTTTAGGGAGACAGCTGGTCGACTGGTGTAGTGGTCTGGAGCGCTTGCGCTAACTCCATCTTTTGGTGGTTCAATTCCTCAATGCAAGCAAATATTTTTGCTATTTTTTAAAAACGATATTTTTAATTTGAAAATTATTCTTTAATCGAAACAATAACCCTATAAACTTGAATTAGGAAAACAACTGATTACATTACAAAATTACATTACAAAATGATTAGAAAATTGCCCAACGTTATAATCTCCTTCGCTTTGTATCCCAAATGCACTGGTCCTTCGTGTTCGCTGGTTTCATTTCCTATGGCGTCTATAAGGGTGGTTTCATGTCCCAGAAGCCTTCACTCCTTCTCACCCGAAAGCAAGTAATGTTCACAGTTTCCATAGCTGTTTTCATATTATAGTTGAAGTTTATTGGATTATTGTTTCGGTTAAAGAAAAATTTCCAAATTAAAAAATCTCGTTTTTACGATCCATAGAAAAAACAGCAAAAATATGTGCTTTCATTGAGGAATTGAACCACCAAAAGACGGAGTGAGCGCAAGCGCTCCAGATCACTACTCTACCAGCTGTCTCCCTAAACTTCTTTCCGAGAGTCTATTCTGCGGCAAGAATGAGGGGGTGAGAAATCTAGTGCTTTTTTCAGAAGCCGAAAAATAGGCTTAAAACGCGAATGTGATTCTTTTGACCTACCTTTTCGGAATCCTTATTCCATGAAGATTCGCGTCAAGAAATCAAAATTAGAGAAAAGTGGGGTATGGTTAAGTGGTTCCCTTGTCAGTGATGCTATCTCCGCCCGCCACCCGTCTCAATAGTGTTGCTATATCGAGTTCAGTGCGCGCGATGACTCTCTGCGTCTCTGCCCATCGATCTCGTCTGATCATCTGGCCACTCTATCACTGATCTAGCACTGAAAGGGGACCTCTTCCTATCTTATTGTCAATACTATAGTCACTTTTGCAGACATAGAGGCAAATTGTCCTTACTTATCATTCAACTAAGTGTGAAGTACAGTATTTTAAATCATGCAAACGTTCTCTAGTGTTACTATATAAATTATGCAATATAAATTGTGCATTTGTGAAACTACTTTCATAGTTTTCCATCGTCATCATAAAGTAGGTTTCGCCCATTGCTTGAAAAGTTATGGACAAAGACGAAAGATCAATATACAAAGATCAAAGATCAGTATGAGATTTTATCAAAAGAGGCGCAGGAACGAGAGATGTGTGAGAGAGAAATCACACGTTTTGGACCTCAGCAGAGCGTTTGCTGGAATCAGAACTAAACCAAAATAAGGGAAATAAATATATGATACATTGCAAAGCTCTCTTCGGAGGAACCATAATTTTAGAAGACCTCCCCTCTGAACGGTAGGGTCTTAAAATCAGGAATTCCAAAAAAAATGTTTTCTTGCCACAATTTGGCAATTTGGCTTAGCATAACGGTTTTACTTGGTCAATTCGAGCAGAGCCGAAACGAAGAAAAATGTTATACTGCTGTGGACTGTGCGATATGAGCTATGACTTCAAATCTTGTAGTTGTTCACAATAAAGGTCACGGTGACTTATACGCAAGTGTCGCACGCACAATAAAGTTAATGCCAAACAATGTTATACAAAATAAATTGATAGTTGTGCTTTATGGTGCTTCGGCCGCAAAGTCTTGTTTTTTATAAAGGAATGTGAACACGGACGTCTTAATCAAGTAAATAGTCAAGTCTAGTTTACAGTTTATAGTTGATAGTTTTTTAATAGTTTAGTCAAGTTAATCACAAGTCGTTATTCTACAATGGTTTATAGATGAGTTTGCCAATCCATCCGGATGGTTTATGTAGGAATCCACATGAATTTCAATGTTGATTTTCGCGAAGCTCAGGTTGGTTTAGCAACATTTGAGAAAGGATAGTGGATTGTGTTTTGAAAACACCGAAAACGACACACACTGGACCAATTTCTGTGGCATAAGATGACTAGTCTTTCTGACCCCACTTAACGTGATAAGAAGTACTCAATACCACCCGTACCACTTTTATACTAGAAAAAATATTTGATTTGATTTGATGATCAATGTCTGTTTTTTTCCAGGTCTGTACTTCCCTCTTCCATTAAACAAACAGTCATGAACTGCACTTCCCATCGCATAGTCCTTGACTCTTTTTACGTTCCGTCTCTTTTTTGTGCTCATCTTCTGTACATAGAGAGATATATGATCAACCTTGGTAGTGAATGACTGAGGGCAATTCAAATGAGCAGACAAAATGGCTCTCTTTCGGGAGTTCAATGGACTCGTGAAAAAGTTCATACTGCACAGAAAGACAGACATACAGGCAGAATAGCAGGCAGTAGTTTGATTCCAATGATCAATTCTTTCCTCGCTATGCTTAAAAATAGTGTGTGTCACATTGGTTAGTGCAATATAAAAGTGTACGTCTTTTTCAGTGAGGAAACAAGCGTGGAAAAAAACCAATGTGGTACAGCAAAATAATGTTTATTTAAAAAAAAAAAAAAGGAAAAATGTTGATCTGTCATTCTGGTCTATGACGGTTCGAGTCCTATCCCCTTTTTGCAAGCTCTTTCTGACGTCCTTGATAGACTTTATAATTAGTTCGTTTTTTACAAGACTTTAATACAGAATAAATTTGAAGCTTATGACATTTCCCGTTTGAATGTCAATCTCTGTTTCCTCTTTTCTTCATCTGGATTACATTCAACAGACACTCACAGATTACACGATAGATATGCAAATTCTGCCATCCTCAGGGAGTGCCAATGAATGAATGAAAGGAACAAGAGGGAGGCGATCCTAGAGGGAGAGGGAGAGGGAGAGAGAGAGGGAGAGGGAGAGGGAGAGGGAGAGGGAGAGGGAGAGGGAGAGGGAGAGGGAGAGGGAGAGGGAGAGGGAGAGGGAGAGGGAGAGGGAGAGGGAGAGGGAGAGGGAGAGGGAGAGGGAGAGGGGAGAGGGAGAGGGAGAGGGAGAGGGAGAGGGAGAGGGAGAGGGAGAGGGAGAGGGAGAGGGAGAGGGAGAGGGAGAGGGAGAGGGAGAGGGAGAGGGAGAGGGAGAGGGAGAGGGAGAGGGAGAGGGAGAGGGAGAGGGAGAGAGGGAATCTCGCTTCAATTGTTTCATTCGGTGCAGCATGTTCCCTAGAGAGATCTTGGATCGACAATGATGACAGAGATTGAAAGAATGAACCTAACGTGTACTACTCTGTGCAAGTGCCGAAAATAAAATAAAATCAAAGAAACCTCTCCATACTCCCACTATCGTCTCGTTGTATTTTCGTTCCCTAACTATTGAAATCCTCATCAGTTGCAGCATGCTTTGCGGAACCGTTTTCAGGGTAGTATGCTGTTAGCGGGTGTATACACATTTTTTATAAAATAAAATACATTTTTATAAAATGGTGTATTTTATAAAATAAAATGGCGGAATAAAGTATCTTAATTTGGTCTTCCTTTTGATATGGCTATATCAGGCCTCATGAAGACAATAAAGGCAAATTGAACCACCTCTGTTCACAATCAGATAGTGCTTTCTCGTGTTCTTTGACTGCGAGAGAGTATTGTCAGAGCGGACAGTTCTAAATTAGCTCGGGGTGTGTCTTTAATGACCTAATGATCTGTCATCATCCTCTCTTCATACTATCTCTCTATACACTACAACATCTGTCACCAACTTCCTTTCCGACCGCAATATGTTACCACTTGAGAAGGAGGACATACTACTAGATTAAGATTGTCAATTTCATCCCTCTCCCTCTCGAATCTCTCCCTCTCAAATCTCTCCCTCTCTCTCTAGAATCTCTCCCTCTCGAATCTCTCCCTCTCCCTCTAAGATCTCTCCTTCTAATCGTTATCTGCCCCAATCCTGCGCAGGAACTAACTACACTTCTCATTTCGATATATTAATTACTTTCTCTATGCACCCTCTCTTTCATTATTATTACTACTCTGTCTGTCTGGCACTCTCTCGTTTTCCCATGATCTCTCGTCATCACTCTCTCGATATTGTGTTATCTCTCGTGATCTACCGCAGTATTTCGGGGAGTGAACAATTAATTGCATGGGAAAGGTATGGACCCTTCTTCCCGTGCTTCAGATCCTTTAAAATACACGGATGTATCCCATTCCACTGTGATTTTTGTGAATATTATTTTGATTTTGCTATTCATTATTCAATATATTCTTATTTTCATTATGATTTATAAAGTGTTATCAGTGATTTTTGGAAACGTCAAAGAAAAAAGAAACTGGCAATTAAAGACAAATTTGAAAGGATCGGCCACAAATCCGGATATTTTTTTCAGTAGTCGTTGCGTTTCATATAATGAATATTTACTCCTAACGTAAAATAAATATGTCTAACAATTCACCTGCTCTCGGGGGACGGAGGATAGTATCGCTTTCAACCCTGCATAAGTACATAATCATTACTTTTCACTAGACATATCATATCTCGTAATGTACCCCCCCTTATATTTGCTGATCAATCAAGATTTGCTTAGTATTTGATCATCTCAAGTGAGGAGATCGTTTAGGGAAGTGTTAATATTCCACCTCAAGTGGTTACCATTCTAAATCTACATCTCCCTCTCCCTCTCTCTCCTCCTCTCTCCATCCCTCTCACTCTCTCCCTCTCCCTCTCTCTCCATCCCTCTCACTCTCTCCCTCTCCCTCTCTCTCTCCTTCTCTCCCTCATACCATCCTCCCGTCAACTCAAGTGACCTCTTGTACGACAACTTCTCAGAAGGAGATAGACACACACTGCCACTTTGGTAGCCAATGAGAGCAGTGAGAGAGGGAAGAGGATAGGAGAGACTGCAGACACACAGAGACAAAGAAGGGATACCGTGATTTGAGAGGAAATGGGTAAGGTGAGAGAGAGGAGGGAGAGAGGGAGAGGGAGAGAGAGAGGGAGAGAAAGAGGGATGCAGAGACAAATAAGGTATTGTTATCCACTCTCATATTGAGCACTAGTTGACTACTGTGGTATCATATCTTTGACTATGGAATGGTTCTTTTATCTTATAAAAATAAAAATAAACATATCGACGCATGTCACGTATCTCTACAAAGAGCGGGGATATTTGCTTTTTACACAATTTTTCAGGAAAACTCGAACATTCTTGTAAAAAGCAAATATCTCCGTTCTTTGTAGAGCTAGAGACTTGAAACTTGGTTTATAAGTATTTTTCACGATTTTTAACCCAAAAACCAAGTTTCAAGTCTCTAACTAGTCAGAGAACCGAGATATTTGCTTTTTACAATGCTATTTACAAGTG